>OZ024911.1:83334648-83568569 GCA_964017125.1 Flabesymbios commensalis
TGAAAAGTGAGAGAGCTGCATGCATTTAAAAAAATGTATAAAAATTATTTCGAAAACTTCAAATTTACAATTTGTTATGTCAATATGAGCAAATACAAATTCCTGACAAACAATTATTTAGGGTTAAAAATTAACCCTTTGCCTGCTAGTCAATTTGTTTGTTTGTGTTACTATGTTTAAGCCGGTTAAATCATTGTTATTGGGAATGAAATGAAGGCTTAATTTATATTAGGTCTCAAATTAAGCAAATATGAGTCATTTTCAACCACTTGAGGTTGTGGATTGCGCTAGCCTCAAGTGGTTGAAAATTTAAATAAAATAACTTAGCAGGATAAGGGTTAAATACCTTTTACTTTTATTCCAGAAAAGTTATTTTTTCAATATAAAAGTTTTTTTTAGGGTGTTTTGTTAGGGAAGGTTATATGTTTACATGGATACTGTTAATATACTTACAACTTTTGAAATTTTATCAGAACTACAATCAAAACATATTGTCCCATACTATTTTACGGTTTCCCTGAGTGAATACAGTCTTTAGAATGAAATATTCAAATTTATCACTGTATTTAAATACAAATATTTTATTTCATCACTCTATTTCATCATTTATAGACCAGAAAAGTATAAATACTGATAAATTATTTTTCCCCACGACACATTTTTGGGGGTCCCGTATGACACATCATCAATGATCATGGAGTATATAAAACTCTCATAAATTAACCAATATTTATTTTGCAATGCCAGTAGTATTTTGTTTTGCTGAGGTTTCATAAAAACATTGTAAAATTTGTTCTGTACTTTATTTGCTAATGAATAACAATACTGTTTTTTTTAATTTTGACAGGTAAAGATGGTTAGAAATTACCAAAGATAAACGACACGACAAGACTGGGAAGAGATTCAGATGCAAAGAGCAATAGATGCTGTGAATAATGGCCCGATGGGGTACCTTAAAGCAGCTCATACGTTTAAGGTGCCAAGATCAACTCTTTTTCGGCGCGCAAACAACAAGAACAGCAAAATCACTGGTTGTGGCAAAGGCTTTACAGGCTTTACAACTGTATTTACCAGCGAGCAGGAAAATGACCTTTGTGAATATCTTTTGAACATGGAGGAAATGTTCATGGGTCTGACCCCAACTGATGTTCGTGATATTGCTTATCAGATGGCCATCAGGAATAATTTGCCAAATCCTTTTTCTGATCGCAACACCACTGCAGGAGATGACTGGTACCTTGGTTTTATGTCCCGACACCCTGAGTTGTCGCTGCATACCCCAGAAGCCACGTCTGCTGCACGAGCAATGGCCTTCAACAAACCAAATGTCTCTAAATTTTTTAGCCTCTTGAGTAAGGAGATAGATGAGCATCATCTGCAGCCTAGTCAAATTTTCAACGTAGACGAGACAGGGATTACTACTGTCCCAGGACACCCCTCAAAGATTGTGGGCCGGAAAGGCAAGAAAAGAATAGGCTCAATGAAATCAGCAGAGAGAGGTACACTAGTGACCGCTGAAATATGCATGAGTGCTGCTGGTACTTTTGTCCCACCGATGTTGACATTCCCCCGCATAAGATTCAAGGAAGAGCTCATGGATGGTGCTCCACCTGGCAGCATTGCTGCATGCCATCCTTCAGGATGGATGCAGACAGAGCTGTTTACTGAATGGTTTCGTCACTTCATAGATTTTGTCAAACCATCAAAGGACAAACCTGCATTACTCATTTTGGATGGTCATGCTAGCCACACCAAAAACATCGATGTAATTGATTTGGTTCGCAGAAACCATGTCATTATGCTGTGCCTGCCACCACACTGCACCCACCGTCTTCAGCCTTTAGATGTCAGTTTTATGAGACCACTCAATCTTAGATATGATGAAGCCATTCGCCAATGGCACAGGAATCATCCGGGACGTGTTGTCAGCATATACCAGACTGCGAGACTGTTTGGACTAGCATATGCCAAAGCTGCTTCAATAAATATTGGGATGAGCGGATTTAAAGCCACTGGAATTTGTCCCATGAATCGTGATATATTCACCGATACAGACTATGCTGCGGCCAAAACAACTGATGTGGCAGCACCACCTCAACCAACCTCTCTTAGTAAACAGGCAAACAATAATGAAATAGCTGGATGTAGTTATATAAGACCTGAACAACTTCAACCTTACCCCCACTGCAATGCCAGAAGTGAGCCTAGTAAAGTGAACAAACGCCGTAGGACTGGGGCAACTGTAGTTTTAACCAGTAGCCCTTACCGTGAATCACTCCTTGCAAACAAAGCGATCGCTCCTCAGCCTAAGAAGATACGTCAAACTATAAAACCCAAAGTAACAGCTAGCAAAAGTATCATCGAAACAACTAGTAGTACAGATGAAGACGAAGAAGATATATCAACTTTAGTTGATGATAGTTCAGATGATGATTTTGAACATAATGTTGGAGATGACGACTTGGATAACCTCCTCCAACAGGACAAATATGAAGTTGGCGATTTTGTCTTGGTGAAGTTTGCCAAGAAAAGACTAGTAACCTACTATATTGGAACAATCCAAGTCATTGATGATGATAATGATGAAGCAAAAACAGAGTTCATGAGGCGCAGTGACGAGACCCATTTTGTTTGGCCGCAGAAAGAGGATATATCATGGCATGACATAGCATCTATCCAACTTAAGCTGCCCAAACCAAGTACAATTTCTGCAACATCTCGTACTCTAGAGCGTGTTGCCTTTAACTGTGACCTGAACCAGTATGGGCATCAGTTGTTGTAATTCAAGGCCTATATACATTTAAATACATGTGCTCTCTTTACCAATACAAATGTTTGAAGCGTTTGCTTCATCATATCTATAGATAAGTACTATTAGGTCTATATGTGCGGCATATAATGCTTGCAGTTGATGAGTGTTTTTAAAAATTTAAAAAAAATACTCTTTTCAAGATGTGTTCAAAAATATGTTAAATATATAAGGTTTCGAAAAACCAAGACATGATAATTATAAAGTGTATATAGCCAATGATCAAGGGAAAAAAGGTTTGTACTTTTTAATACAACTTGGACATATTCTCTCTAAAATTCAACATGTTCAATATTTGACACTTTAATGAGTCATTTAAAGGTGACCTATCACCCCTTATATAGTCTAAATAATTTTGTGACAAATAAATCAAAGTTGCCACAAGATGGGGCACAATTGTTTCCATATGGGGTGATTAGCCATCATGTGACCCATCATGTGATCCTCACATGGGTCACATGATAGCCAATCACCCCATATAAAGAAACAATTGTGCCCCATCTTGTGGCAACTTTGATTTATTTGTCACAAAATTATTCATACTATATAATGGGTGATAGGTCACCTTTAAGTGACTCATTAAAGTGTCAAATATTGAACATGTTGAATTTTAGAGAGAATATTAGAATTTATTTTTTTAAATTAAGAGTCAGGACCCCTTGATCCCCCTCCTTTCATTCTTAGCCAGGTCAAGGTACTTCGATAATAAATAAAATAATTATGAAAATTTCTCGTATTTTCATGGAAATTACCGGGGCACAATGGAATAACTGGCCATTATATATTTTTTTAATATATCTTGTTATGGCGAATAGAACTTAGTATAATCTTTTACTGTATTAATCTGTGGCTGATTGTGGTAAACTAACATAACAGAAAAGTTGGAATTTGTCACAATCACATGTGTGGGGGGCAGTTTCATGTTAGCTATCCCGTTGTGCCCCGGTCTCCCCTAGTCTGTCAGACGGTGGAGGATAGTCCAAAATGAAAGTTAGCTTTTCGGTATCCTTACGTGACATTGCCTTATAGGCAAACCTACTGTGTTATAGCCTAGCCCTAGGCTAGCCTATGTCATTACATGATGATGAGCCCCTACTTTAGTTCATAATTTCCGCTCGCTTTCTAGGCATGCCTATTTTTTGTATAAACATATTTTATTTTGCAATCGAAACAAATACAAAAATGTAATACAGTAGATCCTGTCATCAACGACCCTGCCATCACGACCTTTTGTCTCCAACGACTTTTTTTTCTTGCACGGAACATTTTTCTATAGTTAACGACCTGTGATCAACAACTTTCTGTGACTTGCGACCTCAAATATGTGGCAGAAGGTCATTATATTACCTGTGTCCAACGACCTCAACTTTTTTCGTCATACAACTTTTGGAAACATTGATGAGCAAACCACTGCATGTCAGATCTGACTGTGTAATTATCATGGTTAACAGCGAGGTATAACGCTGGAAGATCAGGCTGTTGTCGCAAGAGGTCTATCTACCTCAGAACCGGCGATGTTACTGCACAGCAATATCACCTGGCGCCGGTAGGAAATCATCCAACCCTTCATGTCCAATGATCAACTAAAGATATGCCCTATGAATCAATGTAATGCTCGCATTGGTCGAAAAGTATATAAAATTGTTTATTTTGCATAGCGCTAATTAAACATGTTTTAAAATACAATCGTAATAAATTGTTCAGGGAATGTAGTAAGAAGATACGCCATGGTTAATTATACAAATAATATTGTCTATAGCACACTATGTCAGCTGCTATTCAGTTGTGTATTTGGCTTGTAGATAGAGTGGCGTTGTCATAATTACGTTATACACAGTACACCCCTCTCCAGACATCGTCTTCACTGACCAGCAAACACAAGACGTTGACCCAAAGTTGTTTTAATGTTGGACCACTGCTTTCGACGTCGGCTCGCATTAAAACAACTTTGGGTCAATGCTTCATGTTTACTGGGTGACTATACAGCTGGCACGAGACGTTGATGCAGGGTTGGCCAACATTAGAAAAACATCGCGTCGGGACATAACATGACAACTAATCCCCCAGTCACTTTAATACAATACACTGCCTTAATGAGCCGTCCACGCGTGTTTATTCACACGTACATGTACCGAACGTCCTATATCAGCATGGTCCGGTCACATATACCCAGCAGACACAAGACGTTGAATCAATGGTGGTTTAACGTTGGTCCAGCGTCGTAGACGGTGAACCAACGTTAAACCAACATTGATGGTGGTTTAACGTTAGTCTAGCGTGGACCAATGTGAAACCAACATTTATTCAACGTCTTGTCTGTTGTGAACGGTGTACGTCCGACCTAGTGTGACCAATTAACATAGCTGTAATACTTCTTAGTAACATACACATATGACCACTATGATAATTTTTGATCGATATATGATCAATTCTGTTATGTATAGGGGCCTAACACGATTCAATTATATCACGATTTGACTTATTTGACCCCCAACGATCATGTAAAAACGATTTCAATCTATTAGACCAAGTAGGCAGGTGTAACATGACCACAACTGTAGCGCTCATAGGGCTACATTACCTGTCCTATAGTGACACATTTAATGTGAATATATACAACGCCTCATGTCTGTAAAGGGTCAGAAGATACCTGGACTTATATAGCGTGTGCTCTGTTAATGTGATTAGCGTAGCTAGTGGCCATTCTGAAAAACACCGTCATAATCATCCAGTGATATTAGAACAGGCATTAAAATGTTATGATACACAATGACTACCAGTCAATGGTGGGTGAATGTCGGCGTCATTAGCCCCACATTTAGCCAGGCGCCGCACCCGAAAATTTTACAGCAAAAACCTATTCTTGTGACCAGCGACTTTCTGCCACCAACGACTTTTTTGTCTGGCAGAAGCAAGGTCGTTGGTGACAGGATCTACTGTACAAGGTTTCTCTTGCATGCCTATTCATATTAGAATAGAATTAGAAGGCATTCTCCTGGTTTAGGCCCACCAGTTTTATGGCGTCTCATGACGGTGTCGTCACCTGGTGACTAATGTAAAACTATTCATATATCTAGATTAATTACAGATTCTTTCTTATATTATACTCCTGCTTTAGGCCCATTACAATGGACGATTAACATTGAAATGGGCCTAAAGCAGGAGTATATATGGAGTATATATATATATACGCCTGCTTTAGGCCCATTTGAATGGACGTTTAACATGGTCATAGACATGGTCCTAAACTTTTAAGCCTATTAAGGCTATAGACGGGCCCAAAGTAACTTTAGGCCCACTGCAAAGCTAAATTTTCAATGTTAAACGTCCATTCAAATGGGCCTAAAACAGGAGTATACTCCTGGAGTATATATATACTCCTGCTTTAGGCCGATTTGAATGGATGTTTAACATTGAAGTGGGCCTGAAGCAGGAGTATATGGTCGATTCCCACGAAAGTGATGCATATCGGCAAAAAAACGACTTTGTTGCACAGTCCTGAATTCTTCAGTTTATATCACAGACATATGGAACTTTCACAAAAAATAGATGCGAGCTCTTAATATATGACAGTTGTAACATGAATGGAGTTCATGCTCATTATTGAACAGCAGAGTAACCCTACGAATGCATATTATGTAATATGTAAATGCCATAATGTAACTAAAACTTTGGTCGCAAAGAGTACAGCAGTTCAAGCGATAGGTGGTAATGTTTAGAATAGTTTAATAACAGTTGCGAAAATTTGATACTGCACATAATGATTTGTAGTCAACCGCTACTCTGCTGCAAATAATCAATATTCAGAAAATATACAAAAAAAGACATGTCAAACATAATATTTCTTTCAATTAAAGGCTTAGAGTGGAAATATCAGTTGAATATTAAAATGTAAATGGAGCATCTTGTTTAAAATCATGACTTCATATCATTTGTTGATCTAAACGTTTTTCTCATAGGTTTTAAAGGTGTATTCGTAGGGTTACAAATTGATATTTTATTGAAAAATAAGGCTATTAATTAACATAATTGTTGTGTTATAAACGATTTGTATCGATAACTATTATTACTTTGACAGCCACATTAATAAACAATCAGAGAAGGATGGAATAAAGAGTTTTTGGCAACAAGGTGCGCGATAATCACGAGAATAATTTATTTATTGTTTGTCACTGAATTAATAGTCAATCTAAAAAATATACATACATATATACATATATCATTTACTTGTGAAAGGTATTTGACAGGATAGAGCTACAATGAACAAAAAAGGGTGAAACTGGTTGCTCTTCGTCGATTCAAAATGCTTATACCAGCTTTGTTTGTAGGGTTACGCTGTCATTTGTAGGGTTACTCTATCTAGGTGGCCTATGAAAAATCATCACAATACTGCAATATTGACGGATCATTATATTATTCAAACACATGTGCGTTCTCCCGTATGATACTGCTCGATATCCAATAGATTTACCACGCTATAATTAACTTCACATAGACCATTGAACAAAATATCTAATTTGTCAAATAATTTTATGTATTTCCAACTGGTGAAGTCAGACAGTGAATATGTTGCTATTGTATCACACACGTTTTAAAATACCACTTGTTTTGGCTTGCTTGTATATATTGTTTTTGCAAAATATCGTGTTTTTAGATAAAGGTCTCGCAATGCCAAATAAACACGTATTGTGTTATACAACATAGGAGCTATTTGTGAAATTGGTAACCCTACGAATGCACACAGTGGTAAACTCTTTTAGATGCTAGATATGTTTAAATTAATATTTCCAATATTTGTAATACACAAAAGAATACACGTTAGATATATTTTTAATATGATGTATAACAAAGTATATTAACAGTAAATTAGCCTTTGCATTGGTGAGTTAAAATAATTTTCAAACGTTTTTAAAACGTGTATTTTATTTTTTGGATAGAAATATTTATTAGCTTGTTGAGTTTTACACTTTGTAAGTGCTCACTATGATGTTAGCTTTATTCTTGGCATGTTTTGCAATGAGAACAATATCTATTTTTCAATCATTTAACGTTTTTCTCTTGTAAATAGTAACCCTATGAATACCTAACATTTGTGTAACCCTACGAATGACCATATCATCAGTCTCTGGTGGCTCTTCTATTACATAAGAATATTTTAAATGATATCGCCAACATATTGTCATGTCATGACATGATAATGCATCATAGATATTCAATTACCTCCTGTATTCTCCACACCTACACAGTGAAATATAGCACTGTGATGATTTGTAGGATATATTAAAAATTCAAACATTGCTAACGTTTCAAGATATCTATGTTAACCACTAAAATCTGACTGTCACGTACACTGTACCTTGGTTATTCTGTTAGACAAGGTGGTAAACCCCATGTCCTTTCATAGAATTCCACAGCTGCCATTTCTTTATTTAAAATTCGTAGGGTTACACATATTAAAAAACCCTGTAGTGTTCAATGGAAGAAATTAAAAAAATGGTATAATTTTCCGATACGTTACCTTGCCCATATTATACATTGGTACCACAAGTGTATTCAGAGAAAAGAGCTTGTGTTAATCTGTAGTAGTATTTGTTTTATAGAACATGGGAGCGCATTTGTATGGTTACAAAAACGCACTTTAAACTATTGCACCTATTTTACTATTACCAACATTATTTTGTGGACATGCTCCACAAAGAATTCTGTTCAGCAAATAAACAGCAAGCACAGCTCAGGTCATAGATATAATGTGTAAAATATCTATATTGTGCAATATTGATTTACTCAGATATCATAACACAAGCTGTATTCGTAGGGTTACACGAGTTTTAATTTTTCAAAAAATATGAATTAAAAAAATTCAAATTTACAAAAGCAAAAAAATTGTTGGCTATTGATTAGGTGCAGGTGCCGCGCTTCAGAATGCGTAATATAAAGGCGCTGTTTATTTTGAATATTGAGAAAATGAACTTTTTCAAAATAAGGTCCAAATGCATCACTTTCGTGGGAATCGACCATATATAGACAGTATATAGACCTATATACTCCTGCTTTAGGCCCATTTCAATGTTAAGCGTCCATTCAAATGGGCCTAAAGTAGGAGTATATATATATACTCCTGCTTTAGGCCCATTTCAATGTTAAACGTCCATTAAAATGGGCCTAAAGCAGGAGTATATATATACTCCTGCTTTAGGCCCACTTTAATGTTAAGCGTCCATTCAAATGGGTCTAAAACAGGAGTAGTCTAGTATATAAAGAACGAATTTGCATTATGGACACATAGTAGTTCTAGATTAGTCACCAGGTGACAACACAAGTCATGAGACGCCATAAAAATGGTGGGCCTAAACCAGGAGAATGCCGAATAGAATATATTGAGCAAGTTCAAGTTCAATGAAGCAACTCCCAGGGGAGTGCCCGGTCCCATCTTCAAAAAGATTCCCGAAAGACCGGGGTTCACCAAAAATGAACCTTCCTTGTCTCCCTGCAGGCGTAAGGAGCCTCTGCACGTCCACTTCACCGGCACTTCACAGCAAGGTGTGTCAAATAGACATTCATTCCTTAGGCAATGTAAACAAAGACTACGAGACATTCAAAATTGGTCGGAGTTGATAAATTTTAAATCAAGTTGTTTACTCTATAAAAATTTCCATGTCGATTTTAAACTGTCTAAATATTTGATTCTTGTAAATGTGAAGAAGCATCGACTCGCACTCACCAAATTTAGACTCAAAAACCATAAATTACCAAATAGTGTTAAGGGAAGGGGGCAGGCTCGTTTACCATATAACGAAAGGCTATGTGACACATGTGATACATTAGGCGATGAATATCACTGTATATTTGAATGTATAAAGACTGAACATATTAGACACATTCTACCTGAGTATTATATACAAAATCCATGCATGTACAAATTCATACAACTTTTAGCAAGCGAAAATCAAGCAGTCATTAGAAAATTAGCTAAATTTGTTTACCTGATGAATATTTAAATGTGGCGATATGTTTAGATATGTATTGTAACAATATTGTGATACCATGTCAGCGTTCACAACTGATGGTGGTCCGGTGGTCTGAGACCACCAGAAATTATGTCAGACCACCAGAACATTCATATTCAGTGGTCCTGTGGACCACCAAGATATCTAGCCCTAATTCAGTGTTTCCCCCAAAGCGTCCAAGCGTCACGGCACCATGACGCTTTAATTTTTTACCCTGACGCTTCAGTAAGTGCCGTGACGCTTCAGTAAGTGCCGTGACGCTTCAGGAAATACCGTACAACATTGGCATTGTGTTGCGATTTCCAGCGATACAGATCAACGTTAAATCTTACAGCATTACATTGGCCTAATGTATTGCCGCAGCATGCCGCATGGCAGTGCGTGGCTCGTCTGTGCGCATGCCCAGTGGTCATATGATGTCACGTTGTCAGGCACTGTTGGCGGGTCTATCAGCGTGTAGCTGGCTGCATTCGCACAGCAAACACGATAGTTACAGTATAGTACGTGTAGTACGTTGATATAATGTTGACTTAATGATGGTAAATCGTCTGCAACGCTAGCTCAACATTAAAGCGCGTTGTTCCACCTGACGTGTTTGCCGCGATAACAGAGCATACGCCTGGCGTGTCACAATCCTCTACCGTGTCTACACGAACCCAACGTCAACACAGCGTTGTTTAGGCAATGAAGCTCGCTGGCTGAGATCAGTTGGGGTGTAAATTATGATATTCTCAGAAAGCAAAACAACTGATGCCAACCTTGTTTGTGTTCATTAAAGGCTGGGCCAATGTCACCAGATGCTTGTATTTAAACCAACTTGTTTTCTGGTTTTAGTAAGTCCTGATGATAATCCATGGGTGTGGCACTGATCTATTAACTTGGCCTAATGAATTTATTTCTCAACCACGAACAAACAGCATGCTATTGAACAGATCTTGTATTGACAAATTTTGAATCATCACGTTATGCCTAGTGTCTAATGGTCTAAAGATTTTTTCGAATTCATTTTTGTGAATAAAAAGTGTAGGCTAGTCTATTGTTTTTAATTTTTCACAATGCGATTTAATCCAATAGTCTTGTCAGACAAGAATCATCTCAGGCCCCCATCTCATGGTATTTCTCTGTTATCATAGTGTGATACAGGGGCATAACTAGACAAAGTAGGCCTAGACACAACATATTTCATTCGTCACTTCATAGGCCTCTAATCCTATTTAAAAATGATTTGCTGTGTACATATATGAGAAAATTGGTGGTCTATATCACAAGGGTTTTAAATGTAAAACTGACACTCAGTTTCTATATACAGAGCTCCAGATAACATGCGTATATGCGTAAAATACGCATGTAAAAACAGCAAATACTCATTGATAGAAAGTCTGAGGAGTAATATTACTCATGAAAAAACTATTTAAATACCCATCAAAGTAAAAGAAACAGACAAGATGAAACGATTGTTGTATTTTGTACGTGAGCAATCAGCAGAACTATGTGACCTGAGTGTAAGAAAAAAATGATCAATGAAGCTTTCATGTTGTTGGATGAATAAAAATACTCCTTGTTTATTTTTTCACTCCTCATCACCAATTTCAATGAGTGAAATACTCCTCAAACCAAAAAATTATCTGGAGCTCTGTATATATCAGTCTACATGCAGAATCAGTGTTTAATTTTTTACTAGCACAAACAGTGGATACAAATTACCGCTATAAGCCACCAAAATGCAAATAACGAGGTTTTCTGATTAAAATTTCAAGGGGGAGCATACCCCCCAGACTGTGCGCTCCATTAATTGTGCGCCGCGCGCGAATTGTGCGCAGCGCGCAAATTGTACGCCGCGCGCAAATTGTGCGCCGCGCTGAAACCGAACCGCCAAGTACCATGATGCTTTCTCATTTTTCTGGGGAAAACCCTGCTAATTAGAATAGTAACAAGCCCCAAAGATATAAACAATCGTCGCCACTGGATGGTGATAATACCAGAAACACTCACTAGTACCCTCTCTCACTCTTTTGACGAAACAAAACATGTGTTCATAATCATGAGGATCATACATTATTGACATTGAGATCGATCATCATCCTTGAACTGTCTCCTGTCATGCCTTTTGTGGCTTTACAAAATTAACGATGTGGAAACACATTGCAAGCTTTGCGTTTAAAAAATTTGATTCAAGATTTACAAGTGTTGTCACGTTAGTTGTCCTCAGGACCACAAAACAAATTGTAGAACCACCAGATCCTCTGTCTCTGAGCTGGTGGTCCTGTGGTCCACTGGCACTGCTCATAAAAGTTTGTGTCAAACCCTGCAACTTATAATATGTTCATTCACTACACTTTGCTTTTTGTTTTGTTTTGTATGCACACAGCCACAGGCTGTCTAGCCTATTGCTAATAAACTATTACTATTACTTCACTACCAATGCCAAAGGCTTAGGCTGTAAAATAGCAACAATAGAATAGAATAGAAGAATAGAATCTTATCGACCCGCTGCGAGCTAATTCCGCAGCTGTCTGTGGTGACCTGCTCCGCAGGGCTACAGCGACTCCAAGCCTCCATGGGCCTGGAGAAGCGAGCATCCACCTATTTCCCCACTCCCGTACCCCCTCCCACCTTCTAATTTTTTATATCTACTTTACTCCCCCCGCCTATTTTGCTTTAATGGGGTCTACACCCTTAGATCAGTCCCTCTCCCTCTTCTGTGTTTCTTCTCTGATCATGAGGTATACCCCCAGTTAACCTGAAAGTCCACATAGCACCAGATAAATTTGGGTACAGGACTCCCACGGCCTGGCGAGTGCTGGCCGTGGGAGTCCTGTACCCAAATTATATCATGTTTCGTAAATTTTGAATCCTGAAAACTATTTCCCCAATTATCGCTCACCTTGCCATTTTGTTCTGATGATGTCACGGGAGTTTGGGGTGTTTCAAGTGTTTTTGATTTGGTGGCTGGTTTTCTGACGTTTTGTTCTTGTTCGTAGTCCCAATCATCAAATGATGGATCCAAGTCGTCATCACCAAAATCATCATTGAAGTCTTCGTAACCGGCAGGGCGGCAATTGACTTTCGCCATCCTTTCTCAAACAATCACTCGATCAGCTGGAAATCATTTTAGTACATTTTCATTTCCACACCTGAAAAATAAAAATAGACTAATATTCTTTTCAGCAACAAAGACTAAATAATTTTACAAATTCAAGAAAGAGTGAAGTTCAAGGCACATGAATATCTCACTAGGCCGTAGGAGCCCTGCTCCCGGATTTGTCTGGTGCTATACGGACTCTTGGTTTAACTGGGGGTAACAAGCACTCGCCAGGCCGTGGGAGTCCTGTACCCAGATTTATCCGGTGCTCCAATATCTGAAGAAATGGTACTGTAGTTGAACAGCACTCGCCAGGCCGTGGGAGCCCTGTACCCAGATTTATCTGGTGCTATGCGGACTCTCAGGTTAACTGGGGGTTAGAAACACTGATAGATGCGCTGAACACCAGAAAAAGAGCTCCAATATCTGAAGAAATGCTACGGTAGTTGAACAAGCACTCGCCATGCCGTGGGAGTCCTGTACCCAGATTTATCTGGTGCTATGCGGACTCTCAGGTTAACTTGGGGTAGCAAACACTGATAAGACGTGCTGAACACCAGAAGAAGAGAGAAAAAGAGCTCCAATATTTGAAGAAATGCTACTGTAGTTGAACAAGCACTCGCCAGGCTGTGGGAGCCCTGTACCCAGATTTATCTGGTGCTATGCGGACTCTCAGGTTAACTGGGGGTACAACTCATGATCAGAGAAGAAACAAAGAAGAGGGAGAGGGACTGACCCAAGGGTGTGGACCCCATTAAAGCAAAATAGGCGGGGGGAGTAAAGTAGATATAAAAATTAGAAGGTGGGAGGGGGTACGGGAGTGGGGAAATAGGTGGATGCTCGCTTCTCCAGGCCCATGGAGGCTTGAAGTCGCTGTAGCCCTGCGGAGCAGGTCACCACAGACAGCTGCGGAATTAGCTCGCAGCGGGTCGATAAGATTCTATTCTATTCTATTCAGGTCAACCCCCCCTTTCTGAGGTCAGAATGTACATTTTGTAATTCGAAAAATGGCCTGTTAATAACTAAATTTTCATATTCTGTTCTTTTTTTTTAACTTTTTTTATTATTAAAACATTTTACTGAAATTATGACACTGTTTGAAAAAGGTTTTTAAAATATGATTTTACAAATGTTTGACCATTTGACTAAACTAGCCTACTCCCCACTACAAATTTCTTAGCTTCTCTAAATTAGGCCTACTACCAACCTGATTGTATCCTCGGCACTGAATCTTGGCTTGACAAGGATAGGGCATGGTGGGTTATTGAGAGCGTTTTCCTTTGCTCGCCCGATAAGGGGTTCTGGGCATGTCTAGGGGATATACCAGGCATGCCCAGACGGCCGGAGACTTGAGTTTTCCCTGTGCAATTTAATGCCGAAACTCTGTGGCATTTTGCGCAGCTCCGCTATCCTCGGGTCGGATAGTCCCCAGAGTAACAATAGGAAGGATAACTCCCTCTGGGTAACTCCATTCATCCCACGTGAGAGACCTAATGTCAAACACGCTATTGCCGGTTATTTAAGGCTACCACAGCCTACATCAGCGCCAGCACTGATGGGGGTGCTGCATTGGCTCCGCTGTTGAGCGGAGGAACCAGGGTACACAGCATCCAACAGACGAAACAGATCCCTAATGACCCTCCCCGGATGGGGGCGAAAAGTAGGCCTACTACTACTAGCAATCATCCCAGTACCCCGATTTACATATATAGAGCATATTGTATTTAAATATTTCACATATTGATCATCACTAGATCTACGACAATGTTTCATAAATTTTAATATTTTAATTAGGAGGCCGAACAGGTAAACAAGAGTGTGCCAGACAGCTTAGCGCACTTACATACAGGGCTGGACTGAGGGGCGAACAGGCTATCGCTGATGGGGGCAGAACAGGTCATCTCACTTACAAGAGGCTAGAGCGTGCTGGACAGCTTATGTATTACTATTAGCGCACTTGTAAACTCACACTCACAGGGCTGGGCAGGTGATCGTTGGTGGGGGCCGAACAGGTCAACATGCCATGTCACCCACGACACCTCTGACCTGATGACTTATGTACACTAGGGGGCCGAACGGGTAAGAGGCCGAACGGAAAGGGGCCGAACAGGAAAGGGGCCGAAACGACTGGCATTCCCAATACCAGTGAAATTTTCCCTCCTGAACTCCAAGTTTTCTATGATAAAATCTTCTCATATAGTGTAACTGGAATCTCGGATCACTGTGCTGTTGTGACCGATTGGGGGTAGCTATAAATCAGGCAACAAATTAGGATCTAGCTGCTAGAGCTCTTTTTCAGAAAACAGTCCTAGCCGTTCTGTTAATGAAAATTGGTTGAAACTTAAATCCATCTTAAATCAATTGCCTGGACAAATTTATACCAACTAAAATGACTTCCAATTGGGAAAATCTACCTTGGCTATCCAAATCACTCCTCGCATCTATTCGGAAAAAAAACATCTCTATAGCAAAGCCAAGCGTACGAATAAAGCTGACCTTTGGGCAAAGTATACATTATGTAAACGGCAGACCCAGCGTGCCATTAGGTCTGCCAGATGGTCTTTTATGAAAAACAAACTTTCTGAATCTTTAAAACAAAAAAATCAAAACCACTCTGGCGTTATATTAAATTTAAATGTCAGGATGGAAATGGTGTCTCTCCCTTGAAGGAAAAAGGCCAGCTGCATTCAGATAGCAGACGTAAGGCCAATATACAAAACAACAAATTTTGCTCAGCTTTCACCTCGGAAGACACCACAAATATACCTAAATTACCAGGACCACTTAATACTGAAATGCCTCAATTCGAATAACTGTTCAAGGTGTAACTAAATTACTTGAGGGTTTAAACGGAGGAAAGGCATCCGGACAGGACGAGCTCCTGAACTTGATTGTGAAGAATGCTGCCAACGAAATATCTCCCTTTCTTAAAATTATTTTCGACCAATCTCTACAGACGGGCAAATTACCAGATGACTGGGTAGAGGCTAATGTTGCCCCAGTCTTCAAAAAAGGGGATCGGTACTCTCCGGCAAACTACAGGCCGATATCCCTCACATGTGTTTGTGCCAAATTACTTGAACACATCATTTGTAAACAGATTATGTCCCATTTTTCGAAAAACAAAATTTAAACACCTGTACAGCATGCCTTTCGATCAAAACACTCATGCGAAAGCCAGCTTTTGATTACAACTGTGAATTTATTTAAAATTTTGAAAGCAAGACACAAACAGGTGTTGTTGTCTTAGATTTTAGTAAGGCCTTTGACGTTGTCCCCCACCAACTCATCTCGCACAAACTTGACCTCTACGGAATTCGGGGAACAACTCTTAATTGAATTCGAAATTTTCTGACCAATAGAACCCAAAAAGTAGTAGTCGATGGCAGCTCTTCAGAATCAGCTCGCATGAGGTCCGGTGTGCCCCAACAGGGTAGGCTACTGTTCTCGGACCCCCACTCTTACTTACCTATATTAATGATCTCCCTTCCACGGTCTCCTCACAGGTTCATCTCTTTGCAAATGACTGCCTCCTGTATCGCCTGATAAAATGTCAAGCAGATCAGATCGAGCAGCTGCAGAGAGACCTATCTGCGTTACAGGACTGGGCAGATCGATGGGGGATGTGTTTCAACCCCCCGAAATACTCGGTGCTGAGGGAGTCCAGGCCGAAATAAAAAAAAATGGAATTTGAGTACACCCTTAATGGCGAAACACTAGCGAACGTTTCATCACAACCATATCTTGGCGTTTGCCTTAGCAAAACCCTGGAATGGGAGGCCCACATTAACAAAATTACAAGTAAAACAAATTCCACTCTGGGCTTCCTTCAAAAGAACCTGAAAGCATGTCCCCCTGAACTAAGGGAAACTGCCTATTTTCCCTGGTCAGATTGTGGATGTTTGGGGTTAGTCACCAATGGGGATTAGTGATACCAGTCCCATCATCTCATCTTCACTCCCGTCTGGACGACGGTACACAAATAACTCGACAATGACTCCATAAATGAGGTTCTTGATGCTTTATTGATTAAACAGTTTAACTTTGCTATGCACTGTCTCAGATGGATCCCAGTATAGTAATAGAATGTTGAACGCGGTGGCAGCCTCGTGGCAAGCTGAGCGGGGCTAGGACGCGATGTCTGCCTAGCCCGCTGGTTGAGTTGCAAGTGAAACTGGAGCAGGCTTAGCCTCGTGGCTCAGATTCGTTGGTAGCGCCCGCCAGGGGCGCCGCTTCTCGTCAGATGCTGACCCCTGGCAAACGAAACCGAAGCAGTCCCCACAAGATCATCCTTAGAATACTCTTCAGCAGTTTGTGACCCCTTTAGACAAAAAGATATTTATAAATTCTAAAAAAATCAAAGATCAGCAGCAAGATATGTCACACAAAATTATAGACAAGCAGCCAGTGTGACATCTCTCATTCAGAACCTGGGCTGGATGGACTTGAAAACAAGACGTAAAAATTCCAGACTTTTAAGCATGTTCTGGCGAACGAAACCGAAGCAGTCCCCACAAGATCATCCTTAGAATACTCTTCAGCAGTTTGTGACCCCTTTAGACAAAAAGATATTGATAAATTAGAAAAAAATCAAAGATCAGCAGCAAGATATGTCACCCAAAATTATAGTCAAACAGCCAGTGTGACATCTTTCATTCAGAACCTGGGCTGGATTGACTTGAAAACAAGACGTAAAAATTCAAGACTTCTAAGCATGTTCAAAATTTTAAATGAGCTAGTCGAAATTCCTATCAATGACCGTTCAACCCCAGCAGACAAAAGAACATGTGGTGGGCACAATCAGGCCTATAAACATCTTAGAGCCAACACCACACTGGGACAAAATTCTTTTTGGCATCGAACTATCTCTGATTGGAATTCTCTTCGGCAGCTGCCATAGAATGAAAAACTGTAGCTGCGTTCAAGATTCAGCTGGTTGACTAAGTTCACCAGCCTCTTCCCGCCTTCAGCCTGATACACCACATAGGAGGTGCTACTGGAGTACCAAATTTAAAATTCAAATAGGCCTATGTTTTTTCTCTCTGTTTTAGATGAGCATGGGCATTAGATTTAGGCAGCGCATTATAAAAAAAAGTTTTTTCTGCCCAGCGCATGCATTAGATTGTTGCTGATTTCCGAAAAAACAGTTAATTTCAGGAGATAAAAAAACATTCAGAAAAAAAATTCCAGTTATGTTTTTTTGCTTGTTTTTTCCGTCGCCCTCAATAACTTTTTAAAAAATAGGTCAAAAGTTTTTTTATTTCGTTGCTCATTAACTTTTTTAAAATAGGTTCAATGTTTTTTTTTCTCAAATGTTTTTTTCGCCCTCCCTCATTAGATTTTTCTGATCTAAGAAAGAGAGATCAAACCTATAGTGGCCTTATGGACAAACATTTCAAAAACATCATAGGAACATCTTAATGGTTTTGTGGTAGATCTGCTGTTTTTAAAAGTTAGCAGTTACTGCTATTTGCCTTTGCATGCCACGGCAACACAAGCTAGCAGCACCACACAGAACACGTGCGGCAGTTCAGTCATCAACAGTGACTCTCACATTGAGTTGGGGAGACACTGGGGGCTCAGTAAAGTGCGGCGGCGGAGTGATACACACTGATACAGGCTGGTCTGCCTCAAGGTACAGGACAGCGGTAGCCATCACGCGTTTACAGAAATATGACCACCACCCTTGAGATTGACGTTGAGTAGATGCTTTTCTGACATTGGCAGGCAAAATTTATTTTGTCAATATAATTAGTAACAAACTATTTATAAAATAAGTCAAATTTGATTCTTCAATAGTGAATCACATAATATTAAACACTAAAGTTACGATATTCTTCTGCAAGGTGGTGTCCCACTGATTAAGATTGATAAGGAAAATAGCCGTTTTTGTCCAGGAAAACTCAAAGGATAAACTACCTGATCCAGCTGACCCATCCTAGCTACCCTTCAAAGGAACATCTTGAAATAACATATAAAGGCATCGAAATTTTATTACACAATGCGAGTACAAAAAAAAGTAACTGAACTTGATGCAATACCAAACTTTTCTAAAAAAATAAAACATGTTGGATTGCCTTCCATCGACGCCTTTGGGTGTGTGACGCAATGTACGCGCAGCAAAATTAAAAATCAATCAGATACAATCAAAATGTGATCTTTCAATATACGCAATTTGCCGAGAGGTCAGTTCATGTAGCGGTTTCTGCGGGTCACATTTATCCACCGCACAGTCCCTCCATATGTTATTTTGCAATTTTCCTAGGTACCAGTAGTTTTCCATTATCATGATGGAAAACTACTGGTACCTAGAAAAAATGTAAAATGTCTGGCAGCTCAGCAAACATGACCCAATGCTGGTTTAATGTTGGACTACCGTCTGAGACGCTGGCCGCAGATTAAATCAAAATTGGCTCAATATCTCATGTTGGAGTGCAGCTCTATTTTCATTGCGCATCATGACTAAGCCTCATCACACTTCCTGTATAGTCATGATCTCCATCTCTATAGTCCAGTTTTATGCCACACTTTGATTTTTAATAGGCCTACATCCGAGATCTGGTTTATCTTTGAACCCCAGCAGACACAAATCATGAAGGGAATGGCCGATAAACACAATTTTTTTTTATAATCTAATACCCTCGTATTATGTCGGTAAGCAATTAAGTGAAATACTTCAATCTTTCTGTATCTCAGAAAGTGTTGAATTTCAAAACTATGCATAGAAACCGTTTTATGAATATGTGATAAAAATTAGACACGCAGGAGGTAACTGTGATGCCCAGAAACACGGATATTCAAAAGTTGGTATCTGACTGCAGAATTGCATGGAAATGAAAGAATTAGCTTAGAAATCAGTAAAAAATCTCCACTGATGTGAATCAAACTCTATTTATTCCCTTACCCATGGTCGAACCTACTTTGATCAAATGATGTAAATACCTCCTAAAAATTAATACATGTCAGTTTTTACGCAGGATTTTTATTCATGTTGTGAATGGACCACATAGATCAGAGGCGGGGTATAAGCCTATGCAACGGTGCGAGGGTATCTATGGTCGACCCAGCAGTTGTTGGTAAATTTAACCCTCTGCGGGCTATAGGCCTACTCCAGATCGGGCAATAAACCAGAAAATACAGTACTTGGAACAAAATCAAATAATCGGAAACGACCCAAACAACTCATTCCCATATACGATTCATAATATTCGATTCTTCAAATTAATAAAAGTTTGCCTCCCTTAGATTAAGCTTTGGTTACGACCCTGGTACCATCGAACTATACATGAAATCCCAAAATCTGTTCATAATCTAAATTATGCTTTGTACATACATAGTCTAAATTTGTTATAATTCATGAAATGTCATTTTCATTCAGTTCGTGAGGTCGCTGTGAATGCTGATAAGAAATATAGCTGGTCTTTAAGAGTTACCATATATCGTCCCCTTGGATATGAAAGGGTGTATCTGCTACTTGGTAAAGTAGCAGATACACCCTTTCATATCCAAGGGTACCCTGATGACATCGCAAAATGGCCTAGTCTTCGTAGGCACTGAAAATATTCGTCTCAGTTTCATGGCATCCGAGTTTTTTGGTAGGCAGCGCGAGTGTCGTTTTTACACAGCTGGCTGTGGAAACAAAATGGTGGTCAGTGCGACTGGGCCTCGCGCAGCAAATGAGTTAGGCGGCCCAGTCATACCGGGTGATCCAAGGGGACGATATAATAACGTTTTGGAAATTTTTTTTAATTTAAAAAAACAAGTTTGCAGTGGAAGAAACAAAGAAATTGTCATAATGAGAAAATAAAGATTTTTATTATAATAATTAGCGAGATTAAAGTCACATACCTTGATTAGGTATACATGAAAAAAATTCAAAATTCCTCGTAATTACTTTTGTAAAACAAAAAAAAAATAGTAACACGTCTTCCCACAATACTCTTAACCCTTACAGCGCGGGGATCGACTTTAGTCGACAGAATCTGAAGTCTGTAGACGTCAGATTCTGACAACTAAAGACGATCCCCGCGCTGTAAGAGTAAAAATATTTCTAATGGACGTATACCCATACCATAGGTATTCAAATGAATCAGAAAAAGCTAACAAAGACATTTATGATAATTTTAAGTAAAAAAAAAACCTTTGTTTGCAATGTTTTTTTACAAATTAATTCAGCGCTTTCAGGGTTAACATAACATGAAAATATACACTTGAGAAATATAGATGATGGAGTCAAGATCAGTCAGATTACCTTTTATTTTAAAGTGATGAAAAAAGAAACACTATTTTATCCACGTGGGATATGAACAGAAATCTAATAATCAATGTCCTAACATAACAAATTAACATGTTATTACAGTTAAGGCAAAACAAAACTTCGTTGCTCATTGTGCTAATGCTGTATGATAGAAAATATCCATGTGGACACACATTCCAAGTCTGTACACTCTAATTCTATATCAACAATAAGATTTGGAAATGATTTGTCTCAAATTAAACAAATTTTAGTAATTTTCACCCACTTAAAGTTGGTTGCGGTAGTGAGACACAACTCCAAGTGTGTGAAAATTTAAATAAGATTAATTAGTGGATGAAGGCTAAACCTTTATCTGCCCAGCCCTTGAGGCTAAACCTTTATCTGCCCAGCCCTTTATTTACACGGTTTGCAAACAAGTTTCAATCAACATAAATTGTCTCTGAAAAATGTAAAATATTTTGCAATAGTTGTTCTGATAGTAATTCAAATAATTTTATTTGGGAGATGTAAATTGTTCATGAAAAGAAATATTTTTTAAAGTTGAAATATTGTGTGAGCAATTCTATCTCTAAATGAATGAGAAATAGTACCCGGTAAAAAAATATTCTTGTTCTCATATTACACGAGTACTAAACTACCTTGAGGGTGAGATTATATTATTATGAATGAATAACCGTAAACCTCAAAGTGCTAATCACGTCTTTGGCTGTGTTTAGCCGTTATAGTTGAAGGAGAACTGAGCAATGTGTTAGCAAGATTGGCATATATTTTTATTTAAATTATAAAGATAGAAGTATTTTTCACCGCCTTGAAGTTGTGGGTCGCGATAGCGGAACACAACTTCAATTTGGTAAAAAGCTAAATTTTATAACTTGGGTTCACCATTATAAATTGTGCTCCTTAGAGCTTAAAGTGTGGTACCAGATACTGAAATAAATGGTAGACAACTCTTTAAGCTCCTAGGAAAAAAATATTATAACAGTTATCAAAGTTCATCTCGAGATTCTGTTTGCTCCCCCTGCCTCCTTATGTACTGTGGCATTTGGTCAGCTGCGCAGCGGAAGCCAAGATTTGACGCCGAGCTGTCGGGGGTGTTCTGGCTGCGAGCTCCACATCGGTAACGATAGCAGTGCTCCTGAAAATATAGTATTATTTTATTAGAAATAAGAAACAATTATTACATGAATGACCCTGTGCTTGCTCTTTCATTATACAAGCATTAACCCTTGAAGTGCTGATTTTTTTTGTAACATCATATAGACCAAAGTGTTTTTTTCCATTTGAAATCATCATAAATGTCTTAGTTAGCTCTTTCTGATTCATTTCAATTAAGGCCATTATGAATATTATTACAATAACAGTGCGGGGATCGACTTTAGACCTGACGTCTGCAGACGTCAGATTCTGACGAATAAATACAATCCCCGCACTGTAAGGGTTAAACCTTTACCCGCTACAGTAGATACTTTAAATTTCAGCTCAATTGAAGTTGTGTCTCTGCGACCCTCGACTTCAAGTGGGTGAAAATTACCCATATTTTCTTAAATTTGAAAACAATTATTTGCAAATCTTGCTATTTAAACACTCATTTCATTCCCGACAAAGATGAATTTCATTGATTTAATCTTCTAGGAAAACAATTTAAAAATGACTATAGTTGTGCTATAGACGATAATGGTAAATTCAGGCTTGAAAGGATTGAAGAGTTGATGAAGATCCCCCAAAAAATACTATTGATTTCTAAGCTACCTCACCTTGATACACATGTAAGAACCTCCTTTTTTGACTTTATCAGTTCCTGACGGGGGACCAGTCTGTTCAAAGAAATAAAATTCACAGTGAGTAAACATGTCACATGTAAAAGCTTATGTCGTCACCATATTGAATAATGTGGGGCATGTAACATTGACAGTAGATAATCAGGCGTCTTAACACATGTGCTGCTGTTCAAATTGTTGCTCATATTTTTCATTCATTCGAAGTTCGAATTGCTAAGGCAACTTCCATCTTCAAATGAGGAAAAATACATGCTAAAAGCGATTCCCGCGCATTTAACCCCAGTTAAATTGTATTATTTCAATAACTGAACATCCATCACAATCTATTTTATCAATTTAAGTGGCATTTCATTTAGTTTGAAACTAGCTTTAACACATGTATATACGGTCACAGCAGGAGAAGGATTGAAAAAAATTAACTAGCGTCAACCCGTGTATATACGGTCACAGCAGAATGGTTAAATCCATGCAGCCCATTAGCACCTACTAGTCACGGGTTATAAGCAGGAAAGGTATATTATTGATAACTTCATAAGCAAATTTGCACCCGAAATCATTGTATACCAGTGCAAACACTGTTTATGGTGATTGGTGAATGAAAGCAGCCATCTGTTAATACTACGTGGTCATCCTTGTGCAACAAAAAATAGTTTATTTCATATTCATGTAAAGTGTCCAGAGATGATAAGCAAAATAGAGAAGAAATGGCCACCGGACAGCTTTTTTAAGTATGTATCTATAAAAACTTGCATATCACCTTAATGTGATATTGATGCTCCACCTATATTGCAAAGTTTACAAGTTTAAAAAAGTCCATGACTCGGAACGAGTACTTTAAAATGGCTTGAGCCCCAGGGTATTTTCATTAATCATCATAGTAAATATTGGTTGGTTATATGGAGAATAAAATATCATCAAACAAGCAGTGGTATGTAATGTTTATGTGAAAAAGGAGAATTCCATTGATTTGCTGCTATATGGAAAGAAATAGCAGCGGTGATATGACATCAATCGCCCCCCCCCCCCCTTGAGCTTCAGATTTTTTTAATCTGAAGTTTTCACCCTTCACCCCCCCCCCCCCTCCCCATGACAGCCCCTGTACAACAAAAACAAAAAATTGAACCAATGCTGGACTAATGTGCAACACTGGTCCAACATTAGACAATTCCCATGCATTTCCCACAATGCTCACTTACGGGATTAGTGACGGCTTTAGGGCTGTGTTGTACAGCCCACCAATCTAACACCCACACATTACCCACAATGCTCACTTACGGGATTAGTGACGGCTTTAGGACTGTGTTGTACATCCCACCAATCAGACACCCACACATTACCCACCATGTTCACTTACGGGATTAGTGACGGCTTTAGGACTGTGTTGTACATCCCACCAATCAGACACCCACACATTACCCACCATGTTCACTTACAGGATTAGTGACAGCTTTAGGACTGTGTTGTACAGCCCACCAATCAGACACCCACACATTACCCACCATGCTCACTTACGGGATTAGTGACGGCTTTAGGACTGTGTTGTACAGCCCACCAATCTAACACCCACACATTACCCACCATGCTCACTTACGGGATTAGTGACGACTTTAGGACTGTGTTGTACAGCCCACCAATCAGACACCCACACATTACCCACCATGTTCACTTACGGGATTAGTGACGACTTTAGGACTGTGTTGTACAGCCCACCAATCAGACACCCACACATTACCCACCATGTTCACTTACGGGATTAGTGACAGCTTTAGGACTGTGTTGTACAGCCCACCAATCGGACACCCACTCCCACACATTACCCACGATGTTCTTCAAGCCAAACTTGTTTTGCTCAGGAAGAGCTGTGACCTGAAAAAAATAAATACAAAGCAATCAGTCGAATGTAATTTTTAAAGTACAGGATATTTGTAGCATTTTATTATACACTATAAAATTACAAAGATAAATATTGGAAAATATTGAAAATTGTTTTGTTGTTTATTAGATCTGGGTGTGATTCCTGTCTTTATTGATCCTAACACAACATGAGAAGATGCCCGCATAGCACTTTCAGCTCGGGGACCGACTTTATTAAAGTCGATTCCAGTACTGAAAGAATTAAAAATTTTATAATAGCTCTAGATCGATAACATGAGTATTCAAGTGAAGATAACTAAGACATTTAAGATGACTTCAATTTAAAACTAAATTTGCCTGAGGGACAAAGCTTGGGTCTCCACCCGCCCCACATAGTATGTTAATTATAGAAAAATACAGTACTGTCACCAAATTTTTATGTAAACCACGTGAAAATGTGATGTCAGAATCACACCAAAATCTAATCAACATATGGCCAGGGTAAGTTGCTTCCTTGGAACAAATCGGTGAAGCAGTTCAAGCTATTCAGAGTAGCATGTGATTCGTCGGCCATCTTGAATTTTGTTGAAAAAAATGAAAACAGAAAAACAATTCTCAGGGCCACTGAGCATACACAAAAGATAAAATTTGATCTGTATAACCAAATTTTGATAATAGCCAATATGAGCAAAACTGAAATATCAGCTAAAATCATAAAACATAAAAAATATAAGTTGTTATTATCATAATCACACAAAAAACTAATCAGCACACATCCAGGGTAGGGTTATTCTTTTGAACCAAACATGAAACAAATCCATGAAGCAGTTCAAGCTCTAGAGAGTGACATAGGATCTTGGCGGCCATCTTGAATTTTGTTGAATAAGCTGAAAAACGCAAGAAAATTAACCGGGCAAATTCCCTAGGGCCAATATGCATACTGCAAATATTTAGAAATAATCCGAGCAGGGGTGTATAGCCATATTACCAAATTTTGATGATGGCCAAAATGAGCAACACAAAAATATCCGCTAAAATACTAAAACGTAAAAAAATCGAAGTTTTTATTATCAAAATCACACCAAAAGCTTTTCAGCTCACGGCCAGAGTAAGGTCTTTCCTTTAAACCAAACATAAAACAAATCGATGAAGCGGTTCAAGCTCTAGCGTGCGCCATAGGATTTTGGCGGCCATCTTGGATTCTGTTGAAGAAACTGAAAAACGCAAAAAAAATTACCAGGCAAATTTTCCAGAGCCAGTATGCATACTGCAAATATTTGGAAATAATCCGAGTAGGGGTTTTCGAGAGAGAGCAGAAACAAGTGGCGGCGGCTGGCGGACTCAGCATAAACAATAAGTCTCAACCACCACATAGTGGGTGGAGACTTAAAAAAAACTGCATTGTAGGGTTGTAACTCTTACAGTGCGAGGATAGACTTTAGTAGTCAGAATCTGACGTCTGTAGATGCCAGATTCTGACGATTGAAGTCGATCCCTGCACTGTAGGAGTGAAAATATTTCTAATGGCCGTAGAGCCATAACATAGGTATTCAAATGAACCGGAAAAAGCTAACTAAGACATTTGTGATCATTTCAAATTGAAAAAAAACCCATTTGGTTGCGAAGTTTTTTACAAATTAATTCAGCGCTTTAAGGTTAAGCCATTTATAACATTCACAAAGTGAAAAACCCTTTGTTCTCTACAGCATTTATCAAAATAGCTCAACATTGTAAGGCTTGGAATGTAATCCGGATAATTTTATAGTCACTTACGGGACATGTTGCAAGGTACCCGTCGTCCTCAGTATTTTCAATTGGAAAATCTCCTTGCCAGATATTCATACGATGTTCTCCTTTTGGTGTTTCACTATTTCCCCAGGGAAAGAGTCTGTAATCACAAATATGACAATCTATCCATAACACTATTCTTATAAAATTTGAATATTTTAATGAAATGATGGAAAATAAGCTCATCCTCTACCCCCTGGATTGGTTGTTTTAATTTAATTCATTTGAAGCTGGAATTAGTCATGTAAGGACAGATATTTTCAATAATTAGGAATCATGAAGTCAATAATTGTCATGTCGGTAATTTTGAATTTGCAAAAGCTGAATTCTTTAAAGCACATTTTGTTTTACAATAATGGTTCAGCAATCTGGCACGGTTTTCCAGATATTATGCATATTTAGGTCACCAATGGACGCAAAGTGGCCATTTTAAATTTTGAAAAGTTGAAATTTTTTGGACGAATCCCTCCATGAAGCCGCACATTCTGTTTTATAGTAAAACTAAAGGTCTAGCTTTCTGGCGCAGATGCTACACAGATTAACAAGTCAATAATGGCCACAAATGAGCCCTTTCGAATTTGATCAAATTGAAATTTTTTTTTCAGGGCATATCCCTCCCTATAGTGATGGTCTAGCTATCTGGCACACTTTTTCATATATTATGCACATTAAAAAAATAATTGCAGAGTAGGCTATTTTGGCCGCAGTGACCCTAGTTTTTGGCGATGCGCGCCCATTTTTAGTCAAGGCTATAGAGGTCACAGAAAGGTCAAAAGTGAACTCAATCAAGGCTTAAGTAGTCATAACAAGTTACGGTGCTACACGTAGAAGTTGCGGACAAACGGACGAACTCGACCTGTGATGACAATAGGCATTCACCAAAAACTAAAAATCCTTTGTTCTCAATGGTTTATACAAAAATATTTCGGCGATGTAGAGTTGAATTATTTGATTAATTACAAGTAAATATTTCAACGATATTTTATTTTTTTTAAAAGTTCAATTTAGCAAAAAGATCATTTGAAATATGACAGGGAGAAAATTTGTTTAAAAGTTATTGATCAATTTTCTCTTACAAACTGTAACTTGCTAGACATCTTGATACTGAACAAATTTTTCAATAGTTAAATATAAGAATATGTAAATGTCAAAATGAAACAAATAAGTGAATGTGTCGGTTTATTTACCTGTCGTGCTTACCGCCCCGACACGCATACTCATATTCCGCTTCTGTAGGCAGACGCTTTTCCGCCCACTCACAATAAGCGACAGCATCATTCCACG
The DNA here is from genome assembly GCA_964017125.1 of Flabesymbios commensalis. Taxonomy (NCBI): domain Eukaryota; kingdom Metazoa; phylum Annelida; class Polychaeta; order Terebellida; family Flabelligeridae; genus Flabesymbios; species Flabesymbios commensalis. The sequence continues at coordinate 83,362,508 of OZ024911.1, forward strand.
ATACGTGTAACACTGGGTGATCCATCCTAAAAACAATCTGGGAATTAAAACAGATTTATCTCCTGATGTCAGTTAATCCTGATCATTATTATCCCTTGTCTTGGAATTGCTGACACAATTTCTAGCTTTTGAATAACCCGCTTCAGAAAAAAAGTTTCAATTTTGAGTGCTTAGAATGGGATATTTTAACTGAAATGCCAGCCAATTATAAAAACTATTTTTCGTTTTCTTGATAATAATGGGGGAACCACACTTTGGTACAGAGTGAGAAGGGGGGTACAGACCCACCCACCCCCCCCCCCCACCCTGAGGACCCTATTCCCACCACACATCAAATAAAAATACAAAATTTTATTAAATAACCAAGTGAAATTTATTAAAATTAGGCTCTTTTAAAGGCCTGAATTTTTATCTTATTGGACAGTGACACTTTGTATTCAATTTATCCTAATAAACATATATTGGATGGTGCAGATATAACTCTTTTAATTCTTTCAGTGAGGAGATCGACTTTATTCTGACATCTAAAGTCAATCCCCGGACTGGAAAAGTAAAATATTTCTAACCCTTTGAGTGCGGGCGACGCTTTTAAGCGCATTCATACTTTTTTTCCACAACTAAAATTTGACAGAAATTGAACAAATATGCATGTATAAATCTTGAGTAAAGCCCCCATTGTGAAATTTAGCAGGTTTAATTTTTAAGTGAGGAGGTATTTTCCTTTCATTTGAAGTTGGCAATTGCGTGAGCAATGCCAACTTCAAATGAAAGGAAAATGTTAAGTAGTAATGAAGCACTTAAAGAGTTAATGACCAAAGATCCATATTACATAGGTATACAAATGAAGCGGAAAGAGCAGACGAGGCATTTATAATGATTGCAAATGAGAAAAAAAACTTTAGTCTCTTGGCCTCTATAAAAATTAAAGTGTTGAAGAGTTCATGGACAGTGATATTTTATGTCAGATGACATACATTTATCTCTAGCAGGTGAGTGGTTAATAACTTTGTGAACACACATGGACATTATCAACACGACCAGGTGCTCACCTGTCCCGTGAATCAGGCATTACTCACCTGTCCGTGAATCAGGCATTACTCACCTGTCTGTGAATCAGGCATTACTCAGAGTCACCTGTCCGTGAATCAGGCATTACTCACCTGTCTGTGAATCAGGCATTACTCATGTCACCTGTCCGTGAATCAGGCATTACTCACCTGTCCATGAATCAGGCATTACTCAGAGTCACCTGTCCTTGAATCAGGCATTACTCACCTGTCCGTGAATCAGGCATTACTCAGTCACCTGTCCGTGAATCAGGTATTACTCAGTCACCTGTCCGTGAATCAGGCATTACTCACCTGTCCGTGAATCAGGCATTACTTACCTGTCCGTGAATCAGGCATTACTCAGTCACCTGTCCGTGAATCAGGCATTACTCACCTGTCCGTGAATCAGGCATTACTCACCTGTCCGTGAATCAGGCATTACTCAGTCACCTGTCCGTGAATCAGGCATTACTCACCTGTCCGTGAATCAGGCATTACTCACCTGTCCGTGAATCAGGCATTACTCAGTCACCTGTCCGTGAATCAGGCATTACTCACCTGTCCGTGAATCAGGCATTACTCACCTGTCCGTGAATCAGGCATTACTCAGTCACCTGTCCGTGAATCAGGCATTACTCACCTGTCCGTGAATCAGGCATTACTCAACTGTCCGTGAATCAGGCATTACTCAGAGTCACCTGTCCGTGAATCAGGCATTACTCCCCTGTCCGTGAATCAGGCATTACTCCCCTGTCCGTGAATCAGGCATTACTCACCTGTCCGTGAATCAGGCATTACTCACCTGTCCGTGATGCTTGTATCTGGACCTTCAGGATGTCGCCAATCTGCGCCCTTCACAGGTAGCCACCAGGGGGCGTGGGCCACCTACAGCAGCATTGTATTATTTCACATTAAATGATTTCATCACTTGTTTGGTTTCTGTGAAAATGATTATCCACTTATAAATTGTTCATTCTGCAGTCATAATTAATTACCATCTTTTTACTTATTGCCAAAGACAAGCAAATAATTATCAATGTCTTTGTGTTTATAAAATATTCAAATGTTTGTAAATCTTGAATATGTCAAAGACATTAAAAAGTTAGATTACATTTCAAAGCAAGGCTTATTGCTGAAACTGAAAATGCACATAAATGCACATAAAACTATTTTTAAAGATAATCTGTAAGACATCTATAATATGATGTGATATATTTATTAATTTGTGAATAAAAGTAAGTAATAATGATGATAATCAACTTACAGCTTGCTCAATGCTTGCCTTCACTTTCTCACTAATCAGGACTTCAAGAACAAAGGAGTCACCGAATGTTTCAGCCTTAAAAAGTAAAAAAAGTTATGTGGACATGTATAAATTTTTTAATCTGTTTTGCGTTGAGAAGGAAACAAACAAAATCATAATATCAAACAATCAGTACTGTAGTGATTGGAATAGTCCATGGTGCTTACCCGTAATGCACTGAGATTACTGTGAGCTATAACCAAAAAGAGGCATTTATCTATTACTGATATATCAGTGAACTACGGCTTCAACTCCTAAAGCACTGAATTTATTTTGTATAAACCATGGAGGCTAATGAGTTTTTTTCAATTTGAAATCATCATAAACGTCTTAGTCAGCTTTTTCCACTTCATTTGAATACCTATGTTACGGGTCCAGATCCATTAGAAAGATTTCATTTCTTTCAGTGCTGGGACCTTTAGATTCTGATGTATAAAGACGGTCCCCGCACTGAAAGTGTTTACTGTATATCAGTCACAGTGTAAAGAATGCGATGCTTTTTCTTGGCTATATTTGTCCCAAAAATGCATCTCCTATCTTTTTTACAGTTTATTGAGAGCTCAACTATCCGTTAACCAGTTAACCCTTTAAGTCCTCACGATGCATTAAAGCATCATTTTACATCCCTGAAAACACACCTGATTGTTCTACAACTAGGGGTTTTAGAATGAAAATTTCCATGAAACTGGCTTACTAATACATGGTAATTTTCTTTAATTTTCACACACTTCAAATCATCTTCTATCCAGTGGATAAAGATGACAATGGTAAACTCAGGCTTGAAAGGGTTAACTGTTAACAAATATGACAATCAAATCACTGCTATTGCTGTAACTACACAACACTGACAACAGTAGATTTATGACAGAGGTTTCGAGTCATTGTCATATTGACAGTCCAGGGCTAGACACTAACTGATTGAACATTTTTTCTTGGGGTATTTGCCCCCAATTTATCACTTGCCCATGACATGTGTAGCGCGGTGTCCAAGGCCCTCAAATGTAAGATGGTGCAAATTAAAGCACTTGCCCAGAGCCACTGTCTAATTTTATACTTGTCCCAACCCAGCATCGGTTGCCCCGGACAATCAGTCGGACAGCCATTGTTGTTGAGCCCTGCAGTCAAATGAAACAAAAACATGGGACACATGTGAAAATATCATAGACCTATTACAACTGTTCTAATTCTCTGGAAATATATATGATTTGCGGTTTTTAATCTACTGTTGTTATTTATTATTTTTAAACAGTGAATGTTCAGCTGTATTTTACTTGGCCACGTAGGATCAGTGTCCAAGGCGCTCAAATTTGAATTGGTGCAAATTAAAGCACTTGCCAAGAGCCACTTTCTAATTTTATACTTGTCCCAACCCATCATCGGTTGCCCCAGACAATCGGTCGGGCAGCCGTTGTTGTCGAGCCCTGCAGTCAAATGAAATGAAAACAAAAACATGGGACACATGTGAAAAGACCTATTACAACTGTTCTAATTCTCTGGAAAAATATATATGATTTGCGGTTTTTAATATACTGTTGTTATTTAATATTTTTAAACAGTGGATGTTCTGCTGTATTTTATATGGCCACATAGGGTTGGTGTTAACTCACTACGTGTACATAAATGACATATTGTCAGTCTACCATTGGCAACGTGTTGTAACATGTATGCTGGCTCATTTGATAAATCGCCACTTGGAGATTCAGACTGACTGGTCCATGTAAAATTCTAGTCAGAGTTGATTTTGAATTACCCAACTCTTTCAGCACAGGGAGCATCTTTAGAATCTGACATCTACTAACGCACTCAAAGTTTTAAAATATTTATAATGGCTGTAGACAATAGGTACCGTAATCAAATGAAGCAGAAAGAGCCAACTAAGACATTTATAATGATTTATGTGCCTTCCAATGTGATACTGACGAGTGCTTCCCATTTTCAGGGTAATTTGATGGCTTCATTTAGGCCACCTCTATTCTATAGAAAAATTACTTAATTATTGTTTTAATAATTATTTACAGATTTCAGATGTCAAATAAAAACTAGAAAGTGTATATTTTCATCTAAGCAAATGGTATTGTAGTCCCCTGAAAGGTGTTTTTATCATTTTTCATTTTTCGGGGGTTACAAACACTTGGACCAGAAAGAATAAAAAAAACTGATTTACATTTTTTACTAATATTGGACAAATAAGGGATGACGTATCTGTAAAGTAGGCTATTAACCCTTTACCCGCCAAATTATTCAATCGGAATTTTCACTCACTTGAAGTTGTGTCTCGCTGACGCGATCCACAACTTCAATGAGTGAAAATTATTCAGATTTGGCCAAATGGAGGTTAACTCTGATCAAATCTTGTGGATTAATGTCACATTTTATCTTTAACTGTGTTTAGAATTTGGTACCTAAAGGGCTTAAACAAATGAAAAACTCAATATATTCTGGAAAGGTGGTCATAGGGTTAAAAAGTGTGCCTTAACGGTACAGGCCGGTGGCTCTAGGCTTAGTGTAATTTACAACCTAATTTAATGGTTTTCCTCCGAGCTAAAGTGTTTTACTAGAGGTAAGTGAAGTGCTTGAACTTTGTAACATCAAGAGTTGGATTAATAGTAGGGCTACCACTCAGCAATTTAGTGTGGTATCAGTGCATAATTTATCTGGTATTGTATCACATTTTACGACCCATTTGGACCCCTACTGCGATTTAATGTCAACTGAATTTTGTTATTGACCATAATTTTTTATGTGAAGGAGTGCGCAGAGCGCGACTTTGGACGAAATAACGTTCATACACTGGTTTCAAGCTCAACTCGATGAGGCCGCCATAAACATGATCGCCTAGTCACATTGAGAAGGGAGAAACAAGCATATTTCTCTGATAAACCCACACCTGCACACAGGATCAGCGGGGTTCGAACCTGGGACGCATGCATGACTGGCGAGGCAGTCGGGCGCTATATCAAAGCGCCACGTCCCCTTCTCTGATCATATACACAAGCATATATAATATGTAGCTTGAGATACAAATAATTTCAGGCAAAATCCATGGGCATAGTGGTAATCACTTATTATCAGGATTTCTTGCAGGATGGGGTGGATTCACCGTCCCTCCCTTTAAAAAGGGCCTCCAGGACACCCTGGACTGGTAATGATATTTGTTATTAATTTACAATTGAAATAATACCAACAGTGAATTTGAACACAATTTCAACTTTAAAAATTTCAATGAAAGATAAATAAGGCTTACAATAGAATATTCTTGTTAACTCTGAATCATTTTTATTTACTTTTCATGCATAAATTTAAAGCTGAAAATGCTAACGCAATTTCCAGAAAAATATTTATATTTATGAAAAACAAACATATCACAGATTGAATTGAGTCATGCTTGAAACGATGTTTAAATCTCACTGAAATCGCGTTGAAATAACATTGAAATTATGACGTTAAAACAATTTTCATATGAAACCTTTTTTTATCATTGCTTCAATATTATTTTGCAATTTTTCAAAGTTGTTTTAAGGTTGAATCAACGTCATTGTGCCTACTGGGTAATCACCAGAAAAAACATTAGGACTAGAGCTAACTTCAGAATTTAAAAAAAATTCAAAATGGCCGCCGAAAAATCAACATGTAAAAAACAAGCTGAATAAAATGGCCTTATATTCTGAGCACATAAATTGGCAAACATACCCGCCTATATTAATAAGGCAGTTTGATCGTATGATCAATAGAAATCTAAATCAACACCGACTTCAGTAATTATCTCTCTGTGATGCTTATTGACTCCTTGCTAAAATTAAAGTAAGTCTTCAGCTGTTCCCGGAGAAACTGGGAGCACATTCCATATCCATATCTTACCAGCTGAGAATCTAAAGGTTTTTTCTCTGATGATTTTACCTGGGGTAAAACAACAGATACAATACTATTTCTGGTCAAAAAAAGAATGTTGATCGTTGACCATGGAAATATCCCGCTTGAAATAGTAAAGGGCATTTCCATGGTCAATACGATAGGCCTACATATTGCTTAACTTGATTTGTTTAACCCTTTGACAGACTGGGATCCAGTGCAACAAAGTGAACTCGTCTATGCCAATGTGAGACCTGAAGTGGTAGCCAAAAACAAATTTCATAGTTTTGTTTTGCAAAATTTGTATTTTTTTTGTAAGTTGACCCGGAGACCCTCAAACCATGCGGAGACCGGGAGCAGGCATTTAAAATGACATGAAATTAAAGATGTAAATCTAGCCTAGATTTCCCCATTTTTTAATATTTTCTGCTATATATTTTCCTCCCAGTGACTGGTCTAGGCTAAATCCCAGGTATTTCATACTATCTTTGGCAGCAACTTCATTCTCTCCACATGTAATTTTCATGGTGGACTGTTTGTGTATTTTCTTGTTTGAACCAAAAAATTTTTTTTCGGTCTTTCTTAAGTGAATAGATAGCTTATTAGCCAATAGCCTTTCACTAATTAGGGAAGTCAGTTCATGTCCAACAGTTTCCTCTATGTCATAACCCAACCTACCCGAGATCAGTATTATTGCTGAATCATCAGCATAAAGAATTAATCTGCATGATACAGCTGCCTCCATATCATTCACATAAATTAAAAATAGTAATGGTCCTAAGATGGATCCCTGCGGTACTACGCAGGGAACCACGGATAGGCCTACCGGGAACCACTATGGGATCAGGAAAAATACCATCAACGCAATTTAGTATAATATATAATTTAATCATTGTAAAACTATTTAGGGGGCCACCATTCAATCTCCAGGGAGAAGGCTGGAGTATTCTGAAATAATTAATTTCAGGCAGATTCTGTATGAGATAAATAATTTACTGCAAGAACAGTTCTAGATCCCTATATAGTCTAAACATGTTATACAATTTGAAATTTTCAGCGTGCCGACAAGCAGGGGTGGAATAAATATTTTGTCCCTTGGAGATTGAATGGTGGCCCCCTTAATTAATGTTAAACTTTTGAAGCATTTCTAAAAATAACTATTATTTATAATTTCCTAATAATAATAGGAGGATTGTCATCGATGTGATACTCCTGTGAAGGTTTACCAATTGAATATAATAATATAAAAAACATTAAATAGTTGACAAAGGGGAAGTCTAGTAGTAGTAGACTATGTATATATGTCGGCATTCACAACTGTATATCTCGGCTCAGCATTCACAACTTAACAGAGCTTAAAAACTGGGAAGACACATCTAAGCAACACCTTGAGTTCACACTGAGTCGAGACAGTAACACTTTCCCTGCTAATAACGTATTTTTAAAATGTTTTTTCTCGGGCGATCTTAATCATTTATTTAGATGTAATGGTTACTTATAATTATATTTATATATATATACCGTGTTATCCAAGTACCCCAAATTTTGTAATTTGGATAGATATCATTATACAATACTGTTATTTGTGACATTACCCTTCTGTTACTATTGCGTTCTCCAACTATTCGACAGTAATTCTGTATGTACACTGTCTATTAGTGTTATTCTGAAATATAGTGAAATAATAGATTCGTGACTTCATGCCATGTAATTATGTTTGTATTGATTAAAACTACATTTTTATATTCGAATATTTATTAGACATGTTAGATGTTACAGATATAATGTAATACTTAATTGTTTGTAGGGACTGAGCGTGACTGAGTGTTAACGCTGAGTTAACGTGATGGCAGCCGTAGGAGAGTGTGATCAACCAGAGGTGTGAGAGGTGTGACTACGATTTGTGATCTTCAATTACAGGCAAACATCGTTATAGCACGAATCGTTACAGCACGGATCGGTCATGGACCCCAAAATTTAAGACCCCTCATCTAGGTTATTTTCCTGAAAATCGTGTTATAAAATCCAGCTATGCACAGACCTACACGAATTATTAAAACAGGGAGCGGGGGTTTCATTGCCGCCTTATTGCCGCTGATTATGTGATAACGCTAACACGCATGCTAGTCACGGCATTCACACAACAGTGCTCCAGCTTACAAAGACGTTATACTCAATGTTGGCTCAACGTTGAACCAACGCTGGGTCCGTATATTCTGTGCAAGCAGCATGGTGTCGCGTAATTTTTGCCAGATGACCTTTTGATCATCCATTTATCGTGTAGCCCTAATTTTCTGGAATAGAAATTGTGTAAATATCGTGTTATAAAGCACATTATAGAACAATTATTTTGAACTAATTTTCACCCACAATAAACATGTTATAAATGTAGTAATCTAAGATAGCTTTATAATTCAAGCATATTGCCATAATTATATGACGAAATAGCGCATCTGTATGACATGAATCGAGAATAAGAAAACGGCATAGGCCTATCATCAGACCATGCGTAAGACCATATGCATATCTGCCATTACAGGTAACCCTTGTGGCGTCGCCCTGACATTGCACGATCAGTGGGCCGTAGTTCGACTACTGTCTTATTGTCGGTAATGACTCAATTGATGAACAGAAATTTAACTACTGAAATATCATATTAGAAAAAACATTTTTAAGTCATAGGTGCTGTTTAATATAACCAGGCATAGAGAGTGTGAATCCGGATAATATCAAACATAAGCCTATATTATCCACTAGCTTCCACGGGGTCACCAGACATGACACGTTCCCAGACAGACACCTGTCTGGCAAATCTCAAAGTTCGTGCTATATTGGTTCAATGTTGTAGGCCTACCACCATCTTCGACGTCGGCCCAGCACTGATCTAACATGTGCTTACGGTAATTTCTTGCGTTTGCCGTGCGCATAACGTCACCGCTTAAACACGAAGCATTGAAGCAGTGTTGGCCTAATATGGGGTCAGCGTCGCAGCCGTTGTGCCAACATTAGAACAACATCGCGTCGGAACTTAACATGACATAGTCTCTAACTAATCCCACGGTCACTTCAATACTATACTCTGCATTAATGAGCCGTCCACGGCACGCTTGTCTGTTTATCACACATGCAGGAGGCGAACGTCCTATACAATATCAGCGTCCCGCAAACACGACACATTGTTGGTTTAATGTTGGTTCAGCGACGCAGATAGTGGCCCAGCATTAAGCCAGAATTGGTTCAATGTGCCTTGTGTGCTCGGGTGATCTGGCGACACAGACAGGGACACTGTACGTTTATCTCTGGTCATTACGCACCTGTTACGATTAACACGTGCACATTTGTTTTATTCTGCAGTAATGAATAACTGTTCCTTTTTTTAGCAGTTATTATAATTACCGGTATTTTATCAAAGGAATACTATCAATAATCTATTAATATAGCTGTAATACGTCTTAGATACATGCAAATATGGCCACTATGATAATTTTTTATCGTTGTATTTATATCGATTAGGTACTGTATTTTAAATTGCAGTTCATAATAACAAATAATATCAAAGAAAAGCTGTATAAACTGCTTTAGGCAATTGCAGTTCGCAGTCATAGATACGTTGCAGGCCTAATTTAATTAAATTACGCAAATCTATAGGGCCTAACCATGCATCTTTTTTTCTTTACAACTGACCTAAAATCACTGCTTCGTAATAGCCACCCGCCGTCCCATGCCAGCCAAATAAGATTTGTTTTCGCTCTTCATACATACATAGATACATGCATACATACGTGCATACATACCTGACAAAGGTTTGTTTTCGCTGTTCATACGGTCTAGTCTAAAACCGGTATATAGGCCTAACACGCTGCGTCTGTTATAATTCTGCCATATTTCAATCTTATAAAACTTACATTGTGGGAATTAAAGGCAGTTTTGACAGTTGACCATACCTTTAAAGGCCTACAGTCTAAATATCATAGTCTGAAAAAAAGGGTTTTTTCCTTTTTTTAAATATTCACACTCAACACCTCAGCTCTGAATAATTGTTTTTACTCAGTCATATAACCAAGATAACATAGAAAAATTGTGCTATAAATATTATTTGTAAATTATATAGACAGCACCTAGATGCTCGGATATAGCTATGGTATGTTGTTTGTAATAAGACTATAATAAGTTCGATATATACATTCCATATACTGCATGGACCTGTATGTTTGTTTTCGCTGTTCATACAGTCACTCACGTCAAGCGTGTTTGTTTTCGCTCTGTCATTTCATCTGATAAAATCTTCCATAATCATATGTGAAATATCTGCGTTTGTTTTCTTTCTGCCATTTATCATCTTACAATATGATCTATTACTAGTTCTATATTAGTTGATTATATTATGAACTGTGTAATTGATTTGTTTGCGTGTTTGATACATCATTGACGACATATACAGTCACGTTTGTTTTCGCTGTTCATACATCTGTGAAATATATGTGTTTGTTTTCTAATCTTTCTGCCATTCTCTTCTTATAATCATAATTTATATGATATTACTGTAGCTCTATATTATGTGACTGATTATATTAGCTGTTATAATATTACTAGTTCTAACGGTGTAGTAGGTAATTATATTAGCTGATTGTAGCGGTAACGTTAGTAAAATGAAATGAATCGGGCTTTAGGCCACCTTTGTGCACATATAGGCTAAACTGGGCCAGGAGAACCTCCTGAGGATGGTGAGATGATTGAGATGACACTGTCCTCCAGACACAGGATTCGAAATTCGAGCCCTGGCGGTCTGAGTCCGAGCACGCTACCTCTCGGTCACGGAGGCTCCCCACAATACTAACTTTCACACGTGGATGGGGAAGAAACAATTTTGTTTCTTTCAAACCGCCGAGACCGGGAACCGAACCCCGGACTCTGGCGTGAAAGGCAGCGGTGCTAACCACTACCCTAGGGCCCCCGCCCGGTAACGTTAGTATATAGATCAACATATGCCACGGTTGGATGCTAGTCATTTCGGCCCCCCGCACGTTCGCCCCCCTGCACGTTCGGCCCCCTGCATGTTCGGCCCCCTGTATGTTCGGCCCCCTACACGTTCGGCCCCCTGCACTATGCGTAAGTTACCAGGTTACACAGTGACAGAAATATGTACCTCAATTAGATCTAATTGGTAGAAAAAAAGAGTTAGTAAAAAAAGTTAGTAAAAAACACAACAACACAAGTAATGACAGGTCCATAGATGGCAGCGCATCTACTGAGAATGGAGGTGGCAGACTCCTGGTTGGTGCTGTAATCCTCCCATTCTCTGAATATCTGTCCTCGCATTGTGCGATATTTCGATCTTTGGTAGCGGGAGAGTAGAAGGGGAGCTGCCCACGCCTAGCTTTCCTGTTGATCCTGTTGTGCCACCCCACCACGTCATTGCTGGTTCGCACACTCTGTTGATAAATGGACCTGGTTCGTGAACGCCAGATTCTTCCGTTGATCCATGTTGTCCCGACGTAGCGCAATATGATTGTTAGCTTATAACTAGCTTTTTTTTAGGAATACATATGCCATAGACCTAGTGTCATAACTCATGTCATAGACCTAGTGCCATAGACCTAGTGTCATGTCTCATAACTCCACTGAGGAGTGACTGGTGCCAAATGGTTTTTCATACGATTTTATTTAAATTTGTAACTGCTATGTGTGTTAGTCACGGAATATATGTGGAGCATATCGTTAACAGGAGCAGCACGTTCACCTAGGCGTTTGGTCCTAGTTTGGTCAAGGAGAAGACGCGAAGAAACTGACAAAGGAGTCTTATATATATAGGTGGTATTCTAACTGTGATAATTGTTATGCGTGCTAGTCAAAGGATCTATATGTGGAGCATATCATTAGCGGGAACAGCACCTTAGGCGTGTTAGTTTGGTCAAAGAGAAGCCGCGAAAAACTAACAAAGAAGTGTCATATCACATCACTGCATACACCTCCCTGTGGTTGCGAATTGTATTAGGCCTACACGTCAAAGGTCTTATGAAATTGATATTCAATATAATTTTGCGAAATTTTTACTGATGTTAGGATATATGACCTGAAAATTGTCTATGCTAAATTTCAAACAAGTAGGCTCATAATTGACCGAGAAATTGACGAAAAACCTACGCTACAGAATTAGCAAAATAATTGTGGCCCAGGGTATAAAAGGTGTGTTAGGTAGTAGGCCCTATAAATATATATGACGGTATAATATATATGACGGTATAATTTATTTTTTGTTTGCTTGTAGACTACATGTGGGGAGAGAGTAAAATACTGTGCATTGTAGGGGGCCGAACGTGTAGAGGGCCGAACATGCAGGGGGCTGAACGTGTAGGGGGCCGAATCGGCAGGGGGCCGAAATGACCGGATACCCCACGGTTTGTTCTCGCTGTTCACACAGTCACGTTTGTTTTGGCTGTTCATACAGTCTCGTCCAAAGCTAGACTAGACACGCTGAGTTTGTTATCATTCTGCTATATTTCCATTGTTTTTTTAAACTTACATTGTGGGGTACTATATACCATCATAGAGATCTAAAAATAAATTGTGATTTTCGTTATTCATACATTCACATCCAATACACCAGTTCGAAAATAGATGTTTTCGCTTTGTCATATAGAATTATAGCGTAAAAAACTCATAATAATCATAAAAATATTGTTATATAGATATGATATAAATAGTATTCGCACATTTATGATTAAATTATAAGACTGGAGCGCTGCATGGGCTACGCGGACCTGTTTGTTTTCGCTGTTCATACAGGCACGCCAAGCACTACACCAACGTTCCGTTTGTTTTCGCTCTGTCATTTTATCTTATAAAACTTATTTTTCTACATTAATCGGTGAAATATAATTAGGATAATATAGAAAGAGGATATTAAACTGCCTAGACAATGACGGTGCAACACTTATAGATATTTTATGCCGTGTATCTTCATATATAGGTTTGTTTTCGCTTGTTCTCGTTTGTTTTCGCTGTTCATACGAACCCCACCATTAATGTTATTTTTTTAGCAAAATACATACCTCTGTTTTATAGTTTGTTGCATTGACAAAAAGTTCGAATTCTATATTGCTGGTTTCGTGTATGTCGATGTAGAATGAGTTGAGAGTGACATCTCTGGCTGGGCCTTCCCCGTCTTGGACCATAATCGGCTTCACCACGCCAAATGACGCTGTGCCTCCTCGTACGAAAACCATCTGATTTGTACGTGCGAGTTTAGTTTTAACATTTTCAGCTAATGTGGCTGAAAATTCGCGAACGACTTGTTCTGGGCCATCGTCATTTTCTACTTCAACAGAGCCATCTTCGTCGTCGGCTTCCACAGACTCACCACCCGCCCCTGCTTCTTGGATGAGTTTGTCGTCGGATGTGTCAGCACCAGTTTGTCGACTCGTGCCACTGCACCCGCAGCTTGACGTCTCAGACGAGTCACATTTTTCAGCTTCAATGTCATCAGCACATCGAACTGATGACAGGCAAACGCACAGAAATAGCGAAAACGTAAATTTGAGCAGCATTTTGTGATGTGCGTCTGCTTTGTCAAGCGTAAAATGGACCAGTGCACGCTCATTAAAACCCAAATATCACAGCTTTGACTGGTCTCATGGGACAACCGTTATTACGCGAAGCCCTTGTAGTTTGCTGTACAAATTTTGCATGCTGGTTAAAGTCGGAAAACTGCGGGCATATTGACTGCAGAGGTTTGTATGATTTGATACGAACAATAGTCAAAATGGTATAATACACATATCTATTCGTTGAATGGAGAGCTATAACATAGGCCCTATACAGTAAATCTATTTTGCTTTATTTTGTATTTTATTATTTAACTCCACTTCACAAGCATCATTCACCAGGTGGCGCTGAAGTGGATGTTACGTGCTATGCAGCTGACACTATGACCCAATGTTGTTGTAATGCCTGGCCAACGTCGTAGATATTTGGACCAGCAATATGACAACATTCGTGTTGGCTGACAAGTGCTGATGAAGCCTTCAAAAGATGTCGGCCAAATGTTGCCTCAATGTTGACCCAGCATCTTAGTCAACATTGTCAACCGGTCTGCCAGACTGGTGCCCCGTCTAGCATCTCCGGTGCTGATCAAACATTGAGTCAGTGCTAGATCACTCTTAACTTTTCTTATGGAATTAAGACAAACTTATGATTAGATCAATACAAGGGGCGGGAGTAGGCTATTTAATAAAAATAATATGAATAGGCATGCCTAGAAAGCGAGCGGAAATTATTATGAACTAAAGTAGGGGCTCATGTAATGACATATGCTATAAGTATAAGGCAAGGTAACGTGAGGATAACGTGTAGGCTAGACTACCTAACAAATGGCGGGCCCTGTCGCAGGGTGTTGAGCGATCCATATATTGTCGGAAGGCCCAGGCAGCCCACTTACGTGCTAGCTTAGGTCTAAACCAACTGGGTCTAAACCAAACAAAGAAACAATTATATGAACCTGCAACACTGACTGAGTTAGATCACACTACTATTTACAGAAATGTAGCGTTATCTACATCGTCATTGTTTAAAAAGAACAAAAATTATTCTTATGAAAATACGATTGCCGAAATATAGACTGATCTGCCATTACCCACAATTTGATGAGTCGTAGGGGGAAATGTTCATGCAGCTATAGTGATACACATCAACTGTCCTACCCACTCGCTAGGTGGTACCACAATCAGACTGAGCAATAAAAGGGGAAAAGTACGATAGGAATATCTGTCTCAGTATGATGCCAGTGAGGTTGAACTTTGACTTCTGAACAGAAAATAAACAAACAAGATGTCAGCGCCCATGAACATGATCAGAGGCATGTTGGACCACGAAATATCAGTCCTGACACTGTGCCTGTGAGTGTTAAAAATCAAATCTTATTTTGCTAGTCACTGACCACACGCGTTGCTGTAAGAGCTCGCTCCCGCGAGCTTGGGCCCTTCGGGCCCCAGCTCGCTAATAACTATCCCTATTGTGACAGGCTTCCCACGGTCATTGAAAATCATGGAAAACCATGGAAAATGAAAAAATAAAAAACAGGCCTGGAAAAGTCATTGAAAATGAAAATTTGGAAAAAGTCATGGAAAAGTCATGGAATTTTGCATTTTTATAAATGTCGATCGCATTTCTTTTGAGAAAAATGCGTTGATTACCTGTACTTTTGACACACAATGACATGCAAAAGTAAGAAACTCGGCGACACCCAGCTCTGCTTTCGATCGGACCGCTGTGGTGGTGGAGGCTGTAGCCTACAGTTTTAAATATAGGCTCCTACATTTTTTATTTATTTAGGCCCCCCCCTATATTCGTTTAAAAAGTCATGGAATTCTTAAAAGATGGTCATGGAAAGTCATGGAAAAGTCATGGAATTTCATTTCCAGATCTCGGTGGGAACCATGTGTGACTAAAAAGACAATTCGTTCTTCCATTGATACTCGCAGCTAATTATTTGTTTCAAATAGGCCTAGGCCTAGGCCCCCTATATAAAAAATTAATCACCCATTTTGTAAATCCTCGTTGGATAAATAGGCCTAAGTGCTAGGCCCCTAAATAAATAGGCCTGATATAAATGTGTTTACAACACACATTCTGGGATAGTGCAAATTGATTTACATTTAAATGTGGAAACCGTAAACTTAGTCAGACCAGTAGACATGATAGGAGTAGGCCTACTGTATTGGGCCTACACGTGATATGGTAGGCCTTCATGCGTAAAACCTACGCCTAATCTAGCGTAATTACCAGGGGCGGATCCAGGATTTGAAAAAGGAGGGGACGCAGGGGGTTCGGGGGCTCGATCCCAAGATTTTTTTTGGCCAATTTAGGGGACTTTTTAAAGAATTTGGCGCAAAAAGGGGTGGGCGTCCGCCCCCTTTAGATCCGCGCCTGATTACCTGTAAAAATCGACCCAGCAGACACGAAGCATTGAGCCAATGCTGGTTTATTGTTGGTCCACCGTCTACGACGCTGGCCCAACATTAAAACAACATTGGCTAAAGGTTTCGTGACAGCTGGTGATCGTGTCCCTGTAGGCCTATCAACACTGGCCCAACATTGATCCCAACATTGACCCAACAAAGGGTCAACATCTCCTGGTTTGTTGTTTGGTCCAGTTTAGTCTATATGGGCACAAGGGAGGCCTAAAACCCCATTCATTTCATTTCCAACGACGCTGGCATCCATCCAGGATAACTGTTATAACGTATCCGAATTCATGGTTCAGTGACTATCGCTCAACTCCCATGTCATACTGGACAAGCAGACACAAGATATTGGGCCGACGTCGAAGACGGTGAGACAACCTTAATCCAACATTGGTTCAACGTCTCGTGTTTGCTGTTTATATGGCTGGTTTGGACCTACTTCTGCAACGCCGACCCAACATTACGCCAACAATGGTTTCACATCTTGTGTTTCCGGGGAAGCCACGTATTGATTGACACGTGGAGGCTTCCAACACTACGCATTGAAACAATATTGGTTTAATGTTGGGCCAGCGTCGTAGACGTTTGTCCAACGTTAAGCCAGCATTGGTTCAATGTTTCCGGGTGGACCTATTGATGAACACGTGGAGGCGTCTGATCCAAGCGTGGTGCAATATGTCTGGTGAGTCATGTCGCGTAAAACCAGTAAAATGCGGTATTATACTGACGGTATAAGAGACGGGCAGGCTGACTAATTAGATCAGTCAACAACACATGTAATGCTGATCGCGGGAAACAACAAATATATAATATAACGAGATAATATCACCAGCGTCAAGCAGCTATAGACCAGTTATTCTGGAATTAGGCCCACCCGCGGTAAAGGTAAGGTTTATTGCTTTATATCCCGGAAAATATCGGACGTTAGCCCAACGTTGGTTTACTGTTGGGCCAGCGTCGTAGACGGTGGGCCAACAGTAAACCAACGTTGTGCCAACGTCTCATGTTTGTTGGGCTTTGTTTTTCTTATTTCAGACATGCATGTCCAAAATAAGAAATACGGGACTTTCGTCTTTTTATCTCGCTTGACTGGTAAATGCGCAACACAAAAATTAAAAAAAACTTAAACAGTTCTAGTCTATGGACATGTTTACATCATATGGTCAAATTAAGAAGCCAAAATAAAATCACCGATTTTTTTATGATTTTAGCCTGATCGTGTCGCTTTAACTAACTTTACTATTGTTTGGTCTTGATCGAATTATTTATTACTCCTGCTCCCACTGAATATCAGATAGTACCCCCCGCATCAGTCCTGCCCCTACTGAATATCAGATAGTGCCCTCCGCATCACTCCTGCCCCCACTGAATATCAGATAGTGCCCTCCGCATCACTCCTGCCCCCACTGAATATCAGATAGTGCCCCCCGCATCAGTCCTGCCCCCACTGAATATCAGATAGTGCCCTCCGCATCACTCCTGCCCCCACTGAATATCAGATAGTGCCCCCCGCATCAGTCAAATTTCATAGACACTTAAACCCAATGTCGGTAAATGTTAGGACAGCGTCGTAGACCTTGGGCCAACCTTGATCCAACTTTAGTTAAGTGTCTCGTGGGATAACTACACGTGACAAATGACATCTCTTCACAACAATGACACTCTCAGTTCTAGAGTCGCTATTATTTTATAGGTTTCTACGCTTTCCATAGTGTATATGTTGCTACTATTTATAACAATATGTAGTTATTTTCTCTCTGGTTTTGGCGCGAGAAACATATATTATGTATATTATCTTTTATACTTTTCACACTTTACTTTTTGTATATATATATGTATATGAATATAGTTGCTGCCTAGTTTGCAAAGGTTTTTATAAGCCTGTTCTAGCGCAGCACGAGCAATGTTCTATGTTGTATAATATTATAACTACCCAATGTTTATGTTTTTGTATCTGTAATAAATATATGTATTCGTCAAAAGGTAAATAAAATAAAATAAAATCATATGTCAGAGATGTGATTAGTGGTCTATACTAATATCGACTCTAGAAGTCCCACTGTACGCAGACTATTAAAGTTGTCCTACATAATCATGATAATTCTGTGTATAATGAAATGCTTTGACAATACTGCACCATTTTTCTTGCGCATTTAAATTTAAAGGTTAGAATATTATAATTATATCACAATATCAAGATATCGAGATTTTAAGGTAATTTCCATATCGAAGTGAGCTAAACATTTCAATATATTGATATTGTGATAGAAAAATAGGTTTTGGCGTCATCATGACGTTAACACGTAATGGGGAAAGGGAAGCCCACCGAACACACGACTTTGGTTGGACGTTGAATCAACGACAATGACGTTGATTCACGCCGCAACAACGTCGTATGCTCATTTTGAGATTTGGCATATTTGGGTCCCTTCTTAAAGGTGATCTATCACCCGTTATATGGTATGAATAATTATGTCCTTATATGGGTGATTGGCTATCATGTGATGTGACCCTCTCCGAGGGTCACATGATAGCCAATCACCCCATATAAGGAAACACTTGTGCCCCATCTTGTGGCAACTTTGATTTATTTGTCACAAAATTATTCATACTATATAAGGGGTGATAGATCACCTTTAAATATTGATAACGTCTGCTTTTACTATTTCTCATATGCTTGGAAAGTCGGATATCGCGGGTCCGGCTCTGGCATTGAAGTTTCAAAGAAACAAAATGTTTCTTCCCCTCTCACCAGTAAATATGCAATATTTTGGTGAGCCTCCGTAATCGAGAGGTAGCGTGCTCGGCCTCAGACCTCCAGGGCCCAAATTTCGCATCCTGTGTCTGTAGGGCAGGGTCGGTCATCTCACCATTCTCAAGAGGTTCTCCTGGCTCAGTTTAGCCTATATGTGCACAAAAGTGGCTTAAGACCCCATTCATTCATTCATTCATTCATTCATTCATTCATTCATTCATTCATTCATTCATTCATTCATCCATCCATCCATCCATCCATCAATTCATTCATTCATTCATTCATTCATTCATTCATTCATTCATTCATTCATTCATTCATTCATTCATTCATTCATTCATTCATTCATTCATTCATTCATTCATCCATCCATCCATTCATTCATTCATTCATTCATTCATTCATTCATTCATTCATTCATTCATTCATTCATTCATTCATTCATTCATTCATTCATCCATACATTTATTCATTCATTCATTCATTTATTCATTCATTTATTCATTTATTAATTCATTCATTCATTCCTCTTTCTCCGCAGCGCATAGACCTAGTCGAACAATTTGGAAAATATTTCTCAGAATTTCAGTATGTTGGGTAGAAAAAAATGTGATTTAGAAAAGACTCCTGGCCCAATTCTCCTAAGGAGAGTGGGGAGACTTGTGCCATTTTTAAAGGAGTGTTGAGACACACAAAACAGTACCTACTTTATGTAAGGGAAGAGCTGAGCCAGCAGACACAAGACGCTGAGCCAATGTTGTTTAAATGTTGGCCCAACGTCTGCGACTCTGGTCCATCATAAAAACAACGTTGGCTCAGTATCTGTTAGGAACCACGAAACCTAAATCCGAATTCCCCGTTCTTAACTGATTAACAATTAATTGTCCGAACTCCTCGCCTCAACTCTACCCATGGTAGCGAGACACAACTTCCAATGGGTGAAAAATATGTTTGAAAAATCGGACTGCCATGAAAATGGTGGGGGGGGGGGTGTGGCCAAATTCTCCGAAGCCTCTTCTATATACCGGCATGTTGATAACGTCTTCAACCCTTTAAGCCCTCACGATGCATTAAAGCATCATTTAAATCCCTGTAAACTGGTAAACAGACTTAATTTTCCTACAAATAAGGGTTTTAGGATGAAAATTTCTATGAAACTGGCTTGCCAATACATGGTAATTTTCTTTAATTGTTCACCCATTTCAAATCACCTTCATCCACTACAAGTCGAGAATTGCGACAGCAATTCGCGGCTTGTAGTGGATGAAGGTGATTATGGTAAACTCAGGCTTGAAAGGAACCACTGTCGCTAATTAACTTTGGTGTATTCTGCCCTAATATTGCATTTTTCTGTTTTGATAGGTTGAAATGGGCGAAGTGAAGGAAATATCATTTGAAGAAAGCATTGGTCATCACAAGGAATGCACGCACGTGGCCCATGCCATGTACTATGCCTTTGACGACGGCGTGATATGGGATGAGTTTTACAAAAAGGCTTGGATAATGGTAAGCTGCATTAATGTCATTTTAAAAATCAAGTGGTGTGTGATATGCAAACAAGCCCATCTGCGGAATGGTTTAGAATTGAGTGGACAAGATGTATGAATATAGGCTTCTAGATAAGTTGCACTTAATCTGTGTGCTGCAAATTTTTTTATGTTTCTATTTTTCATTCATTTCAAGCTTCTATTGACAAAATATATATTGTTAATGAAATAAAAACAGATATAGGCCTATTGCAATTAGAATTACTTGATGAAATGGGCATCTTAGTACAGGTGCATGATTATTCTGTGTCCATATTTACAATTCATGATGGTAATTTGAATTATATATTTTGAACAATATTTCAGCTTTGTGAAGTTTAGCTGAACATCTTACAATTTAGCCTCCTTAGATATGAAAGGGTGTATCTGCCACTTTGTGATGTGGCAGATACACCCTTTCATATCAAGGGGGCGTTTTATTTCGCTTGAAGCGTCACAGAAAGCCTATTTATCGGTTCTATTGATTCGTTGATTGGCATCGGTGCGTAGTTCACTTTTCCATTGACATGTACAGGTCGTGATGGTTGACAATAATGTGTAGTCCACCTTTCCATTGATAGATGCAGGTCTTCATGATTGACAATAATGTGTATTCCACCCTTCTATTGACAGATGTCCTGATGATTGTCAATAATGTGTTCACATTTCCATCGACAGATATCCTGATAATTGACAATAATGTGCAGTTCACCTTTTCATTGACATATATCCCGATGATTGACAATAATGTGCATGCAGTTCACCTTTCCATTGACAGATATCCTGATAATTGACAATAATGTGCAGTTCACCTTTTCATTGACATATATCCCGATGATTGACAATAATGTGCATGCAGTTCACCTTTCCATTGACATATATCCTGATGATTGACAATAATGTGCAGTTCACCTTTTCATTGACAGATGTCCTGATGATTGACAATAATGTGTTCACATTTCCAATGACAGATATTCTGATGATTGACAATAATGTATTCACATTTCTATTGACATATATCCTGATGATTGACAATAATGTGCAGTTCACCTTTTCATTGACAGATATATCCTGATGATTGAGAATAATGTGTATTAACAGATGTCCTGATTATTGACAATAATGTGTATCCCACCCTTCTATTGACAGATGTCCTGATAATTGACAATAATGTGTGCACATTTCCATTGACAGATGTACAGATGATTGACAATAATGTGTAGTCCACCTTTCCATTGACAGATGTCCTGATTATTGACAATAATGTGTAGTCCACCTTTCCATTGACAGATGTCCTGATTATTGACAATAATGTGTAGTCCACCTTTCCATTGACAGATGTCCTGATTATTGACAATAATGTGTAGTCCACCTTTCCATTGACAGATGTCCTGATTATTGACAATAATGTGTAGTCCACCTTTCCATTGACAGATGTCCTGATTATTGACAATAATGTGTAGTCCACCTTTCCATTGACAGATGCAGGTTCGTTTTGACGGCAGATTTGGTTTTCCTGGAGGTATACTAGATGAAGGAGAGACAGACGATCCAGTGGGAGGTTTGAACAGGGAGCTAGACGAAGAAATGAACATCTCCTCCATAAAATACCCCATTCCGGCAGATGGGGGAATTAATCTAACTCAAGATGACCACGTGATCACCCACCTGCGCCCCGATGGTAGATTGGTGGCACATTTCTACGCCAGGGAGATCAGCCGTGATACCTTCATAGAGATGGAAAGGGCGGCGATGACAGCTAAAGAGTGGGGACGCGAGGTGAGAAAGGGGTTTTGTTTGTTTGTTTGTTTGTTTGTTTGTTTGTTTGTTTGTTTGTTTCTTTGTTTCTTTGTTTCTTTGTTTCTTTGTTTCTTTGTTTCTTTGTTTCTTTGTTTCTTTGTTTCTTTGTTTGTCAAAATTTCTTATTTTGGACATGCATGTCAGAAATAAGAAACACAGGAATTTTGTCTTTATATCTCACTAAACTGGTAAATGCGCAACACAAAAATTTAAATGCGATTTTTTAGGTTTGAAATAAGCTTGAAACCGTTATATTGTACATTCCACCTATGTTTCAGACGCTTGGCATTTTCAGAGTTCCCCTATTCACGCTGGAGGACGGATTTAGTGGATTCCCTGTTTTTCTGAACAATATGTTTGCAGGCAGCGCTCGGTCACAACTTCTGGTCACATTAGAGCGAAGGAAGATATTAACCAGTGACGAGATTAAACATGCCATGGACGCCAGCGAAAAATGTAAACAGAAAAATGATCTAAAGCATAACAAATAACAGAAACAATGGAATATAGTTATATTGTTGATAATGTAAATACTATTTCACTGTGATCATTATTTACAAATATATTTTTATAGAAATGTTCGTTTGCATGGTCTATATGTTCACGCCCTCAATACGTAAAAGGTGTGAACGCACGACAAAGAAAGTGAAAGAGCGTTATCAAGTTGTTTTGCATAGGTTTTAGTTAGTCACGATAGCCTGAGTGACGTAACAATAGTTCAGAGAGGCTTGACAAGTTAAATCCCAAACTAGGCTTGGTACTGATGTGGGTGTTAAGGAGATGAGCGAAGGAAGGCTCCATAAATCATTTAATGCTGACGCAATTTCTAGCTTCAAATGACAAAAATCATAGATTACGGCTAGTAAATTACAAAAAAAAATAGCTTAGAAGGAAATAATCAATTTTGACCGATCGATGTAATTTTCCTATCAAACATTAAAAAATGGGTGGATCTTAAATGACATTTTCTCATAATTCGTCTTTTTCGAAACCTGCCAACGGATGTTTCTAAAAGTTGCGATCTATCGGAATGTTGCCTTCATTCATTCAAACACTCAAAAAGATATAACAGAGCTAAAACAAAAACATGGCATTTGCCTGGGTATGGGCCTTCAAGGTATTTCTCCTAAGGCTATTTTTTATATGTAATATATACTTTTTAGTTTTCCACTGGCTATTTTATGGCATGGTTATTGATTCTTACTTTAAAAAGACGTCATTTTTTCAGTAATATAGCAATTAGACCTACCACTTAAAGACCACTCAATGACGTCTGGATTCCGGATAACAAAATTACTTATTTTTTTTTATATTAAAATTAGCAACGCTACACATGATAATGCCTTCATTTTAAACTCTCTACATATTGTTTTGTTGAAGTCATCAGCCAACTTCTTTATTTATATCGGTATTTTATTGGTAATTGTATGGTACTAACAAATGACCACAAAATTACTTAATTTTAAATCCTACAATTAACAGCGCTAGACATGATTATGCCTTATATGCTAAACTATCTGTACACATTTTTGTTGTTGAAGCCATCAGCTAGCGTCTTTATTCAGTTTTTATTGGTAATATTATGGTTTGGTAATTACACATACTAGCAAATAACCACTGAATGAGGTCTTAACTTCTGACCACAAAATAACTCAAATTTAAAACCTTAACGATCAGCTATAGTTAAAAACAAATATGTTTTCAATTGGTTATTTTATGGCATGGTCATTGGTCATCACTGGAAAAAACTTTGTCCTAACGCCTTGAGCAATGACCATCACCACCATTCCTGGGGGGTGGGGGTGGTAATTAACCTTATAACCACAACTATGATATTGAACCATCAACATACTACAATAAATGCAGTTAAAACCACATCAAAATATGTATTACACTTGTTTCGTTCATTTGACCTTGAAACTGACATTTCGACTTCGAAGATGAAGTTGAATCACTAAACTAATACCAGAAATGGGTTTTATTAGCAGGTTAGGGTAGGTCGGTTTCATCTTTTTACACGAAAAAGAGATATTACACTTGTTCTTAGCTTTACTTATTAAAAATCATATTTTGGTCACTTAACCATAATATTGACGTTTTGACATTGAAGATGACCTTTAATCACATTTGTATTTGTTAAAAATGACATTTTCAGAAATTTGACACTGAATTTTATATTTTAGTGCAAACATATTTTATTGTCCAATTGAAGCAATACAAGATTGTAATACATGGCTTCGTTCGGAAAAAAGTGAGCGGTGCTTGCGGAGTCATGGTGTGAATACAATGAGGCATAGGTGTAAATCTCGTTGGCTGTGCTAGAAAGTGTCATAAAACAAGTGCATGTAATTTAGTGGTATCATATTAATGTTATCGTGACCTCATATACTGTTGTTGTAGACCCAGTAAATACAAAACACCCGTACAACATTTATACAACGTCGGCTGGACAAGCATTGTGCCAATGCCACACGAGTGCTCCGTGCCCACTGGGAAGTGTATAAAATCGTACACCAGAATCATTCCAGAAAAACACAAGACAATGATCCAATGCCAGGCAAATGCTGGGCCAACGTTAAAGGCTGTGTGTCATCTCTGTGGCAGCATTGGGCCAATGTCCAGTGTTAGCCGGTATTTGTTGTGGCAATGTGGCTACGCTATATCCCATACAATGGCCCATGTAAACCGGGATCACAGTAAACATGAGACGCCGAAACAATGTTGGGCAGATGCTGGCCCGAAATCGTAGACGGTGGGCCAACATCAAACCGACACCGGATCAACGTCTCGTGTCTGCCGGGATGTCAAATCCAATTAGAATATCATGTCCACGTGGCAGTGCCATGACCAGAACATCAGAGTTGCTCCAATACCGATGTGCCGGACATTCCACTGCCACACAGACACAAGCAGATATTTCATGGCAATATGTAATTAGCTCAATATAAATCTATAACATACAATTAGGGCGGGATAGCGTCATGGCCGACACAACAGCGCCTTAGATAAAGTGTAGAGCTCCAATGTGAATCAATGCCGGTCTAACGCCGGCCCACCGTCAACTACGCTGGTCCATCGTCAAACCAACACCAACCCAACGACCTTAAAGGTCACAAACATAATATCTTAAATGGGTTTTCCAGTCAACATTCAATAAAAATAACGTAGGCCTAGTAGGCCTACATATGTCTCTACCTTGATTTAGTAAAAATCATATCTTCGAAGACCTGACCTTGAAATTGACCTTTTAACATTGAATATGACCTTAAGTCATAAAATAATATAAGAAAAATGGATTTTCCAGTCAAAATTGCACGAAAATAAGGTGATACACGTTTTTGTTGAAAAATCATATTTTACCTTGAAATTTTTGTGACCTTGGATTTTGCCACTAGGATGACAAGGTGTCAACCGGCAGTTTATGAATATATAGCCCCCTACCATCAATAACCAACCTTAAAAAAATGTATACTTTAAAAATGTTGCCGGACTATAATAATTTCACGAAAATCAATTATAGTATAGCCAAGGAACTTAGGGCATACATACTTGGATCTTCGGTATAATTGCTCTATATGCTTGCAGACTTATTGCCATTCGCTCTTTACTATTCACCGCCATCTTACATTTTAGACACTGCCAAAAGGTTGTTATAACCAATGAGTTCCCCAACTTTTAAAAACATGGATTATGAACAAAAATATTAAATGTTAGGCAATTTAGGATGGTTTTACCGATTTTCACGACCAATGGCGGCCACCTTGGAGATATTGAGAGGGGGAGGGGGGGGGGGGCAGATGGTATAGTGACCCGTCTATTTAAATAAAAACATATATGATCAAAATACATATATACACATCTTCACAATTTACCAAAATATTAGTGAATTTGTGAAATTAAAAAACAAGAGGCCCAGGGGCCTTGACGTTTGTCAACAGCATTGCAAAAAATCAGCTATAAATGTGTCAGGGAATGTATATCTATACTCTAAGATGCATTATCATGAAAAGATGTATATCCTTTATATCGATCATTGGCATTCAAATTATTATGTTCAGTTCCCATAATACATTTTGCTGATTTCACACACGTTCTGAAGCACTGCACCTAATGAAATATGCTTGACAAAGAATTATTTCACAGGACTACAATGTTAATATTACAAAAGTGCAATTATTACTTCTTCTGGGACTTTTAAAATGCCCCAGCTAGCCAGGAATTTTCACGAAATCTTTAATTTTCAATTTTAATTCTTCTGTCTAAAATAGGCCTAACAAAGTTGTAAATTATCAGCTTTTAATTTTTCTTACTCAGCCATGAAATATACAGTAGCCCTAATCCATCATTATCACATGTGGACGTAATGCACTTTCCCTGCACCCTTATACGTAATGCCAATTATAGAAATCACAATACACTCAGTAGACCATTCAACTACATTTTGGTTTCAGTAGCTCGTTTTCTGCCATACTTCATTTAAATTGTATTGGTAAGCATATAGGCCTATGTTTTGGATCATAGGATGCTTAACCTTGACTCTGTTCTAACAACGCTGAATACTAATACTGAAACTAATACAGCGATACACAGCTCACAATTTGACAGTGTGGGCCGTAATGGACATTTATTGGCGGCACTACCATGTCAAAAATAAGAAATACGGGAATTTCGTCTCTATATCTAGCCTAATCGGTAAATGCACAGCACAAAAATTAAAAAAACTTTTGCAGTTCTATTCTATGGACATGTTTACATTATATGGTCATATTAATAAGCCAAAATAGACTCACTGATTTTTTAATGATTTTAGCCTGAGCCAGTCCCTTTAATTCAGCAGGCAGGGCCTTATCTTCAAATCCTATGGCCCACTAAAATTACCTTGCTGCGTCAAAAACAAAGATATTGCTCAAAGTGTGGCGCAGCGATAGAATGATGTTGGGCCAGTTTTATTTTTAGTGGGAATCCCACAATTAGGCCTACTCTTTATAAGTCAGGCACTGGGTATTCTTTACATCAGGCGCCAGAAACACCAGATAACACGATACATTGGCCCAATGCTGATGTAATGCTGGGCCACTGTCTGCGACGCTTGGCCAATATTATCCCAATCACAACCTTTTACGGTCTAATCACTATATTTAATCATGAACATATATTTTATCTGAACACTTCTTAAAGACGAAAGTAGGCCTACCTAACCTAGGGACCCCAAACGTTATATTGGACATATTCACAAGGACTGGTGTACAGAAATGTCAACCGTTTCTCACACACAGCACCCCTATTTCCCCTAAATATGACACAAACTCAGGAAAAATAAACCTAATAAATAAAAATGTATAGTTCACCATATTTTGTCCCCTTTTCATGTCAGATGGTCGTAATGAAAGGGTTAACTTACCACATGATCGGGCATTGCAATAAATTACATTATTCGGTCATTTTTCACACCAGAAGTGTATAAATTATATCAATGTTCAATGCCTTTTACTGCCGAGTCCAAAAATCTAATTTTAATAATACAAAATTTGCAATTTTTGAAGATAAATATCTTAGTCAAGACCTAATTGTTATATTGCGTAACATAACACGGTTGTGTCAAGTGAGGCAGAGAGGGGTGGGAGAAAATAGCTAATCCTCCCGCGACAGACTGCTGGCATTCATGAACACCTACCCAGCTATCACGAGGCATTGACCCAATGTTGTTTTAATGTTGTGCCGACGTCAAAGACGGCGGGCCAGCATAAGAAGAACATGGGGTCAAAAAGAACATGGGGCCTTGTGTATGCTGGGTTGCGGTCACAGCTGATCAGCAAACTCGAGTCATTGACACACTGTTAGCCTGATAGTGGCCCACCGTTTACAACTCTGGGCCGATATTAGCCCAGCATTGGCATACCAGTATATAGGCCTTAACAAGATAAACATTCACCCGATGCTAGCTTACTGCTGGTCCATCGTCTACGACCATGGCTCAGCTGTAAAACAGCATTGGCTAAAGGTCTCATTTTTGCAGGGAACACCGGCAACTTAATACCCTCACACAATGTTGTTTCAATGTTGGAAGAGTGTCATAGATGATGGCACAACATTTAAAAAACATTGGGTCAGTGCAAGCCAAAAGAAGGCAGTGACATCAGCGGAAAGGAAGTATATACTTGATTTACAAGTGAACAAATACGGCCTTTTGGCAGCGCTATGGCAGGAAGAGACGGGACGCCAGTTAAAAAGCAGTAAATGCCTTGTATACCAGGGAGCAGATATTGCCTTCTGACATTGTACAGACCGAACAGATAGTAACAGAAGTTAACGACAGACGTTTGTGTGGAAAACCACGTTAACAGTTTGTCGAGTGGACAAACTAAAAATTCATTGAGCAGCCATCTACTTTTTACATAATTTGTGTTTGCTTCGAATGTTTGATTTAGCCTAATATAGACAGTCGTGTGTGCTGTAATTATGATAGCTACAGTTTCTGAGCATATAAAAGCAGTCAAAGTAATTGAGTAATTGATTATTTAATAATTGGTCGTAAAATTTAGATTGATTAAAAAAAGCAAAATGTCATGAATTTTCAATACTTTTAATTTCCTAAATTAGGCTAAATAGGTTATAATATCTACGACTTTTATTAACAAATCTTTTGTTATAATTTATAGACATATTTAGACAAGTAACCCCAAGCAAGAAGTCAATAATGAAGTTGAGATAATATAAGTGAATTATAAATAGTGAATGACATATTGTATGACAACTGAAAGTTTAACTTGTTCATAATTTCAATAACTTCACATATTTTATTTTAAATGCTAACATGATCTGCCCAACTATTCGGGCTCATGCTCAAAGGTGCACTATCGGAAGCAAACTAGGCCTACACGTGTATAACGTTCAGAGAGACACATTTCGAGTCACCCGAGTGTATACAAGAAAAATTGTGGATGAAAAACAAATGAAGGTCATAGAGACCAAAGACATATCAAATAAATGTCATAGACATCATCGAAAGGTCAAATATGAACTCCAGCAAAGTCATGTTTAACATAAAGTTTGATACATTACGAATAACAAGTTCTGACCCTAATAGTGGCGGACAGATGGCCGTACAAACAGATGAACTGACGCACGGATGGATGAGCCGCATGGCGACAATAGACAGGCTCTCGGCAAAATGTTTACTGAAGCCCAAATTAGGGCAACAAATAAGATGTATTGCAAGGCGATTATGCTTCTTTATTGATAAGTAAAAGTAAGTAAAAACGTTATATGTGCTTAATATTCATTCTATGTGAACAAATATTTCATCTACCATAATATATTAAAATAATTATATCATAAAAAGTTCGTTTCATCATGACATCATCACTCTTTTTAAGGATGACCAGTCGTGGGCATATATCCTCTAATCAGAATGTAAAAAGTCCCATTCTTTTTGAAGTCTGACCTAATAATTTTCTGAAAGAAACAAACACATCGGTAGGTTATCTAAAATATATCCTTCTTCACTTTTTAAATTCAATCTTTACAATTTTTAGTAGAATGTTAGATAAAATCATAATATTCCCAATTTACTAATGAAAATAAGAGAATGTCAAGATAATATCTATGTTTTGGTTTTTAGAAAAGTTTAGATAAATCTGAACTTTTCAAATGGGAGTATAAGGGGAGACGTAAGATATGATTAACCATGAAATTAATTGTTAGTGAGCTGTTAAAAAACATTCCTAATTGAATTAAGCCTCAACCCTTACAGCGTGAAACAACGATGTATAAACCATTGAGACCACATTTTAAAATCATCATGAATGTCATAGTTTGTAGTCGTTTTTTATCTGTTTTAGTAGTCAATAAAATCATTGTAATTGGCAATGAAATGAGTGTTTAAACATCAAGATTTGCAAATGTATGGTTTCAAATTACTACAAATACGACTCATTTTCACCCACGTGAAGTTGTGTGTCGCGGTAGCGAGAGACAACTTCAGGTGGGTAAAAATTTAAAATATTTAGCTTGGCATTTTAAGGGATAAAGTTCAGGGCTAAACTACAGATAAATTTAAAATTGTTTTTTGAAACTGAAAGAATGTGGTAAATCTTAATTTTCTTAATTGTATGTTAAATAAAATCTCCACTTTTTAAATGAGAAAATTGAGACAAGATTTTGGAAGAGTGTGCCCAACGGAAAATTATACCCATACCAGAAAACACCACGCATTGACCCAGTGTTGCCTCAATGTCGGGCCAACGTCTGCGACGCTGGTCCAACATTGAGGCAGCATTGAGTCAACATCTGGTGTTACTTACCACACATGACTCCCACATCCTCGCTGTGGCTGCAGGCGTGATCTCCCCAGTCGGCATGGTAACACTCAATCAACTTAGATTCGGATCCGTAGCATTCTATGTAGCTTAGCCATATGGGGGTATTGGAGCCACCATCCGGGAAATGGTTGGCAACGGTGCCGTTCATATAGCCAAACTCACTGAAACATGCCAACCCTTCATAATTAATCAGTCATTAATTAATTGATAAATACATAAATTAATTAATTATTTAATTAATTATTTAATTCATTCATTCATTCATTCATTCATTCGTTCTTTCATTCGTTCATTCATTCATTCATTCATTCGTTTATTCATTCATTCATTCATTCATTCATTCATTCATTCATTCATTCATTCATTCGTTCATTCATTCGTTCTTTCATTCGTTCATTCATTCATTCATTCATTCATTCATTCATTCATTCGTTCATTCATTCGTTCGTTCATTCATTTATTCATTCATTTATTTATTCATTCATTCATTCATTCATTCATTCATTCATTCGTTCTTTTGTTCGTTCATTCGTTCCTTCGTTCGTTTATTCGTTCGTTTGTTTGTTTATTCATTTATTCATTCATTCATTTATTCATTCACTGATTCATTTATTTATTCATTCATTCACTCATTTACTATGCATTGATATTATTTTGTTCAGTATTCTGGTATTTATACTCACTGTTTTATGGCAAGTACATTTTTACAGTTATTAGACATGTCTCAGTTACCAAGATCCACAACTTCAACTGGGTAAAAATGACTGACACATTTGATCAAAATATATGTCGATCTAGCAAATGTAATTTTCATTTCTTTTCCAATTTTCTAATTCGAACATTGGTAGTTTAAGGGTAAGCTAAACAAACGGTGTTCACTTGAGTGGGATATCGGAAAATACAACACCCGTCCAATGAAATAGGTGTGAGCCTTTTGGCGAACACCTTTTTAACTGGATGTCTGTTGTATTGTTCAATATCACAAGAAAAATCAATAACGTTTATAATTCTCACATAATCAAGTTACGCAATCAAGTCACAAATTATCAAAAGGGAAGCAGCCGGGTATAATATTGGCTGATACTGATCTACGTTGAATAGTGCAGTACAAAATGAGTTTATAACCACTTACCCGCAAACAATGGCTGCCGCCCTCTGATTAAAGTAGTCATCACATATGGTTCCCCACTCTCCCTGATAAAACACCTCCACTCTCCCCTCTGACGAATCACTTCCACCAACTAGCCTCAGATCAGTTTCTAAAAGAAAAACATATCAATAGTTAATTTAGTAGCAGTAAGTCTCAATTTTCAGATAGATGTGCTTAATATTAAAATAGTTGTCATACCTTTGAGGCATCAAGTAAACATAGTTGTGGGGCGCCGTAGCAAGATACAATTTGAAATTGGTGAAAATTGAGATAAGCAGTTAAAGGGTCAAGGCAAACTATCTATGTGTACATATATACGTCACTATGCAACAGGCAAAGGGGGAATTCCCTTCGTCACCATAGAGCAGGCAAAGGGGGAATCCCCTTCGTCACCATGCAGCAGGCAAAGGGGGAATTCCCTTCGTCACCATACAGCAGGCAAAGGGGGAAATCCCTTCGTCACCATGCAGCAGGCAAAGGGGGAATTCCCTTCGTCACCATAGAGCAGGCAAAGGGGGAATTCCCTTCGTCACCATGCAGCAGGCAAAGGGGGAATTCCCTTCGTCACCATGCAGCAGGCAAAGGGGGAATTCCCTTCGTCACCATGCAGCAGGCAGAGGGAGAATTCCCTTCGTCACCATACAGCAGGCAAAGGGGGAAATCCCTTCGTCACCATGCAGCAGGCAAAGGGGGAATTCCCTTCGTCACCATAGAGCAGGCAAAGGGGGAATTCCCTTCGTCACCATGCAGCAGGCAAAGGGGGAATTCCCTTCGTCACCATGCAGCAGGCAAAGGGGGAATTCCCTTAGTCACCATGCAGCAGGCAAAGGGAGAATTCCATTCGTCACCATAGAACAGGCAAAGGGGGAATTCCCTTCGTCACCATGCAGCAGGCAAAGGGGGAATTCCCTTCGTCACCATGCAGCAGGCAAAGGGGCAATTCCCTTCTTCACCATGCAGCAGGCAAAGGGGGAATGCCCTTCGTCACCATGCAGCAGGTAAAGGGGGAATTCCCTTTGTAACCATACAGCAGGAAAAGGGGGAATTCCCTTCGTCACCATGCAGCAGGCAAAGGGGGAATTCCCTTCTTCACCATGCAGCAGGCAAAGGGGGATCCCCTTCGTCACCATGCAGCAGGCAAAGGGGAATTCTTTTCGTCACCATGCAGCAGGCAAAGGGGGAATTCCCTACGTCGTAGATGGTTGACCAACATTGGGCCAACATAGTGTTTCCCCAGCTGTTATGTGGACATTGAATACTTACCGCAGAATACCCCAACATCATCGCTGTGACCGCAGGAGACAGTTCCCCAGCCGTTATGGGGACATTGTACCAGACTGGTTTCCGAGCCGTTACATGCCATGCCATCCAGGTGAACAGGTCCACTACCTTGTCCAAAAAGGGCGTTCATCGCAGCAGTGCCCCTCATGTAACCCATTTTTCTGTAAAATACAAAGCAATTATATGTTATTCTTACAGTGTCGAAGAAAAGTAATTATATGCTACATTCGGCTCAGATAAATTCGTTCATATCTACATCCTAATCTCATATCATCTGACGTGGGTGATACTGACACATGTGACAGATCACAATATATGTACTGGGCTCTTAGTTGACTCCACCTAGCGAATACTGTTGAGGACCTTGTGACAGGAATTGAGAATATATGAGCAGTCTATAGGGGTCATCGTGTGGGATGGACGGTGATATCCTGATCATAAAGTAGGCTTAGATTATCTTGTAGAGTTAGTGTAATACATTGAGAGAGTGAGCTAGAATTGCCTTTATTTCTGAGTCTGACGTCGAAAGACAATCCCCGCACCGAAAGAATCAATAAAATGATTATGGCGGTAGATATATAACGGTAGATATATAACATAGGTATTTAAATGAAGCAGAAAGAGCTAAACAAGACATTTATGATGATTTCAAATATAAATTTTTGTTTGGTCTCCATGGTTTATACATATTCAGCGTTGCTTGACCCATATAGACCTGAATTAACAGCATACTCTTTTGTAGAACATCTACTAAGCTGTCAAGTTAAGAAGGACGGTATGCCTATGTATGTTTTGATACAATGAACATGTTTTATGTTCTGCTCTCACGTTTATTACAATACGTGGACGTGGACGTGTTTTTCTTGAAGTATTTGTTTGTGTTCATATATGCATTCATTTGTTTTTGTTTTCTTCAAATATAAGTGTGTTTATGCATGGAATACCATCGATAGGATACTCTTGCTCATAAGGGAGGGTATTTGAACATTATAATTAGGTCACAATACTCTATTGATCCACAATACTCACTTGCACACTATAGACGATGATATTGGTCCATACTTACAATTGACGCTGCTATTGGTCAATATACTAATTACGTGTTTACAATTGACGCTGCTATTGGTCCATACCAATTACGTGCACACTATTATCGACGCTGCTATTTTTCCACAATCATCACATGCACACAATAGATGCTGTTATTGATCCATGATACTCACGTGTACACTAAATGTATAGATGCTGCTATTGGTCTATAATAATCACGTGCACACTATAGACGCTGCTATTGGTCTATAATACTCATGTGCACACTATAGACGCTGCTATTGGTCTACGATACTCACGTGCACACTATAGATGCTGCTATTGGTCTATAATAATCACGTGCACACTATAGACGCTGCTATTGGTCTATAATACTCATGTGCACACTATAGACGCTGCTATTGGTCTACGATACTCACGTGCACACTATAGATGCTGCTATTGGTGTCAATACTCACGTGCACACTATAGACGCTGCTATTGGTCTACAATACTCACGTTCACACTATAGATGCTGCTATTGGTCTACAATACTCACGTTCACACTATAGACGCTGCTATTGGTCTATAATACTCACGTGCACACTATAGACGCTGCTATTGGTCTATAATACTCACGTGCACACTATAGAAGCTGCTATTGGTCTACAATACTCACGTGCACACTATAGGCGCTGCTATTGGTCTACGATACTCACGTGCACACTATAGACGCTGCTATTGGTGTCAATACTCACGTGCACACTATAGACGCTGCTATTGGTGTCAATACTCACGTGCACACTATAGATGCTGCTATTGGTCTACAATACTCACGTTCACACTATAGACGCTGCTATTGGTCTATAATACTCACGTGCACACTATAGACGCTGCTATTGGTCTAGGATACTCACGTGCACACTATAGACGCTGCTATTGGTCTACGATACTCACGTGCACACTATAGACGCTGCTATTGTTCCACTGGCCGTATCCCATCCATTATCGCATATTGTGCCCCATTGACCGTTGTACAGTATCTCCACTCTCCCCTCATGTCCCCCCTCATATCCACCGGACATTCGCACGTCAGTATCTGACAAACAAAGTTAAAATGAGCGTGTAAACATCAAGATTTGGAAATATTTAGTCTAAAATTAAAAAAATTAGGGGGAATTTCCACTCACTGGACGTTGTGGATCACTGATATACATTTTTACAATTGAAAGAACAGAATTCGATAGATTCGTAGATCCAAATGTACGAGCATATATTTTGATCTAGATAATTAGATCTACAAATCTAATAAAATACACATAATAGGAAAAATCTCAGAAAACACAGAAGTTGACTATTATTCTTGTTTCCCGCTGGATCACCGTTTGCGATGTTAACTAAATGTTTGCTGTAAGAAGTCCTACTACTTAATACGCATGCCATAACTTTCATAGCCCACCAAATGAAATGAAATGAATTGGGGTTTAGATCACCTTTGTGCACATGTAGGCTAAACCGGACCAGGAGAACCTCCTTTGGATGATGAGATGAATTAGATGACACGTACTGCTCTCCAGACAGAGAATTCGAAATTAGAGAATAAATGTGACAATAGATTGGGGTAGTTGGGGCAGCGCAGAGACTGAAAAGTTAAACCGGTAATTCAAATGAAGCAGACAGAGATAACTAAGACATTTATAATGATTTCAAATTGGTTCTCCATGGTTCACACAACAAATTATCAGCGTTGTAGATGTTAATGAGCTAAGATGAGGAACACAAAGATGTGACGATTGACATTTTCTCACGAAAATTTAAATTTTTAAAGGATTGAATTGGGCACCTGGTCCAGTTTAGCCTATATGTGCACTATATGTGCACATATAGGCTAAACTGGACCAGGAGAACCTCCGGAGGATAGTGAGATGACACTGCCCTCCTGGCACAGGATTCAAAATTAGCCTAGAGCCCTGGCGGTCTGAGGCCGTTAGAGAAGGGTACGTGGCGCAATGGCTAGAGCGCCTGACTGCCTCGCCAGTCATGCATGCGTCCCGGGTTCGAACCTCGCTGTTCCTGTGTGGGGTTTTCAGAGAAACATCATTGTTTCTCCCTTCTCAATGTGGCGATCACGTTAATGACGGCCTCGTCGAGTTAAGGTTGATACCAGACTATCGACATTAATTTCCCGCAGGGCCCCGCTCTGTGCGTTCTTCACCACAGCCCGTGGAAGCTCCCAGGGCCCCGCTCTGTGCGTTCTTCACCACAGCCCGTGGAGGCTCCCAGGGCCCCGCTCTGTGCGTTCTTCACCACAGCCCGTGGAAGCTCCCAGGGCCCCGCTCTGTGCGTTCTTCACCACAGCCCGTGGAAGGTCCCAGGGCCCCGCTCTGTGCGTTATTCACCACAGCCCGTGGAGGCTCCCAGGGCCCCGCTCTGTGCGTTCTTCACCACAGCCCGTGGAAGCTCCCAGGGCCCCGCTCTGTGCGTTATTCACCACAGCCCGTGGAGGCTCCCAGGGCCCCGCTCTAAGCGTTCTTCACCACAGCCCGTGGAAGCTCCCAGGGCCCCGCTCTGTGCGTTCTTCACCACAGCCCGTGGAGGCTCCCAGGGCCCCGCTCTGTGCGTTCTTCACCACATCCCGTGGAGGCTCCCAGGGCCCCGCTCTGTGCGTTCTTCACCACAGCCCGTGGAGGCTCCCAGGGCCCCGCTCTGTGCGTTCTTCACCACCGCCCGTGGAGGCTCCCAGGGCCCCGCTCTGTGCGTTCTTCACCACAGCCCGTCGAGGCTCCCCACAATATTTAGTCACGAGGATGCAAAAATATAATATCGCGATGTGCTGCATTATGTAGCGTCAGGATATTAACCGCTGTTCAGCCACTTACCACAAATCACACCTATATCTTCGCTATGAGCACAATCAGCGACGCCCCAGGGGTCGTGATCACAATATAATAAGCTGCCGGTCCCTGGCATACCACTACAATCCACCTCGTCAAGCCAAATAGGTCCGCTACCTTCTCCTAACTCAGCTTCAGTCACAATAGTGCCAGTTGTGAAACCCAATTTACTAAAAACAAAGACAACAAATTACATGGATAACATAATTATGTCATTGTTTAATATGACAGATTAGATGGACTGAAGCTAGATGATTGCACAAGTCAAACTAAAGGTGTAGGCCTATACATTTGTTATTTGAGTGATTGACTATTGATGATCAATCGATTAGTCAAATAATTCAATAAATCAATAAATCAAATGAATGATTGAATTTATCAATCAATCAATCAATCAATCAATCAATCAATCAATCAATCAATCAATCAATCAATCAATCAATCAATCAATCAATCAATCAATTAATCAATCAATCAATCAATCAATCAATCAATCAATCAATCAATCAATCAATCAATCAATCAATCAATCAATCAAATTAGTAAATCAATCAAATTAATCAATCATATAATGAACATATCAATCAATAAACACAATTACGAATATACCTTGAGAGATAAAATTGTGTCCATGCATATTTAAGACTGACATGATAGGAGGTTTGAAGAAAATAGGATTCTCACAAATGTCATACTAACGCATTTTGTTGAAACAAAATTAATTATCAATGAAGCCTTAGAAAATAATTATGAAAATATTTTTTTATTTGTCTGTTCCGGAGAAGATTTCGGTCACCATATTGAGTGACCCACTTTGAAGTATAGCCTGACTATACGTTTTCAAAACATGACTTTTTATTTTCAGTTTATTCATAAAACAAAAATCCGCATATTTGTGGCTGTCGAACAACATATTATAATGATTGTATTGCCGGATGATATACAAACGGTGGCCATTGTGGTTTCGTAAACATTCCTTATGCTAAAACTTGTCACATGAATATGCCATGTATACATAAGTAGCAAACCAGCGAGGCTGACACAACACTATAAAAGGAGGTAAACAGGCTAAGGGGGCTAAGGGGGGGGGGGGACAAATCACGTCAAAGACTTGGCGATCATAAAGGAAAATAGGACAACACATTTTCACTTCCCTATTACCCCACCAAACACAGCACATTGAACCAATGTTAGCTTAAAGTTGGTCCACCGTCTTCGATGCCAGTCCAACATTAAACCAACATTGTTTCAATGAGTCTTGTTCCACGTTGGTACAATGCTCGTCTCATGTTTGGGTAGCGTCGTAGAAGTTGGACCAGCCTTAAAACAGCATGAGCCCCGATCATTCTGCTGGTTGTTTTTTGTTGGATTTTCGTCGGCATAAACAGATATTTCTGCATTGTAAAAACACACCACCACATTATTTTCTTTATCTGACCACTACATTCTAAGCCGGGAGTTTTTTGTTGATCAAGTACAGACCAATTATCATGGAGGGCCTACGGTACGGTACTGCTCATTATGAGGCATCCTCATTATGGTCAGATGTGTTTTAAATCAGTTTTACATTCTTAGCTGTGAAAAAGGCCTCGGCCTTCGGCCTAGACCCTTTTCACAGCTAAGAATGTAGAGCTCCTCTGCCTTTATCTTATACTTAATACAGGGTTAATACAAAAGGCAGACAAGCATGAACTCTGTGCAGGTGTTACAATCAGTCACCCAGGATGGCTGGATACGACAGACATCACCTACTCACAAGCATGAACTCTGGGCAGGTGTTACAATCAGTCACCCAGGATGGCTGGATACGACAGACATCACCTACTCACAAGCATGAACTCTGGGCAGGTGTTACAATAAATCACCCAGGATGGCTGGATACGACAGACATCACCTACTCACAAGCATGAACTCTGGGCAGGTGTTACAATAAATCACCCAGGATGGCTGGATACGACAGACATCACCTACTCACAAGCATGTACTCTGGGCAGGTGTTACAATAAATCACCCAGGATGGCTGGATACGCAGGGCCGTATCCAGGGGGGGGGGGGGGGGGTTTAGGGTGTCTGGAACTCCCCTGCATATCCCCAAAAGGAGTTGTACTGTAGGAAAGACGAAGACATGAGTGAAAATTGTCTTTAAAAAGTATATTTACCTCCAGATTGCACGAGAATGCACCATTCATAGCCTTGTTTTTCAAAATTCTGCTTATTTCACCGGATGGTCGTTATGTGACTGTAACCCCCCTTTTATCTTACTCTAGATACGGCCCTGATACGACAGACATACTCACTTGCATATCAGTATAGGCGCTTGCGCATCATCTCCTATTGAATCGTCACATATTGTGCCCCATTGCCCGTCATAAAACACTTCCACTGTCCCCTTATAAGTACCGTTGATAAGTCTCATGTCGGTATCTGAAACAAAATCAAAACACATTACATTATTCACTTTGTAACTATCCGTGTGGTAACTGATGGGGTGAGTGATATATAGGTTC
This sequence comes from Flabesymbios commensalis, assembly GCA_964017125.1. Lineage (NCBI taxonomy): Eukaryota > Metazoa > Annelida > Polychaeta > Terebellida > Flabelligeridae > Flabesymbios > Flabesymbios commensalis. Next base: position 83,401,934 of record OZ024911.1, read on the forward strand.
ACCATCTGACCATCAGTAGCCCTACTGTTTATATTATTATAGCATAATGATATATTATTTGAATCCCATGTGACAATATGAGATTTATTCACGGATCCAACGTTGTCCCTGTTTACGATAACTTGATTGGAAAACAGTGACCAGATGGAGAAGACCAGTGGCCCATCTACAACATGTACAACAACAAAAATCCACAAAAAAAAACAAAAAACAAAACAGAAAAATCAGCAACAGAAAATAATCTGATTTAGGGGTTCACCAAACCACCCACCCACTTCCGAGCTTTTCTCAGATTTTACTATTTTTTTTACTTGGCAAAACCCCTAAATGAGCTAGATTAGACCAGTAGGCCTGCTTCTTTTAGACGTGGTCATATTGTAAATCTACTAGAGGGAGTGCAGGGAGATCGAACATCAAACGCATCTGTGTGTTTCTTGTAATAAGAAATTAACAGGAAAAAGCTCGTGATTTTGATTCTAAAATCTTTGGCGTTGGTACGGCTAGTGACAGCTCAGTAGTTAAAGGCATGCTTACGTAATGTTGGCCCAATGTCTGCGACGCTAGCCCAACATTTAACCAGCAATAAACCAACATGAGATGAGACTTACCACACAGGATTCCCACGTCCTCGGCGTGTGTACAGCTCGTCACACCCCAGTCGTCATGGCTACAATCCACAAGTCTGGTGGCGGACTGGTCGCATGTAACACTGTCCATCCAAATAGGGCCCGTCCCCTGACCAAACTGACCGGTGACTGGAGTGCCTGACAGATAACCGTACGACCTGTAAAATAAAAAAAAACTGTAACAGATCCAGGGGGTTAATAATTGAATTATTAGAAAATTCTCCAAACTTCTAATTTGACAATTAAAATTTACTCAGGTGGTGCCCCGAGCCCTCCCAGCAAACACGACACATAGACCCAATGTTGGACCAATGTCGGCCCACCTTCTACGACGTCGGCCCAACATCAGTCAAACATTCGATCTATGTGTCGTGTTTACTAGGCTGTTTATAAGCCGAGAAGACTGAAAAGAATAATAGATTGACATCTAAAAAAGGTATATAGGAGAGAGAAGGAAGGCATACATGTGGTGTATGTCCCATCAAACATCATGTGGCACACCCAGCTGTAGACATACACACCACAGATGTTGTGGGGGGGGGGGGTTTCGGTGAGGGGGGAGGTTTAAAATTTGACAAAAAAATATTTTACTGCAAATGGTCAAGGGACCCGCCCCGGAGGAAATTTTTGATTTCCAAAGTTTATCACCAAATCATAGGGAAACCCCTAAATAAGGTGATATTTTTTTTCTGAGGGGGGAGGGGGGATTAAACCTCCCAACCCCCTTGGATCCGCCAGTCTCATGTATTGTTTCGCTTAAGTCTGTACACAATCAACACAAAATAAAAACACTCACATTTGACCACAGATTGCACTTATACAGGTATACTTACTGGCAAATTAGAGACGCACCGGTCGCATCCCACAAATCATCACATACTGTACCCCATTCATCAGCGTAGAATACTTCTAGACGACCACTGGCGTGACTGCCATCAGCTAGACGCATCGCAATGTCTGTAAATAAAGAGAAAAATAAATTGTGAACAATTAGCTGGCTTGACTACTGCATGGCAGCTAGACGCCTCTCAATGTTTATGGAAAAAGAAAAAAACAAACTGTGAACCATTAGCTGACATGACTACGGCAACAACGCACCCTGTGATATATACATACCGCAGATAGCTCCAGCGTCAGTTGTATGGTCGCACCCTGTGCTGCCCCAGCCGGTAAACGAACACTCAGTCAAGCTTTGATCGTGATCAATGCAGTCTAAGTCTGACATCCAGATAATGCCAGTCCCATCATCAAACGCTCCTCCCAGTACTGCAGAACTCACATTATAGCCGAGAGATCTGAAACAGATTATAATTTATTATGCATAAATATACAAACAATAAAACATAAAAATTACAAAAATACGTAAAATAATACAAATAGAGACAGGTAGAGAGACAGACAGACAGAGAGACAGACAGACAGACAGAAAGACAAGAATGCAAGCAAGCAATCTGAAGCCAGCAAGCAAACAAGCAGCAAACAAAGCAAACAAGTAAACAAACACAAATATTGCTATGGGTTATTCCCCTAAATGATAAATATAAATTTTCATCATCCTATTTTTATTTGATTTTCTGTTGGTTATGACTGACTTGCAGAGAACCGCTGCATCAGCATCGTCCCATCCAGTGTGACACACCGTACCCCACTCGTCATCATGCTTTATCTCCACGCGGCCCTTGGCCCTAGTGCCACTCGCAAGTCTCACCTCATTATCTGAAAAAAAAACAATTTACACATGCACGACCCTTCAGACCATTCATTACAGCGAACCATAATTTAAGTGGGTAAACTTTACTTACATATATTTTCAATTTAAATCAATACAGATATATTTTTCATTGCACTTTCATTTTTTCTTCCTTAAGAAAAAAATATAAAGTCTGAAAACGGCTATTGGCGTGTTTTGCACTTGAAATTTATAAAATTGTTTGTCATGAAATAATTTAGTTTGCGATATGTCTACCTTTTCAAAAGTATAAATTTGATCCCCACACTGTACGATACGACTGTATTATTCAATCTGAATTTTCACCCACTTGAAGTTGTGTCTCGCTGACGCGGTCCACAACTTCAAGTGAGTGAAAATTATTCAGATTTCACAAAATGGAGGTCAACTGTTTTCAAATATTGCTGATTGATGTCACATTTTATCTTTAACATGTTTAAAAGGTGGTACTTAATGTGCTAATACAAATTGAAAACCTGAATATATGCGGCACTGGCCTTAACCCTTTCAAGCCTGAATTAACCATTGTCATCTTCATCCACTACAAGCCGCGAATTGCTGTCGCAATTCTCGACTTGTAGTGGATGAAGATGATTTGATGTGGATTAAAAATTAAAGAAAATTACAATGTACTGGCAACCAGTTTCATGGAAATTTTCGTTCTAAAACCCCTAGTTGTAAGAAAATTAAGTCTGTTTCCAGGGATGTAAAATTATGCTTTAATACGTCGTGAGGGCTTAAAGGGTTAAAGGGTTAAAGGTTAAATATCAAAAGATTCACACAGTGTGTTATGTATCATTCCCAGTAGACCAGAGCCAATAGTGATTTAATGTTAGATTCACAGTGTGTATGTATCATTCCCAGTAGACCCGAGCCAATAGTGATTTAATGTTAGATTCACACAGTGTGTATGTATCATTCCCAGTAGACCCGAGCCAATAGTGATTTAATGTTAGATTCACACAGTGTGTTATGTATCATTCCCAGTAGACCCGAGCCAATGGTGATTTAATGTTAGATTCACACAGTGTGTATGTATCATTCCCAGTAGACCCGAGCCAATAGTGATTTAATGTTAGATTCACACAGTGTGTTATGTATCATTCCCAGTAGACCCGAGCCAATGGTGATTTAATGTTAGATTCACACAGTGTGTTATGTATCATTCCCAGTAGACCCGAGCCAATGTTGATTTAATGTTAGATTCACACAGTGTGTATGTATCATCCCCAGTAGACCCGAGCCAATGTTGATTTAATGTTAGATTTACACAGTGTGTGTTATGTATCATCCCCAGTAGACCCGAGCCAATGTTGATTTAATGTTAGATTCACACAGTGTGTTATGTATCATTCCCAGTAGACCCGAGCCAATAGTGATTTAATGTTAGATTCACACAGTGTGTTATGTATCATTCCCAGTAGACCCGAGCCAATGTTGATTTAATGTCAGATTTACACAGTGTGTTATGTATCATTCCCAGTAGACCCGAGCCTATAGTGATTTAATGTTAGATTCACAGTGTGTTATGTATCATTCCCAGTAGACCCGAGCCAATAGTGATTTAATGTTAGATTCACACAGTGTGTTATGTATCATTCCCAGTAGACCCGAGCCAATGTTGATTTAATGTTAGATTTACACAGTGTGTGTTATGTATCATCCCCAGTAGACCCGAGCCAATGTTGATTTAATGTTAGATTTACACAGTGTGTTATGTATCATTCCCAGTAGACCCGAGCCTATAGTGATTTAATGTTAGATTCACAGTGTGTTATGTATCATTCCCAGTAGACCCGAGCCAATAGTGATTTAATGTTAGATTCACACAGTGTGTTATGTATCATTCCCAGTAGACCCGAGCCAATGTTGATTTAATGTTAGATTCACACAGTGTGTTATGTATCATTCCCAGTAGACCCGAGCCAATGTTGATTTAATGTTAGATTCACACAGTGTGTTATGTATCATTCCCAGTAGACCCGAGCCAATGTTGATTTAATGTTAGATTCACAGTGTGTATGTATCATTCCCAGTAGACCCGAGCCAATAGTGATTTAATGTTAGATTCACACAGTGTGTTATGTATCATTCCCAGTAGACCCGAGCCAATGGTGATTTAATGTTAGATTCACACAGTGTGCTATGTATCATTCCCAGTAGACCCGAGCCAATGGTGATTTAATGTTAGATTCACACAGTGTGCTATGTATCATTCCCAGTAGACCCGAGCCAATGGCGATTTAATGTTAGATTCACACAGTGTGTGTTATGTATCATCCCCAGTAGACCCGAGCCAATGGTGATTTAATGTTAGATTCACACAGTGTGTTATGTATCATTCCCAGTAGACCCGAGCCAATAGTGATTTAATGTTAGATTCACACAGTGTGTTATGTATCATTCCCAGTAGACCCGAGCCAATGGTGATTTAATGTTAGATTCACACAGTGTGTTATGGATCATTCCCAGTAGACCCGAGCCAATGGTGATTTAATGTTAGATTCACACAGTGTGTTATGGATCATTCCCAGTAGACCCGAGCCAATAGTGATTTAATGTTAGATTCACACAGTGTGTTATGTATCAGTCCCAGTAGACCCGAGCCAATGGTGATTTAATGTTAGATTCACAGTGTGTGTTATGTATCATTCCCAGTAGACCCGAGCCAATGGTGATTTAATGTTAGATTCACACAGTGTGTTATGGATCATTCCCAGTAGACCCGAGCCAATAGTGATTTAATGTTAGATTCACACAGTGTGTATGTATCATTCCCAGTAGACCCGAGCCAATGGTGATTTAATGTTAGATTCACACAGTGTGTTATTTATCATTCCCAGTAGACCCGAGCCAATAGTGATTTAATGTTAGATTCACAGTGTGTATGTATCATTCCCAGTAGACCCGAGCCAATGGTGATTTAATGTTAGATTCACAGAGTGTGCTATGTATCATTCCCAGTAGACCCGAGCCAATGTTGATTTAATGTTAGATTTACACAGTGTGTTATGTATCATTCCCAGTAGACCCGAGCCAATGGTGATTTAATGTTAGATTCACAGTGTGTATGTATCATTCCCAGTAGACCCGAGCCAATGTTGATTTAATGTTAGATTCACACAGTGTGTTATGTATCAGTCCCAGTAGACCCGAGCCAATGTTGATTTAATGTTAGATTCACACAGTGTGTTATGTATCATTCCCAGTAGACCCGAGCCAATGGTGATTTAATGTTAGATTCACAGTGTGTATGTATCATTCCCAGTAGACCCGAGCCAATAGTGATTTAATGCTAGATTCACAGTGTGTGTTATGTATCATTCCCAGTAGACCCGAGCCAATAGTGATTTAATGTTAGATTCACAGTGTGTATGTATCATTCCCAGTAGACCCGAGCCAATAGTGATTTAATGTTAGATTCACAGTGTGTATGTATCATTCCCAGTAGACCCGAGCCAATGGTGATTTAATGTTAGATTCACACAGTGTGTCATGTATCATTCCCAGTAGACCTGAGCCAATAGTGATTTAATGATAGATTCACAGTGTGTGTTATGTATCATTCCCAGTAGACCCGAGCCAATAGTGATTTAATGTTAGATTCACAGTGTGTATGTATCATTCCCAGTAGACCCGAGCCAATAGTGATTTAATGTTAGATTCACACAGTGTGTTATGTATCATTCCCAGTAGACCCGAGCCAATAGTGATTTAATGTTAGATTCACAGTGTGTATGTATCATTCCCAGTAGACCCGAGCCAATAGTGATTTAATGTTAGATTCACAGTGTGTATGTATCATTCCCAGTAGACCCGAGCCAATAGTGATTTAATGTTAGATTCACAGTGTGTATGGATCATTCCCAGTAGACCCGAGCCAATGTTGATTTAATGTTAGATTCACAGTGTGTGTTATGTATCATTCCCAGTAGACCCGAGCCAATGTTGATTTAATGTTAGATTTACACAGTGTGTTATGTATCATTCCCAGTAGACCCGAGCCAATAGTGATTTAATGTTAGATTCACAGTGTGTATGTATCATTCCCAGTAGACCCGAGCCAATGGTGATTTAATGTTAGATTCACAGTGTGTATGTATCATTCCCAGTAGACCCGAGCCAATGGTGATTTAATGTTAGATTCACACAGTGTGTCATGTATCATTCCCAGTAGACCTGAGCCAATAGTGATTTAATGATAGATTCACAGTGTGTGTTATGGATCATCCCCAGTAGACCCGAGCCAATGGTGATTTAATGTTAGATTCACACAGTGTGTCATGTATCATTCCCAGTAGACCCGAGACAATAGTGATTTAATGTTGGACCAGCATCGTAAACCCTAAATCAACATTGACTGCCCTGGGAGATGTTCTTACCACAGACAATAGCGACTCGCTCTGAATCAAGGCATTCGTGTTCTCCCCAGACCAAAGTGGCGCATTCGTTCAATGATGTGGCTGACTCTGAGCAGGTGGCTCCTTGTAGAACAACTTTAGTGACTCCTACAGTATAACCTGTAACCAGCTGACGGTGACCGCTGGTAAATCCGAACTCTCTGAAAAAAATAATAGCCAAATATAAAAACTTGTAGTGCTCAATTGGATGATAATTATTGGCGGATCTAGAGGTTGGGGCTAAGAATTCATAAAAAAAAAATTGGTCTATTTTATAATTATTATTATTGTTCACATTTATTACTATCATAGCCCTTGACTATTAATTGTTATTTGTCTAATTGATATTAATTTGTTTGATTGGTATTCAATTGAGAACTCCCATTGACAGAGTATTAGCCCAACGTCATGGGCATGTTTTGTCACAGTCACATGTGAAGTTCATATACGTCGATTAATTTAAACTGATGTTAGAAAAAACGTCGAAGGTGTTATTTTAACATAATTAAGCTGTTATGTGATACTGGGATGGTTGCTAGTAGTAGAGCCGACCTTTGGCCCCCACCTGTGACAGAACACTATAGAGCTTTTCCCTCTGTTACATGCTGTACAGTTCACTACGAGTCTAGTGTGATAAAACTGTGAGTTCATGTGAGCTTATCATGATCTCACAGTGTTATTGTATTCTCCCCCGGGTTATGGGTCTAGCATCGCCCTTAGACCTTCAGTCTCCAGGCGATACGAGACGAAATTCCCAATTTCTAATTATTGACAAGCATGTCAAAAATAAGAAATACGGGAATTTCGTCTCCATAAGTATAGTGGTAAGTATGGTGGTGGGCGGCGCGTCAGGGTGCTGGTCGTGGTGAGTATGGTGGTGGGCGGCGTGTCAGGGTGCTGGTCGTGGTAAGTATGGTGGTGGGCGGGGCGTCAGGGTGGTGGGCGTGGTAAGCATGGTGGTGGGCGGGGCGTCAGGGTGCTGGTTGTGGTGAGTATGGTGGTGTGGGCGGCGTGTCAGAGTGCTTGGCGTGCTAAGTATGGTGGTGATGGCGTGTCAGGGTGCTGTTCGTGGTAAGTATGGTGGTGGGCGGGGCGTCAGGGTGGTGGGCGTGGTAAGCATGGTGGTGGGCGGGGCGTCAGGGTGCTGGTTGTGGTGAGTATGGTGGTGTGGGCGGCGTGTCAGAGTGCTTGGCGTGCTAAGTATGGTGGTGATGGCGTGTCAGGGTGCTGGTCGTGGTAAGTATGGTGGTGGGCGAGGCGTCAGGGTGGTGGGCGTGGTAAGTATGGTGGTGGGCGGGGCGTCGGGGTGCTGGTTGTGGTGAGTATGGTGGTGGGGGCGGCGTATCAGATTGCTTGGCGTGTTAAGTATGGTGGTAGGCGGCGTGTCAGGGTGCTGGGCGTGGTAAGTATGGTGGTAGGCGGGGCGTCAGGGTGCTGGGCGTGGTAAATATGGTGGTGGGCGGGGTGTCAGAGTGCTGGGTGTGGTAAGTATGGTGGTAGGCGGCGTGTCAGGGTGCTGGGCGGGGTAAGTATGGTGGTGGGCGGCGTGTCAGGGTGCTGGGCGTGGTAAGTATGGTGGGGCGGCGTGTCAGAGTGCTTGGCGTGTTAAGTATGGTGGTAGGCGGCGTGTCAGGGTGCTGGGCGTGGTAAGTATGGTGGTGGGCGGGGCGTCAGGGTGCTGGGCGTGGTAAATATGGTGGTGGGCGGGGTGTCAGAGTGCTGGGCGTGGTAAGTATGGTGGTAGGCGGCGTGTCAGGGTGCTGGGCGGGGTAAGTATGGTGGTGGGCGGCGTGCCAGGGTGCTGGGCGTGGTAAGTGTGGTGGTGGGCGGGGCGTCAGGGTGCTGGGCGTGGTAAATATGGTGGTGGGCGGGGTGTCAGAGTGCTGGGTGTGGTAAGTATGGTGGTAGGCGGCGTGTCAGGGTGCTGGGCGGGGTAAGTATGGTGGTGGGCGGCGTGTCAGGGTGCTGGGCGTGGTAAGTATGGTGGTGGATGGTGTGTCAGGGTGCTGGGCGTGGTAAATATGGTGTTGGGCGTATGTCAAGGTGCTGGGCGTGGTAAGTATGGTGGTGGGCGGCGTGTCAGGGTGCTGGGCGAGGTAAGTATGGTGGGGCGTGTGTCAGGGTGCTGAGCGTGGTAAGTATGGTGGTGGGCGGGGCGTCAGGGTGCTGGTCGTGGTGAGTATGGTGGTGGGCGGCGTGTCAGGGTGCTGTTCGTGATAAGTATGGTGGTGGGCGGGGTGTCAGGGTGCTGGTTGTGGTGAGTATGGTGGTGGGGGCGGCGTGTCAGAGTGCTTGGCGTGCTAAGTATGGTGGTAGGCGGCGTGTCAGGGTGCTGGGCGTGGTAAGTATTGTGGTGGGCGGGGCGCAAGGGTGCTGGACGTAGTAAGTATGGTGGTGGTCGGCGTGTCAGGGTGCTGGGTGTGGTAAGTATGGCTGTGGGCGGGGCGTCAGGGTGTTGGGCGTGGTAAATATGGTGGTGGGCGGGGTGTCAGAGTGCTGGGTGTGGTAAGTATGGTGGTAGGCGGCGTGTCATGGTGCTGGGCGGGGTAAGTATGGTGGTGGGCGGCGTGTCAGGGTGCTGGGCGTGGTAAGTATGGTGGTGGATGGTGTGTCAGGGTGCTGGGCGTGGTAAATATGGTGTTGGGCGTATGTCAAGGTGCTGGGCGTGGTAAGTATGGTGGTGGGCTGCGTGGCAGGGTGCTGGGCGTGGTAAGTGTGGTGGTGGGCGGGCCATCAGGGTGCTGGGCGCGGTAAGTAAGGTGGTGGGCGGCGTGTCAGGGTGCTGGGCTTGGTAAGTATGGTGGTGGGTGGCTTGTCAGGGTGCTGGGCGTTGTAAGTATGGTGGTGGCGGCGTGTCAGGGTGCTTGGAGTGGTAAGTATGGTGGTGGGCGGCGTGTCGGGGTGCTGAGCGTGGTTAGTATGGTGGTGGGCGGCGTGTCAGGGTGCTGGACGTGGTAAGTATAGTGGTGGGCGGCGTGTCAGCTGGTGCTGGGCGTGGTAAGTATGGTGGTGGGGCGTATGTCAGGGAGCTGGGCGTGGTAAGTATGGTGGTCGGCGGGGTGTCAGGGTGCTGGGCGTGGTGAGTATGGTGGTGGGCGGCGCGTCAGGGTGCTGGGCGTGGTAAGTGTATTGGTGGGCGGCGTGTTAGGGTGCTGGGTGTGCTAAGTGTGGTGGTGGGGGGCGCGTTAGGGTGCTGAGCGTGGTAAGTGTGGTGGTGGGCGGCGTGTTAGGGTGCTTGGCGTGGTAAGTGTGGTGGTGAGCGGCGTGTCAGGGTGCTGGGCGTGGTAAGTATGGTGGTGGGGGGGGGGGGGGGGTGTCAGGGTGATGGGCGTGGTAAGTATGGTGGTGGGCGGCGCGTCAGAGTGCTGGGCGTGGTGAGTATGGTGGTGGGGGGGGGGGCGTGTCAGGGTGATGGGCGTGGTAAGTATGGTGGTGGGCGGCGTGTCAGGGTGATGGGCGTGGTAAGTATGGTGGTGGGCGGCGTGTCAGGGTGATGGGCGTGGTAAGTATGGTGGTGGGGGCGCGTCAGGGTGATGGGCGTGGTAAGTATGGTGGTGGGCGGCGTGTCAGGGTGATGGGCGTGGTAAGTATGGTGGTGGGGGCGGTGTGTCAGGGAAATGGGCGTGGTAAGTATGGTGGTGGGCGGCGTGTTAGGGTGATGAGCGTGGTAAGTATGGTGGTGAGTGGCGTATGTCAAGGTGCAGAGCGTGGTAAGTGTGGTGGTGGACGGGGCGTCAGGGTGCTGGGCGTGGCCGCCCAGTGCTGTTCGAACAGAAATGTGCATGTTTACATCTGACCTGCATACAGCTGTTGATTCCTTGTCGCCCCATTCCGTGTCACACACAGCGCCCCACTCTCCCTTATACATCACCTCCAGACGACCTTTCTCTGGAATGGCAGACCCAACGATTCTAACGCTGCCTACAAAATAACGAAATAACAAGTTAATTCGTTAATGTCAGAATTCATTACAAAATTGAAAACGAAAATTGATGTCATCATACTGAGTCGCTTTATTATATCCGACCCAACGATTCTAATACTGCTACAAAATAAATACAAGACACATCAACCCTACAATGCTGAAATATTTTATGTAAACCATGGATACCAGAGGGTTGGTTTTCATTTAAAATCATCATAAACATATCTTGGTTAGCTCTTTCCACTTCAATTGAATACCTATGTTATGAATCTACGGTCATTATAATTATATATTGCTACCTCTGACGAAAGGGTTGATGTTCAAGCCAGGAATTCTGACACTGAAACGTGACAAAATAACAAGACTACACGGTAATGTCTGAACTAACGATTCCGACACTGCCTACAAAATAATATTAAACAAATTAATGTCAGACCCGGCAATTTGGAAATTGACAGCAAACTAAACAAAAAACCAGTAAACATGTAAATGTTGTCATTCCCACCTGGGTACAATATCGACTAATACCGATATGCGTCCCATATTTGGAAAGAAAATGAAAGATTGTTTGAATGATTGATTGTCTTGGATTTTGGACAAGTCTGATCACACAAGTCCGATAGCAAAAGTCCGATAACTCAAGTCCGATAGCAAAAGTCCGATGACACAAGTTCGATGACACAAGTCTGATGACACAAGTCTGATAACACAAGTCTGATAACACAAGTCTGATAACACAAGTCTGATAACACAAGTCTGATAACACAAGTCCGATGACACAAGTCTGATGACACAAGTCTGATCACACAAATCCGATGACACAAGTCTGATGACACAAGTCTGATAACACAAGTCTGATAACACAAGTCCGATAGCAAAAGTCCGATGACACAAGTTCGATGACACAAGTCTGATAACACAAGTCTGATAACACAAGTCTGATAACACAAGTCCGATAAAACAAGTCCGATGACACAAGTCCGATGACACAAGTCTGATAACACAAGTCCGATGACACAAGTCTGATGACACAAGTCTGATCACACAAATCCGATGACACAAGTCTGATGACACAAGTCTGATAACACAAGTCTGATAACACAAGTCCGATAGCAAAAGTCCGATGACACAAGTTCGATGACACAAGTCTGATAACACAAGTCTGATAACACAAGTCTGATAACACAAGTCTGATAACACAAGTCTGATAACACAAGTCCGATAACACAAGTCTGATAACACAAGTCTGATAACACAAGTCCGATAACACAAGTCTGATAACACAAGTCTGATAACACAAGTCTGATAACACAAGTCTGATAAAACAAGTCCGATGACACAAGTCCGATGACACAAGTCTGATAACACAAGTCCGATGACACAAGTCTGATGACACAAGTCTGATCACACAAGTCTGATAACACAAGTCTGATAACACAAGTCTGATAACACAAGTCTGATAACACAAGTCTGATAACACAAGTCCGATAAAACAAGTCCGATGACACAAGTCCGATGACACAAGTCTGATAACACAAGTCCGATGACACAAGTCTGATGACACAAGTCTGATCACACAAGTCTGATAACACAAACCTGATAACACAAGTCTGATAACACAAGTCTGATAACACAAGTCTGATAACACAAGTCTGATAACACAAGTCTGATAACACAAGTCTGATCGCACAAATCTGATAGCACAAGTCTAATAACACAAGTCTGATAACACAAGTCTGATGACACAAGTCTGATAACACAAGTCTGATAACACAAGTCCGATGACACAAGTTCGATGACACAAGTCTGATGATACAAATCGGATAACACAAGTCTGATAACACAAGTCTGATAACACAAGTCCGATAAAACAAGTCCGATGACACAAGTCCGATGACACAAGTCTGATAACACAAGTCTGATAACACAAGTCTGATAACACAAACCTGATAACACAAGTCTGATAAAACAAGTCCGATGACACAAGTCCGATGACACAAGTCTGATAACACAAGTCCGATGACACAAGTCCGATGACACAAGTCTGATAACACAAGTCTGATCACACAAGTCTGATAACACAAGTCTGATAACACAAGTCTGATAACACAAGTCTGATGACACAAGTCTGATAACACAAGTCTGATAACACAAGTCTGATAACACAAGTCTGATAACACAAGTCTGATGACACAAGTCTGATGACACAAGTCTGATAACACAAGTCTGATGACACAAGTCTGATAACACAAGTCTGATAACACAAGTCTGATAACACAAGTCTGATAACACAAGTCTGATAACACAAGTCTGATCGCACAAATCTGATAGCACAAGTCTAATAACACAAGTCTGATAACACAAGTCTGATGACACAAGTCTGATAACACAAGTCTGATAACACAGGTCTGATAACACAAATCTGACAACACAAGTCTGATAACACAAGTCTGATAACACAAATCTAATAACACAGGTCTGATAACACAAGTCTGATAACACAAGTCTGATAACACAAGTCTGATAACACAAGTCCGATGACACAAGTCCGATGACACAAGTCTGATAACACAAGTCCGATGACACAAGTCCGATGACACAAGTCTGATGACACAAGTCTGATCACACAAATCTAATAACACAAGTCTGATAACACAAGTCTGATAACACAAGTCTGATAACACAAGTCTGATAACACAAGTCCGATGACACAAGTTCGATGACACAAGTCTGATGATACAAATCGGATAACACAAGTCTGATAACACAAGTCTGATAACACAAGTCCGATAAAACAAGTCCGATGACACAAGTCCGATGACACAAGTCTGATAACACAAGTCTGATAACACAAGTCTGATAACACAAACCTGATAACACAAGTCTGATAACACAAGTCTGATAACACAAGTCTGATGACACAAGTCTGATGACACAAGTCTGATAACACAGGTCTGATAACACAAATCTGACAACACAAGTCTGATAACACAGGTCTGATAACACAAGTCTGATAACACAAGTCTGATAACACAGGTCTGATAACACAAGTCTGATAACACAAGTCTGATAACACAAGTCTGATAACACAAGTCTGATAACACAGGTCTGATAACACAAGTCTGATGACACAAGTCTGATAACACAAGTCTGATAACACAGGTCTGATAACACAAATCTGACAACACAAGTCTGATAACACAGGTCTAATAACACAAGTCTGATAATACAAGTCTGATAGCACAAGTCTAATAACACAGGTCTGATAACACAAGTCCGATAACACAAATCTGATAACACAAGTCTGATAACACAAGTCCGATAACACAAGTCCAATAACACAAGTCTGATAACACAAGTTCGATAGCACAAGTCCGATAACACAAGTCTGATAACACAAGTCCTATAACACAAGTCCGATAACACAAGTCCGATAACACAAATCCGATAACACAAGTCTGATCATACAGGTCTGATCATACAAATCCGATAACACAAGTCCGATAACACAAGTCTGATAACACAATTCTGATAACACAAATCTGATAACACAATTCTGATCATACAAGTCTGATCATACAAATCCTATAGCACAACCGATAACACAAGTCTGATAACACAAATCCGATAACACAAGTCTGATAACACCAGTCTGATAACACAAGTCTGATAACACTAGTCGGGTCATACAAGTCCAATAACACAAATCCGATAACACAAGTCTGATAACACAAGTCTGATGACATATTAGGTCTGATCCCACAAGTCTGATCATACAAGTCTGATAACAAAAGTCCGATCATACAAGTCCGATAACACAAGTCCGATAACACAAATTCGATAACACAAGTCTGATAGCACAAGTCCGATAACACAAATCTGATAACACAAGTCTGATAACACTAGTCGGATCATACAAGTCTGATAACACAAGTCTGATAACACAAGACTGATAACACAAATCTGATAACACAAGTCCGATAACACAAGTCTGATAACACAAGTCTGATAACACAAGTCTGCTCATACAAGTCTGCTCATACAAGTCTGATAACACAAGTCTGATCATACAAATCATATAGCACAACCGATAACACAAGTCTGATAACACAAATCCGATAACACAAGTCTGATAACATAAGTCTGATGACATATTAGGTCTGATACCACAAGTCTGATCATACAAGTCTGATAACAAAAGTCCGATTATACAAGTCCGATGACACAAGTCTGATAACACAAGTCTGATCACATATTGAGTCTGATACCACAAGTCCTATCATACAAGTCTGATCATACAAGTCTGACCATACAAGTCAGATCATACAAGTCTGATAACACAAGTCTGATAACACAAGTCTGATAACACAAGTCTGATCATATATGTCTGATAACACAAGTCTGATAACACAAGTCCGGTCATACAAGTCCGATAACAAAAGGCCGATCATACAAGTCTGATCATACAAGTCTGATAACAGAAGTTTGATAACATAAATCCGATAATACAAGTCTAATAACACAAGTATGATCAAAAAGTCCAGTGATTGCCTAAATCCTCGGTGATCCGAGCTCAGAGGCGCAACAAATCATAAGCATAATGTTCTGAATATTTAAAATATCCAAGTGTAATACTAATATATGAAATGAAGTTAACTATTTGGCTTAGCTGGTAGCGCTCAAGCATCGGTGGTTCGATCCCTGGGCTGGGCAGTTTCAATAATGTTACAATGGCACCCAATGTTGGTTCTTCTGGCATGTAGAGCCTTACAAGTCGTATGCCCAAACATCGCGAATCACGTTTTTTGCTATGTTTGCTGACTAAACTTGATTTTTTTCACTTCCATTCAACTTTGCAAGCAAGACTATTGCAGACATTTTTTTGGTAAAATATACTTTACATTGCCTTATCCTTTCCTTGTCATGTATGATGACTGGTGCAAGTCATTCATCATTAGATTGGTGGGCAATATAACGTGAAATTCTGGAACATCGGGAGGTAAAATCGTTTTCACACAAAAATTCTACATGGAGATCGTCGCACATTTTCGTGAGTTAAACAAAAGTGAAAACAAAAATTAGCAAGTAAATATGTTTTAAATGGCAAAATACTTGGCTCGGATATGGGGCGAACGACCTGTAGTATGATATTCTAGGTTTGTAGCAATTACGGTTGCTGTAAAAAAATGCATGAGGTATGCAGGAAACCCACGAGTGTGTTGAATGCTGCTCGGGGACGAGCAGATATTTGAGAAGTTAGTAAGTAGCTGTGTGTGTGTATGACGGACGGGAGTGATTACCATCCTCGCCATCACCTTAAAACTATATATTCGCATAAAATGTTTGGATTCAATATTACACATGAAGCTATATTTCGGAGCTAGATGGATTGTGAAGAACATTAAATTTACAAGGTTTTAAACATAAAAAATAGTCAAACATGAATAATAACTTGAATATATTCCTTTCATGAATTATTTTTATATGCTAGTCTAGCTGACTATTTTATTCCCTTGATTGATAGTAATTTTGACTTAAATTTCTGTTCTTTTTAATATATATACTCCAAAACAGCATCATCCACCATGCAATTTTGAATGCTTTTTTTATTATATTCTAGATCAGCACCATTTACAACAAATGAATCTGTCCTGTGTATAGGCCTGTAAATCCATGAAAACATCACTCGCCGATGGACGATAATAGGTGAATTAAATGACCATTAAAGTCAAATCAGAGATATCGCCATCTTTAAATGTGACATGTCGAATAAATATGGAGGATGTTTGACCCACCATTTTTATTCATATTGTATAAATTACGGGTCATGTTTTTTTTTCTAAAAATAGCTAAAATTACAACTAATATTAATTTACAACATGGTATATTGCAAGGGGGTAATATAATTTTATGCGAATATATAGTTTTATCTGATAGCGCTCAGGCATCACGATGTAAGAGTCGTCGTTCGATCCCCTGGCTGGGCAGTTTCAACACTGTTACTATGTTACACTTAGCCTATGCCAGTATTTATTCAATGAATTGTAGTGAAAATGTGTCATTTTTAAAAAGATACTGATAAAGAGTAGACAGGAGTCCATAATGGGTTGTACATCTTACCTGTGCATGATACGTTAAGCATGTGTTGCATGGTCTAACCCTTCCAGTGCAGGGACCGGCTGCAGACGTCAGATTCTGACGTCTGAAGTCGATCCCCGCACTGAAAGAATTAACAATTGATAATGTCCGTGGACCCATAACAAATGAAGCGGAAAGAGCTAACTAAGACATTTATGATGATTTTAAATCGAAAAAACCCCTTTGGTCTCCATGGTTTAAACAAAAATATATCAGCGTTGTAAGGGATGAATCCCCTAAATCAGGTCTCAAATGACCACATTTCCCTCCAAAGCACGCTGTAGGGGTAGATAGCTATATGCTGTGATAATAATAACAGCAATATCATTGAATGTGTTAATCTAAGGCACGTCTTCCACAATATAGGGCGGGGGCCCTAGGTAGTGGTTAGCACCGCTGCCTTTCACGCCAGAGTTCGGGGTTCGGTTCCCGGTCTCGGCGGTTTGAAAGAAACAAAAATGTTTCTTCCCCATCCACGTGTGAAAGTCAGTATTGTAGGGAGCCTCCGTGACCGAGAGGTAGCGTGATCGGCCTCAGACCGCCAGGGCTCGAATTTTGAGTACTGTGTCTGGAGTACAGTGTCATCTCATTCATCTCACCATCCTCAGGAGGTTATCCTGGCCCAATTTAGCCTATGTGTGCACAAAGGTGGCCTAAAGCCCGATTCATTTTACGCGGTTGTTATTACTTAGGCTAGCTAGCTACATTACCTGTGTCGTAGGTTTCATAGGAGAAGCATTTGTCGCTGGTGATTTGGCAGAATTCTTTGTCTCTCAGTCCGGCACCCGCTTCCCTCCAGTTCCAATCAGTCTCGTTGACATCCCCAATCGTACTGGCGCAGACACTGCCGAATTTGACGGGATCTCTAGACAAAGGGGCAAAGATCCTGGTGGTGGTGCCGTCAGAACATGGCAGCATCTCGTACGTCATCGGCACCGTCTTCACTTGACCCCCGCTGACCAGGGCCCTGATGGAGGCGTCGTCCTCAGGGGTGGACACTGTACAGGGACCGACTCCGTCTGTGGTCATCATATGAGAGCAGGAAACCAGGGTCTGGTGAGACATGGCCCACAGGACCTCCTTAGACTGCCAGGTACCGCTGGGCTCTAAACTAATCACGCCGCTTATCATGACGTAACAACTTAACAACACAGTGAAAGTCTTGAACTTCATATTAATCATTTTTTAAACCAATCAGTCCAATTTAAGTCCAAAATGCCAATCTTGATTGCTCCAGCTTCATGTAATATCCTATTGAGGATGGTCCATTTCAAGTCAAAAACGTCAATAAAGATCAATGCAGGTTGATTTATGCCCGAAAGGGTACACTATTAGCAGCAGAAAAGGTTCTTAAAAGTTATTTTTCACATAGTAAATAATATAGGAAAAAGTTCTACATACAACCAGGTACGTATGTAGCACCTTTCTCTGTATTAGGCCTACTATATGGAAAAAAACCCTACGAGAACATTTGTTCCAAAAGCCTGGCACCGAGGATGCTGACGTGTCAGAATGATGCTGCTCGGAAAAAGCTACGCGACAACCTGAAAAAGCCCTCAAGAACCTTTGTTCCAAAAGTGTGGCACCCAGGATGGTGACTTTTCAAATAACGATTCCCAGAAATAGCAACGCGACAACATTCAAACAAACACAACACGTTTAACTAGTGTTGGTACAACGTTGGCCCATCGTCTACGACGCTGGGCCAACGTTGTACCAACACTGCGTAATCATCACGTGTTTTCAAGGATGAATGTTATAAGAGAGGAAATACAGTTATTGTGCAGCTTATTTATAATATATCACATTGCATGTGCATGGATGCAGCCTGTGAAAGGACTACATATAGGGTTTAACTCCATTATTCGGACGCCCTACATAATGTAGACTTTATCACCCCCCCCCCCCCCGCTCCGCATGCTAACGCCGCATATCCCAGCAAACACGAGACATTGAGCCAATGCTGGGTTTATGCTGGCCCAACGCTAAATCAACATTGGGTCAATGCCCCGTGTTTGTTATTTAGTCCTAACAGCTGTGTAATATTTTTCTTTAACCCTTTAAGCCCTCGCGATGCATTAAAGCATCATTTCACATCCCTGAAAACATACTTCATTTTCCTACAACTAAGGGTTTTAGAACGAAAATTTCCATGAAACTGGTTTACCAATACATAGTAATTTTCTTTAATTTTTAACCCACATCAAATCATCTTCATCCATTACAAGTCGAGAATTGCGACAGCAATTCGCGGCTTGTAGTGGATGAAGATGACAATGGTAAATTCAGGCTTCAAAGGGGTAAACCATGAAAAGTAAAGGTTTTCTTCAATTTGAAATCATCATTATTGTCTTAGTTAGCTCTTTCCGCTTCATTTGAATACATATGTTATGGGTCTACGGCCATTATAAATATTTTAACCCTTTCAGCGCGGGGATCGTTTTTATACGTCAGAATCAGACGTATATTTGAAAATTATTTTGTCACAAATGACGACTGTCATTCCTACCCCACTCGCATTGGGAATCATCTTCGTCCTCTGCGATGTAGGAAGTCAGCAGGGCAAAAATCAATGAAATATAATGGTGCTATTCTATGGAATTCGATTACAGATTTAATTGATCATTCGTGCAGTTTTAATACTTTTTAATTTCATCTAAAAAAAATATATAATAACAACTTAATTATAATTTTATAATATTCCGGGTGTGTTAACATGGTTTTTGTCCGTGTCTGTTATCAGACCTTCATATTTATATTTTCGAGAAAATAAAAAATTGAGTATGTTTTTTCTATTTGTTATAATGTGTTTAATGTATTTATATTACCAACGTATTAATAATATTGTTAATAACTTTAGTATCGACTGTGTCCTATCATTTTTATATTGTCAATAGTGTAGGCTATTGTATCATTACTTTATTGAGCTTTTTAGAGATCGGTAAAATGTCATGATTACCCAGCAAACACGGGACGTTGTCTCGGTGTTGGGCCAGCGCTGGTCCACCGTCTACGATGTTGGCCCAGCGCTGGCCCAACGGGGGACGGCGTCTCGTGTTTGCTGGGTGCAGGCTTATATGTCTTTTTTGCACTTTGCACACATTTTTTCCACAAAACCGGGTAATGTTTTCTTGTTTAATTTGTGAGGACGCATACGCCACTGGGCGTCAGTTCCTTTTTGTCACTTAGCATAATATGATGTATTGAAACATTGTACTTATATTTTGTTGTTTGTTTTTCTTTCTGTGACAATAAACTATTGAACTATTGAACTATTGTATAAAGACGATCCCCGCGCTGAAAAGGTTAAAAGAGTAATTTTATAGAAAATGTTACATTCCATGAAAATAAGGAAGTTATTTGCTACGGTTTGATATTTTACACGTGGATAATAACCCTCTACCCTTATAGTCTTGAAATATTTGTTTATGCATCATGCAGACATGTCGGGCACAATATACAGGTTTCACCAACACACTCCATGGCTAATGTTTCATGGGTTTAACCCTTTCAGGCCTGAATTTACCATTGTCATCTTCATCCACTACAAGCCGCGAATTTCTGTCGCAATTCTCGACTTGTAGTGGGTGAAGATGATTTAAAGTGGGTGGAAAATTAATGAAAATTGCCATGTATTGGTGAACCAGTTTCGTGGACATTCTCATTTTAAATCCCCCAGCTGTAGGAAAATTAAGTCAGTTTTCAGGGATGTAAAATGATGCATTAATGCATCATGAGGGCTTGAAGGGTTACAGCGACACAATCAGACCAAAAATCATCAAAATTTCCTTTTTTATTTTGGCTCCATAATATGTCCATAACATGTTATGTGTGAACTAGAATTGTAGAAGTCTTTTAAATTTAGGGTTGCTGTGGAAGATCATCAGCTTATGATCTAAAATGTCTAATGTACCTTCTATTTTAGTTAGATAATTGTTTAAATATGTGTTTTCATATTTTATATAAATGTTTGTCATAAAACAGGCACATATGCAAAATAGCTAATGGCTAATATTATTTTTACCCTGTATAAATATGTTTGAATCAATAAATAAAACGTAGCATGTGTACCGAAAATCCCGTTATTCCTGTATTTCTTATTTTGGACAAGCATGTCTGAAATTAAATCTCGTCTTTATTTCTCTTTCAACTGGTAAATGCGCAAAACAATATTAAAAAAAACGTATTCAATTCTATTCATGGACAGGTAGACATATCAATGAGCCAAAATTAAAATGATGATTTTGGCTTGATTGTTTCGCTTTAGCCATGCTGACTATAAAAAATCAGATTTTATATATTAAATCTTAGAGCACCTATTTTGTGTATTTTAAGCCTAAGAAAAAACTCAATTACGATAGATTCGTAGATCGGAATGTACTAGGCGCCTGGTACATTCCGATCTACGAATTTATCGAATTTCGTTCTTTCCCCTTTATCTTGTAAACACGCGACATTCAACACGTTAACCTCTGGAGACAATATGGATGAATTATTTTTTTAGGCTACCTTTGTGCATATGTAGGCTAAACTGGACCAGGACAGTAGACGATGTGAGCCTGTGGAGACAGCCGCCAACAGTGAATCACCTCAAGGCCGAACCCCAGGTTTCAGCCACAGATTGACCGCGTACAAAATCGTGGGACATTTCTCTGGATAGTCATATCATCAAATAATTATGTCGTAAATATTTTTTTTAGAATCACTAAAAATTCAGTTACATACCTGCATGCTCAGCATAATTATTAAAAAGTTATGGACATTTTGGGGACCTTGCGCTCAAGATCGCAATGTTTAATTTTTTTCGGGTAAAACAAATACATCAATCCACGGCCTCGGAGAGGACGACATGGCTACTCAGGGCCAATGTCACGAGGTGCACAGAGCACAGGAGTCCGTAACAACAGACTCTGTGTGCGATACAGAGTCTGTAATCATTGCCATTCGTAAAGTTGTGCTCCACAAGTACGGTGCGCATCCGATCGATTGCGCAATGAATTACTGCGTCATTGTTTGATCAATTATTTTTATATCATTCTGTAATGACAGATGTACATCTCATTAGAATAATGCCTTAATGTGGGGACTTAAAGCCCTGTCTTTATAGGTGAATTTATCATCTAAATAGGGCTACCCTCACATTTTTAAAGAAATTTTTGGTCTCAGCGTACACTGACCACCAGCATAGAAAACCACAGCTTTTGCTATGCTGTCAATCTCTGACGTTGAACCTCAAGCTCGGACTAAGCAAATAGGTGATCTACTGGCTCTATGCCCAGCTTCACTCGTGTCACCACTGGGGTTGGGGTCAATTCCTTTTTATCAATTCCAAATTCCATTCCAGTTCCTTTTTATCAATTCCTGAGTCAATTCCAATTCCTTTGGTTTTGAAAAAAGTCGATTCCAATTCAATTCCAATTCCTAAAAAGTCAATTCCTTATCAATTCCACCCAAGAATGAGACTTTGATACACATAGAACAGCTGTGTAATAACGTGATATAAAATGAAATAATAACACCTGATATAGAATAAAATACATTTTTTCATTTTCTTGTAAACATATTTAAACATGTTACACTCACTAAGCTTCAATATTATTAGGGTGGAGTATATCTTTGATACCTGATGACGGAGTTGTACTCGTGTGGACGCGGATGTGAGCCTGTTATTTCTATAGACTAACTGTTACGCCACAATTGCCATCAACACGGCAGTGGAATTAACACAATGTCTCGTGACAAGCCGTGCTAGTTGAAACTCTGATAAGTCTGACCCTGTGGAGGCTACGGCGTGTCGACCCACATCTCACTCAAATAAACTCGTATTAAAAATAAACCAACGTAGGATCTATTGTTGTATTTCAATTGATGCAATTATTTTCCGATTATACTAATTTTTAATATCTAATTCTAGCGTGTGGCAAATAAATATACCCTAAGAAAATATATCGGGATAACCTCTAGGGCACAAAAGGCATATTAGCGAAGTAATCAAAGGGTCAATTAGAGCGCTTGGCTACGTTTCATAACTTCCTTCCTACTAACACTGGGTGTTAACCCAATGTTGCTTTACTGTTCCTCCACCGTCTTCAGCGCTTTCCCAATATTAAATCAGCATTGGCTCAACATCTATTGGAAACGCATTCGTTTCGAAGGACAAGCGATAGTTATGTTCCAAGCCATTCATTCACCTAAGTCTAATCATGACTCGTGATTGTTTTATAAACTGTAGACATCCAAATGACAAAAATATAACAAATACGAGAACTGAAATTATGCCCATGAGACAAGCATTACTTTTTAAATACAAATGTTAAGGAATGCTGTTAAGTGACACAAAAGTGATAGTTAAATAGTTTGATCATCCTTGCGCGAATATATAAGGAAAGCATTAATAAAATAATAGTACAATTATTTCCAGAACTTTAAGCCAGCAAACACGAAAAATTGACCCAATGTTGATATAATGTTGGCCCGTCGGTTCCGATGACGGCCCAAGATTAAACCAACGCCGGCTCGGCGTCTCATTTTAATGATAATTCAGCCACTCGATGGTGATTCTCTAACACTATACAGTAGGTGTTGACACTAGTTGAGTTGTCATGAGTCGCACTTCTCGGCAAAACTGTTACCGGCTGGTTACATCAGTCCGCGGGAGTAAATCAAGGGTGTATAGTAGCAACAAGTAACAAATAACAAGTATATACGCACACACCAATCTTTGATAGTTAGATTGAATTGCTCCAACTTAGCAGGGGCAATCTTGTTACAACTATTATTTAGATTACACATCACAGTCTTATTTAATCTTGATGGCCATAAGTTATTTAAATGAGTATTTTTACATAACTTAAATAAACCTTTTAATATAAGTTTATTATTATTATTATAATACACATATCAATCAACATAGATCAGGTAAAATTATACTGCAATGACAAAAGTGATGATCACTCATGCGTTTAATAGCGCTTAAAAAAATTAACATGGATAAAAAAAATCAATTCCTTTATCAATTCCGGGCATTTTTTGTCAATTCCAATTCAATTCCAATTCCTTTTTTTTCCATTCCAATTCCTAGTCCAATTCCTGGAATTGAGTCAGGAATTGAGCTCAATTCCCATTCAATTCCGGAATTGACCCCAACTCTGGTCACCAGTGTCCCGGGCGGGGGCCCTAGGGTAGTGGTTATATCCCAGCAAACAAGAGACATCGACCCAATGTTGGACCAATGCTGAGCCAGCGTCGTAGACGGTAGACCAACATTGGGCCAACATTGGGTCGATGTTTCTTGTTTGCTGGGATAGCACCGCTGCCTTTCACGCTGGAGTTCGGGGTTCGTTTGATCGAATGATTGATTGATTGATTGATTGATTGATTGATTGATTGATTGATTGATTGATTGATTGATTGATTGATTGATTGATTGATTGATTGATTGATTGATTGATTGATTGATTGATTGATTGATTGATTGATCGAATAGCTCGTTCCTTCATTCATTCATCTATTCATCTATTCATTCATCTTTCTTTCTTTCGTGTTTGTTTGCTTCCTGTGAAGGCATCTATGCTCGGTAGCCACCATACATCATCGCTGATCTATAATATATGATGTTACTGGGTGCATTATGCCAGGTCACTATCAACAGATCGATATGGAGCAACCGGATGCTGTGTAGCGTGACCTTAAAGGGACTAGCCCACGCTAAAATCATCAAAAAATCGGTGATTTTATCTCGGGTTTTTAATATGACCATATGATGTAAGCATGTACATAGACTAGAACTGCAAATTTTTATAATTTTTGTGCTGCGCATTCACCAGTTAGGCTAAATATAGAGACGAAATTCCTGATTTCTAATTATTGACAACCATGTCAAAAATAGGGAATGCGGGAATTTCGTCTCTATATCTAGTCTAACTGATGAATGCGCAGCACAAAAATTATAAAAAATTGCAGTTCTAGTCTATGTACATGTTTACATCATATGGTCATATTAAGAACCCGAAATAAAATCACCGATTTTTTGATGATTTTAGCCTGGGCCAGTCCCTTTAACCCTTAAAGCGCTGAAATATTTTGTTGAGACCATGGAGATCAAAATTATTTTTTAATTTGAAATCATCATACATGCCTTAGTTAGCTCTTTCCGATTAATTTGAATACCTATGTTATGGACCTACGGCCATTATAAATATGTTTACTTTCACAGTGCGGGGATCGACTTTAGACGTCAGATTCTGACGTCTAAAGTCGATCCCCGCGCTGAAAAGCGTTAAATATGTATAATGGCCGTACACCTAACCTGTGCAACAGTCCTCACATGGCTTTCTCTAAATGTACGCTAGAGACGGATTTTCTGTCTACCGTATACCCCTAGCATAGGTATTCAAATAAAGCGGAAAGAGCTAATTCAGACATGTATGATGATTAAAAATTAAAAAATACCCTTCGGCCATTATAAATATGTTTACTTTTACAGTGCGGGGATCGACTTTAGACGTCAGATTCTGACGTCTAAAGTCGATCCCCGCGCTGAAAAGCGTTAAATATGTATAATGGCCGTAGACCCCTAACATAAGTAAATATACGGAATACGGCGTTCGCTCATCGATATCTGCTCGATCACTGCAGTTAAGCGACGTCGCACCCGGTTCATAAGTGGATGGGTGACCGCCTGGGACTGCCAGGTGCCGTATACACTATCGTGGGGCTCAGAGAATCACGTAAATCAGATGGCTCGTCTGACTGACTTTGAGTTGGACGTAAAAGAACCTCAATGGATGTAGGCGCAGTTTCCATCCGGCGAGACCCCAAAAAATCCACAACATGGAGTACTTGGCACATATATAAGGCCATGAATGATAAGAGGCCTTGCTAAGTTACTCCCGTGGCGCGATAGCACAATAGTGCGTACTTCCACGTAATATACAGATACAGATAACATAGGTATTCAAATGAAGCGGAAAGAGCTAACTATTAAAAATTGAAAAATACCCTCCATGGCTTGAATAAGCGCTAACCACGGCTAGTTGTTTTTAACCCTTTAGCCGCCGGTGCCGCATATCTTCGGTTTTCATTTTTTATTAGCACATTAAGTACCACCTTTTAAACATGTTAAAGGGACCCCTTGGGATGAGACATTTTCAATGTTGTCGATTTTGAAAATTTAATTTATATGAAGCTATATAGCCTACTGATCTTAACTTAAAATACGAAAAAGTCAAAAAACAATTTTAAAGCACCGAAAAGAGCGAAATAGTTGTATTTCCAGGTCGTATATAGCCATGTAAACAAAACAAGTCAGCAATATTAAGCACTTTACATCACATATTCCCACGTATCAGACGGTAAGATCAGAGCAGTCGCCGCTAATTGGTGTCTCATAGTCAGTACACATGAGGACACACCTGCAGCACTGATTGTCTACCCAACGCTGGGCCGATGCCATCAACATGTGGCCCAATGCTGTGAAAACATTCAATCGTCCTTCAGGTATACAAATAGTTTGTTTGGGTTACTTCTGATTTCATAGAAATTTTCATTAAAAATATTTTCAAAAATATAAAATTTCTGAAAAAAATAAAAACATGATCCGTGGGATACACTACTTCAGTACGGAATTAAAAACGAGAATTGATGTCATCCCAAGGGGCTGCTTTAAAGATAAAATGTGACATCCATTAGCAATATTTGAAAACAGTTGATCTCCATTTTGTCAAATCTGAATAATTTTCACTCACTTGAAGTTGTGGATCGCGTCAGCGAGACACAACTTTAAGTGTGTGAAAATTCAGCGTGAATAATTTGGCGGTTAAAGGGTTAATCTGTTTTATTAGCCTGCTGGGCGGGGGCCCTAGGGTAGTGGTCAGCACCGCTTCCTTTCACGCTAGAGTTCGGGGCTCGGTTCCCGGTCTCGGCGGTTTGAAAGAAACAAAAATGTTTCTTCCCCATCCACTCCTAAAACTAAAGTATTGTAGGGAGCCTCCGTGAGCGAGAGGTAGCGTGCTCGGCCTCAGACCTCCAGGGTTTGAAATTCGAATCCTGTGTCTGGAGGGCAGCGTCATCTCACTCATATCACCATCTTCAGGAGGTTCTTCTGGCCCAATTTAGCCTGTATGTGCAAAAGAGGGGCACACAATACTGAGTTTTAGGAGTTTTATGAGTGGATGAGGAAGTAACATTTTTGTTTCGTTCAAACCGCCGAGACCGGGAACCGAACCCCGAACTCTAGCGTGAAAGGAAGCGGTGCTAACCACTACCATAGGGCCCCCGCCCAACATGGACGATCCACCGATCTTCGGCGTGACACTACATCAGGGCTGGCGTCATGATAGACAATTCAGAGACGTGACCAGATAACTACATAGGCTCGCGTGAAGAATCCAGCAAACACGACACGTCGACCCAATGCTGGTTTAATGTTGGGATAGCGTCGTAGACTTCCTAATTTATTCATCATAAATGTTTCTTCTCCTTAGGGCGTCAAAATAGTCGTGTGCTAAAATATAGTCAATTGGCGTGAAATATTCACGTTCGACCTCGAATTCATCGACCCCCGACCCCCCGACCCCCGAGGGGTGGTTCGTCAAATTAATCATTCAGAAACTGAAGTAAACAGCTCCCAGCAAACACGACACGTTAACCCAATGCTGGGCTAATGTTGGCCCAGCGTCGTAGACGGTGCGCCAACATTAGCCCAACATTGGGTTAACGTCTCGTGTCTGCTTGGATGGTGGTTATTATTGTCGTGCTCGTGCAATTACAAAACGTTGAATCAATGTTGGTTTAATGTTGGTCTATCGTCGTACACGGTGGGCCAACTTAAAATCAGCATTATTTTAGCGTCTTGTGTCGAATTAATGTAACGTTATAGCCCTATAAGGTTATTTGACGCATAAGATCGCATGGACAAGAAATATGTGTCATTGTTATTAAAAATTTATCATGTTGAAAAAAGTTCTCAGGTAAAACGAACATTGTAATGCACTACCCAAACCACCACACCATTGCCACCCGAGGGGAGGGGGGGGGGGGCAGGGGGGTCTCCTACCGGCTCGGGCACAAACTTTAACCCTATCAAATATGAATTTACCATTGTCATCTTCATCCACTACAAGCCGCGAATTGCTGTCGCAATTCTCGACTTGTAGTGGATGAAGATGAGTTGAAGTGGGTGAAAAAGTAAAGAAACTTGCCATGTGTTGGTAAAATAGTTTCGTGGAAATTTTTCTTTTAAAACTGTCAGTTGTAGGAAAATTAAATCTGTTTTCAGGGATGTAAAATGATGCTTTATAATTATTGCATCGTCAGGCCTAAGCGTAATAAGATTTTCATAGTGAAATAATCCCCGGACCCATGTACTAACTTAGGGGCGTACCATTGGATCTCTGGAGGAGGGGGTAATATTTTTATTTTAAATTGCTGTCTACCCAGGAAACACAAAACATTTGAGGGGAGGGGGGGGGGAAGGGGGGTCTCCTATCGGCTCGGGCACAAAATTTAACCCTATCAAATATGAATTTACCATTGTCATCTTCATCCACTACAAGCTGCGAATTGCTGTCGCAATTCTCGACTTGTAGTGGATGAAGATGACTTGAAGTGGGTGAAATATTAAAGAAACTTGCCTTGTATTGGTAAAAGAGTTTCGTGGAAAGTTTTCTTTTAAAACTGTCAGTTGTAGGAAAATTAAATCTGTTTTCAGTGATGTAAAATGATGCTTTATAATTATTGCATCGTGAGGGCTCAAAGGGTTAAGCGTAATAAGATTTTCTCAGCGAAATAATCCCCCGACCCATATACTAACTCACGAGCGCACCATTGGATATCTGGGGGAGGGGGGGGGGGTAATATTTTTATTTTAAATCGCTGTCTACCCAGTAAACACAAAACATTTGTATAACATTTGTACAACGTCGGCCCAACGTCGAAGACGTTGGGCCGACGTTGTACAAATGCTTATTGTTTGCTGGGTAGCTATTGAAATTTGTTTAGAGGATTTGTGCATTAAATATAATTTATTGAAAGATCCTACATAACATTACCTTATACGTGTTGGTGGAGGGTCATAGTAGAAAAGTATTTGTTAAAAAAAAAACACTTATGCAGTTTAATAAATAGTTTGAGGTACAAATATAGGCAGTATAAATATCGTATAAAAAATGTGTTGTAAAACAATTTTTTTTTTAAGGGAATTGTCCACTCCGACATTCCTGTTTATACATTTTAACCAGATGACGTTTATCCTTCCTGTCTCTGCGACAAGCGCGATGATCTATGGGTACATTCTTATCCCATTAATTGTTCATAGTGGACCACTGCTTTAAAGTTTACGCGGAAAAAAATATTTTTCTAATTTCTCGAAAAAATGCATGACTGAAAGTAAAACTCTACCCCTCCCCCCTCACCCAATAGATCAAATCACCACCTTGGTATTAACCCTTTCAGGCCTGAATTTACCATTGTGATCTTCATCCACTACAAGCCGCGAATTGCTGTCGCAATTCTCGACTTGTAGTGGATGAAGATGATTGGATGTGGTTTAAAAATTAAAGACAATGGCTATGTATTGGTAAACCAGTTTCATGGAAAGATTCATTCTAAAACCTTTGGTTGTTGGAAAATAAGTCTGTTTTCAGGGATGTAAAATGATGCTTTAATGCATCGTGAGGGCTTAAAGGATTAAAGGGTGGTATATGCCACTTTTTAAAGTGGCAGATATCACCCTGTGATACCAAGGTGATTCACCATGTCATTCAGTAATCACATACATTATGTAACCTTCTCGCCTCACATAATATAATAAACATTGCCGGCATCAATGAATAAAAAATGATTCTGCGTTTAAAGGGACTGGCCCAGGCTAAAGTCATAAAAAAATAGGTGATTTTATTTCGGCTTCTTAATATTACCATATGATGTAAACATGTCCATAGACTAGAACTGCAAAAGTTTTTTAATTTTTGTGCTGCGCATTCACCAGTTAGACTAGATATAGAGACGAAATTCCCGTATTTCTAATTTTTGTGGGCCAATAGTGAAACATCATTGGGTCAAATCCTCGCGTTTGCTGGGCTCCACACAGGTGTCTGTCTACACCCACCCCTCCCCCACCATAATATTCTCGCCAGCCGATCAGGGTACTTTTAGCAAGAAAGCGGGCCAATCACAAGCTTACTACAATACTTGAAATTGAGAGCGGGGGACATATGACGTCAACCATCTGCACATTCTAACATGCGAAGTAGCAGTGACGACTGTCATTCCTACCCCACTCGCATTGGGAATCATCTTCGTCCTCTGCGATGTAGGAAGTCAGCAGGGCAAAAATCAATGAAATATAATGGTGCTATTCTATGGAATTCGATTACAGATTTAATTGATCATTCGTGCAGTTTTAATACTTTTAAATTTCATCTAAAAAAATATATAATAACAACTTAATTATAATTTTATAATATTCCGGGTGTGTTAACATGGTTTTTGTCCGTGTCTGTTATCAGACCTTCATATTTATATTTTCGAGAAAATAAAAAATTGAGTATGTTTTTTCTATTTGTTATAATGTGTTTAATGTATTTATATTACCAACGTATGAATAATATTGTTAATAACTTTAGTTTCGACTGTGTCCTATCATTTTTATATTGTCAATAGTGTTGGCTATTGTATCATTACTTTATTGAGCTTTTTAGAGATCGGTAAAATGTCATGAATACCCAGCAAACACGGGACGTTGTCTCGGTGTTGGGCCAGCGCTGGTCCACCGTCTACGACGTTGGCCCAGCGCTGGCCCAACGGGGGACGGCGTCTCGTGTTTGCTGGGTGCAGGC
Source organism: Flabesymbios commensalis (assembly GCA_964017125.1). NCBI lineage: Eukaryota > Metazoa > Annelida > Polychaeta > Terebellida > Flabelligeridae > Flabesymbios > Flabesymbios commensalis. The sequence continues at coordinate 83,432,590 of OZ024911.1, forward strand.
TTATATGTCTTTTTTGCACTTTGCACACATTTTTTCCACAAAACCGGGTAATGTTTTCTTATTTAATTTGTGAGGACGCATACGCCACTGGGCGTCAGTTCCTTTTTGTCACTTAGCATAATATGATGTATTGAAACATTGTACTTATATTTTGTTGTTTGTTTTTCTTTCTGTGACAATAAACTATTGAACTATTGAACTATTGTATAAAGACGATCCCCGAACTGAAAAGGTTAAAAGAGTAATTTTATAGAAAATGTTACATTCCATGAAAATAAGGAAGTTATTTGCTACGGTTTGATATTTTACACGTGGATAATAACCCTCTACCCTTATAGTGTTGAAATATTTGTTTATACATCATGCAGACATGTCGGGCACAATATACAGGTTTCACCAACACACTCCATGGCTAATGTTTCATGGGTTTAACCCTTTCAGGCCTGAATTTACCATTGTCATCTTCATCCACTACAAGCCGCGAATTTCTGTCGCAATTCTCGACTTGTAGTGGGTGAAGATGATTTAAAGTGGGTGGAAAATTAATGAAAATTGCCATGTATTGGTGAACCAGTTTCGTGGACATTCTCATTTTAAATCCCCCAGCTGTAGGAAAATTAAGTCAGTTTTCAGGGATGTAAAATGATGCATTAATGCATCATGAGGGCTTGAAGGGTTACAGCGACACAATCAGACCAAAAATCATCAAAATTTCCTTTTTTATTTTGGCTCCATAATATGTCCATAACATGTTATGTGTGAACTAGAATTGTAGAAGTCTTTTAAATTTAGGGTTGCTGTGGAAGATCATCAGCTTATGATCTAAAATGTCTAATGTACCTTCTATTTTAGTTAGATAATTGTTTAAATATGTGTTTTCATATTTTATGTAAATGTTTGTCATAAAACAGGCACATATGCAAAATAGCTAATGGCTAATATTATTTTTACCCTGTATAAATATGTTTGAATCAATAAATAAAACGTAGCATGTGTACCGAAAATCCCGTTATTCCTGTATTTCTTATTTTGGACAAGCATGTCTGAAATTAAATCTCGTCTTTATTTCTCTTTCAACTGGTAAATGCGCAAAACAATATTAAAAAAAACGTATTCAATTCTATTCATGGACAGGTAGACATATCAATGAGCCAAAATTAAAATGATGATTTTGGCTTGATTGTTTCGCTTTAGCCATGCTGACTATAAAAAATCAGATTTTATATATTAAATCTTAGAGCACCTATTTTGTGTATTTTAAGCCTAAGAAAAAACTCAATTACGATAGATTCGTAGATCGGAATGTACTAGGCGCCTGGTACATTCCGATCTACGAATTTATCGAATTTCGTTCTTTCCCCTTTATCTTGTAAACACGCGACATTCAACACGTTAACCTCTGGAGACAATATGGATGAATTATTTTTTTAGGCTACCTTTGTGCATATGTAGGCTAAACTGGACCAGGACAGTAGACGATGTGAGCCTGTGGAGACAGCCGCCAACAGTGAATCACCTCAAGGCCGAACCCCAGGTTTCAGCCACAGATTGACCGCGTACAAAATCGTGGGACATTTCTCTGGATAGTCATATCATCAAATAATTATGTCATAAATATTTTTTTTAGAATCACTAAAAATTCAGTTACATACCTGCATGCTCAGCATAATCATTAAAAAGTTATGGACATTTTGGGGACCTTGCGCTCAAGATCGCAATGTTTAATTTTTTTCGGGTAAAACAAATACATCAATCCACGGCCTCGGAGAGGACGACATGGCTACTCAGGGCCAATGTCACGAGGTGCACAGAGCACAGGAGTCCGTAACAACAGACTCTGTGTGCGATACAGAGTCTGTAATCATTGCCATTCGTAAAGTTGTGCTCCACAAGTACGGTGCGCATCCGATCGATTGCGCAATGAATTACTGCGTCATTGTTTGATCAATTATTTTTATATCATTCTGTAATGACAGATGTACATCTCATTAGAATAATGCCTTAATGTGGGGACTTAAAGCCCTGTCTTTATAGGTGAATTTATCATCTAAATAGGGCTACCCTCACATTTTTATTGAAATTTTTGGTCTCAGCGTACACTGACCACCAGCATAGAACACCACAGCTTTTGCTATGCTGTCAATCTCTGACGTTGAACCTCAAGCTCGGACTAAGCAAATAGGTGATCTACTGGCTCTATGCCCAGCTTCACTCTTGTCACCACTGGGGTTGGGGTCAATTCCTTTTTATCAATTCCAAATTCCATTCCAGTTCCTTTTTATCAATTCCTGAGTCAATTCCAATTCCTTTGGTTTTGAGAAAAGTCGATTCCAATTCAATTCCAATTCCTAAAAAGTCAATTCCTTATCAATTCCACCCAAGAATGAGACTTTGATACACATAGAACAGCTGTGTAATAACTTGATATAAAATGAAATAATAACACCTGATATAGAATAAAATACATTTTTTCATTTTCTTGTAAACATATTTAAACATGTTACACTCACTAAGCTTCAATATTATTAGGGTGGAGTATATCTTTGATACCTGATGACGGAGTTGTACTCGTGTGGACGCGGATGTGAGCCTGTTATTTCTATAGACTAACTGTTACGCCACAATTGCCATCAACACGGCAGTGTAATTAACACAATGTCTCGTGACAAGCCGTGCTAGTTGAAACTCTGATAAGTCTGACCCTGTGGAGGCTACGGCGTGTCGACCCACATCTCACTCAAATAAACTCGTATTAAAAATAAACCAACGTAGGATCTATTGTTGTATTTCAATTGATGCAATTATTTTCCGATTATACTAATTTTTAATATCTAATTCTAGCGTATGGCGAATAAATATACCCTAAGAAAATATATCGGGATAACCTCTAGGGCACAAAAGGCATATTAGCGAAGTAATCAAAGGGTCAATTAGAGCGCTTGGCTACGTTTCATAACTTCCTTCCTACTAACACTGGGTGTTAACCCAATGTTGCTTTACTGTTCCTCCACCGTCTTCAGCGCTTTCCCAATATTAAATCAGCATTGGCTCAACATCTATTGGAAACGCATTCGTTTCGAAGGACAAGCGATAGTTATGTTCCAAGCCATTCATTCACCCAAGTCTAATCATGACTCGTGATTGTTTTATAAACTGTAGACATCCAAATGACAAAAATATAACAAATACGAGAACTGAAATTATGCCCATGAGACAAGCATTACTTTTTAAATACAAATGTTAAGGAATGCTGTTAAGTGACACAAAAGTGATAGTTAAATAGTTTGATCATCCTTGCGCGAATATATAAGGAAAGCATTAATAAAATAATAGTACAATTATTTCCGGAACTTTAAGCCAGCAAACACGAAAAATTGACCCAATGTTGATATAATGTTGGCCCGTCGGTTCCGATGACGGCCCAAGATTAAACCAACGCCGGCTCGGCGTCTCATTTTAATGATAATTCAGCCACTCGATGGTGATTCTCTAACACTATACAGTAGGTGTTGACACTAGTTGAGTTGTCATGAGTCGCACTTCTCGGCAAAACTGTTACCGGCTGGTTACATCAGTCCGCGGGAGTAAATCAAGGGTGTATAGTAGCAACAAGTAACAAATAACAAGTATATACGCACACACCAATCTTTGATAGTTAGATTGAATTGCTCCAACTTAGCAGGGGCAATCTTGTTACAACTATTATTTAGATTACACATCACAGTCTTATTTAATCTTGATGGCCATAAGTTATTTAAATGAGTATTTTTACATAACTTAAATAAACCTTTTAATATAAGTTTATTATTATTATTATAATACACATATCAATCAACATAGATCAGGTAAAATTATACTGCAATGACAAAAGTGATGATCACTCATGCGTTTAATAGCGCTTAAAAAAATTAACATGGATAAAAAAAATCAATTCCTTTATCAATTCCGGGCATTTTTTGTCAATTCCAATTCAATTCCAATTCCTTTTTTTTCCATTCCAATTCCTAGTCCAATTCCTGGAATTGAGTCAGGAATTGAGCTCAATTCCCATTCAATTCCGGAATTGACCCCAACTCTGGTCACCAGTGTCCCGGGCGGGGGCCCTAGGGTAGTGGTTATATCCCAGCAAACAAGAGACATCGACCCAATGTTGGACCAATGCTGAGCCAGCGTCGTAGACGGTAGACCAACATTGGGCCAACATTGGGTCGATGTTTCTTGTTAGCTGGGATAGCACCGCTGCCTTTCACGCTGGAGTTCGGGGTTCGTTTGATCGAATGATTGATTGATTGATTGATTGATTGATTGATTGATTGATTGATTGATTGATTGATTGATTGATTGATTGATTGATTGATTGATTGATTGATTGGTTGATTGATTGATTGATTGATTGATTGATTGATTGATTGATTGATTGATTGATTGATTGATCGATTGATTGATTGATTGATTGATTGATTGATTGATTGATTGATTGATTGATTGATCGAATAGCTCGTTCTTTCATTCATTCATCTATACATCTATTCATTCATCTTTCTTTCTTTCGTGTTTGTTTGCTTCCTGTGAAGGCATCTATGCTCGGTAGCCACCATACATCATCACTGATCTATAATATATAATGTTACTGGGTGCATTATGCCAGGTCACTATCAACAGATCGATACGGAGCAACCGGATGCTGTGTAGCGTGACCTTAAAGGGACTAGCCCACGCTAAAATCATCAAAAAATCGGTGATTTTATTTCGGGTTTTTAATATGACCATATGATGTATTAAACATGTACATAGACTTGAACTGCAATTTTTTATAATTTTTGTGCTGCGCATTCACCAGTTAGGCTAGATATAGAGACGAAATTCCTGATTTCTAATTATTGACAACCATGTCAAAAATAGGAAATGCGGGAATTTCGTCTCTATATCTAGTCTAACTGATGAATGCGCAGCACAAAAATTATAAAAATTTGCAGTTCTAGTCTATGTGCATGTTTACATCATATGGTCATATTAAGAACCCGAAATAAAATCACCGATTTTTTGATGATTTTAGCCTGGGCCAGTCCCTTTAAGAACCCGAAATAAAATCACCGATTTTTTAATGATTTTAGCCTGGGCCAGTCCCTTTAACCCTTAAAGCGCTGAAATATTTTGTTGAAACCATGGAGATCAAAAGTTTTTTTTTAATTTGAAATCATCATACATGCCTTAGTTAGCTCTTTCCAATTAATTTGAATACCTATGTTATGGACCTACGGTCATTATAAATATGTTTACTTTCACAGTGCGGGGATCGACTTTAGACGTCAGATTCTGACGTCTAAAGTCGATCCCCGCGCTGAAAAGCGTTAAATATGTATAATGGCCGTACACCTAACCTGTGCAACAGTCCTCACATGGCTTTCTCTAAATGTACGCTAGAGACGGATTTTCTGTCTACCGTATACCCCTAACATAGGTATTCAAATAAAGCGGAAAGAGCTAATTAAGACATGTATGATGATTAAAAATTAAAAAATACCTTTCGGCCATTATAAATATGTTTACTTTTACAGTGCGGGGATCGATTTTAGACGTCAGATTCTGACGTCTAAAGTCGATCCCCGCGCTGAAAAGCGTTAAATATGTATAATGGCCGTAGACCCCTAACATAAGTAAATATACGGAATACGGCGTTCGCTCATCGATATCTGCTCGATCACTGCAGTTAAGCGACGTCGCGCCCGGTTCATAAGTGGATGGGTGACCGCCTGGGACTGCCAGGTGCCGTATACACCACTATCGTGGGGCTCAGAGAACCACGTAAATCAGATGGCTCGTCTGACTGACTTTGAGTTGGACGTAAAAGAACCTCAATGGACGTAGGCGCAGTTTCCATCCGGCGAGACCCCAAAAAATCCACAACATGGAGTACTTGGCACATATATAAGGCCATGAATGATAACAGGCCTTGCTAAGTTACTCCCGTGGCGCGATAGCACCATAGTGCGTACTTCCACGTAATATACAGATACAGATAACATAGGTATTCAAATGAAGCGGAAAGAGCTAACTATTAAAAATTGAAAAATACCCTCCATGGCTTGAATAAGCGCTAACCACGGCTAGTTGTTTTTAACCCTTTAGCCGCCGGTGCCGCATATCTTCGGTTTTCATTTTTTATTAGCACATTAAGTACCACCTTTTAAACATGTTAAAGGGACCCCTTGGGATGAGACATTTTCAATGTTGTCGATTTTGAAAATTTAATTTATATGAAGCTATATAGCCTACTGATCTTAACTTAAAATACGAAAAAGTCAAAAAACAATTTTAAAGCACCGAAAAGAGCGAAATAGTTGTATTTCCAGGTCGTATATAGCCATGTAAACAAAACAAGTCAGCAATATTAAGCACTTTACATCACATATTCCCACGTATCAGACGGTAAGATCAGAGCAGTCGCCGCTAATTGGTGTCTCATAGTCAGGACACATGAGGACACACCTGCAGCACTGATTGTCTACCCAACGCTGGGCCGATACCATCAGCATGTGGCCCAATGCTGTGAAAACATTCAATCGTCCTTCAGGTATACAAATAGTTTGTTTGGGTTACTTCTGATTTCATAGAAATTTTGATTAAAAATATTTTCAAAAATATAAAATTTCTGAAAAAAATAAAAACATGATCCGTGGGATACACTACTTCAGTACGGAATTAAAAACGAGAATTGATGTCATCCCAAGGGGCTGCTTTAAAGATAAAATGTGACATCCATTAGCAATATTTGAAAACAGTTGATCTCCATTTTGTCAAATCTGAATAATTTTCACTCACTTGAAGTTGTGGATCGCGTCAGCGAGACACAACTTTAGGTGTGTGAAAATTCAGCTTGAATAATTTGGCGGTTAAAGGGTTAATCTGTTTTATTAGCCTGCTGGGCGGGGGCCCTAGGGTAGTGGTCAGCACCGCTTCCTTTCACGCTAGAGTTCGGGGCTCGGTTCCCGGTCTCGGCGGTTTGAAAGAAACAAAAATGTTTCTTCCCCATCCACTCCTAAAACTAAAGTATTGTAGGGAGCCTCCGTGAGCGAGAGGTAGCGTGCTCGGCCTCCAGGGTTTGAAATTCGAATCCTGTGTCTGGAGGGCAGCGTCATCTCACTCATATCACCATCTTCAGGAGGTTCTTCTGGCCCAATTTAGCCTGTATGTGCAAAAGAGGGGCACACAATACTGAGTTTTAGGAGTTTTATGAGTGGATGAGGAAGAAACATTTTTGTTTCGTTCAAACCGCCGAGACCGGGAACCGAACCCCGAACTCTAGCGTGGAAGGAAGCGGTGCTAACCACTACCATAGGGCCCCCGCCCAACATGGACGATCCACCGATCTTCGGCGACACTACATCAGGGCTGGCGTCATGATAGACAATTCAGAGACGTGACCAGATAACTACATAGGCTCGCGTGAAGAATCCAGCAAACACGACACGTCGACCCAATGCTGGTTTAATGTTGGGATAGCGTCGTAGACTTCCTAATTTATTCATCATAAATGTTTCTTCTCCTTTGGGCGTCAAAATAGTCGTGTGCTAAAATATAGTCAATTGGCGTGAAATATTCACGTTCGACCTCGAATTCATCGACCCCCGACCCCCCTCCCCCCGAGGGGTGGTTCGTCAAATTAATCATTCAGAAACTGAAGTAAACAGCTCCCAGCAAACACGACACGTTAACCCAATGCTGGGCTAATGTTGGCGCAGCGTCGTAGACGGTGCGCCAACATTAGCCCAACATTGGATTAACGTCTCGTGTCTGCTTGGATGGTGGTTATTATTGTCGTGCTCGTGCAATTACAAAACGTTGAATCAATGTTGGTTTAATAACCTATAAGGTTATTTGACGCATAAGATCGCATGGACAAGAAATATGTGTCATTGTTATTAAAAATTTATCATGTTGAAAAAAGTTCTCAGGTAAAACGAACATTGTAATGCACTACCCAAACCACCACACCATTGCCACCCGAGGGGAGGGGGGGGGGCAGGGGTGTCTCCTACCGGCTAAAAAAAAACACTTATGCAGTTTAATAAATAGTTTGAGGTACAAATATAGGCAGTATAAATATCGTATAAAAAATGTGTTGTAAAACAATTTTTTTTTTAAGGGAATTGTCCACTCCGACATTCCTGTTTATACATTTTAACCAGATGACGTTTATCCTTCCTGTCTCTGCGACAAGCGCGATGATCTATGGGTACATTCTTATCCCATTAATTGTTCATAGTGGACCACTGCTTTAAAGTTTACGCGGAAAAAAATATTTTTCTAATTTCTCGAAAAAATGCATGACTGAAAGTAAAACTCTACCCCTCCCCCCTCACCCAATAGATCAAATCACCACCTTGGTATTAACCCTTTCAGGCCTGAATTTACCATTGTGATCTTCATCCACTACAAGCCGCGAATTGCTGTCGCAATTCTCGACTTGTGGTGGATGAAGATGATTGGATGTGGTTTAAAAATTAAAGACAATGGCTATGTATTGGTAAACCAGTTTCATGGAAAGATTCATTCTAAAACCTTTGGTTGTTGGAAAATAAGTCTGTTTTCAGGGATGTAAAATGATGCTTTAATGCATCGTGAGGGCTTAAAGGATTAAAGGGTGGTATATGCCACTTTTTAAAGTGGCAGATATCACCCTGTGATACCAAGGTGATTCACCATGTCATTCAGTAATCACATACATTATGTAACCTTCTCGGCCTCACATAATATAATAAACATTGCCGGCATCAATGAATAAAAAATGATTCTGCGTTTAAAGGGACTGGCCCAGGCTAAAGTCATAAAAAAATAGGTGATTTTATTTCGGCTTCTTAATATTACCATATGATGTAAACATGTCCATAGACTAGAACTGCAAAAGTTTTTTAATTTTTGTGCTGCGCATTCACCAGTTAGACTAGATATAGAGACGAAATTCCCGTATTTCTAATTTTTGAATGCGCAGCACAAAAATTTTAAAACTTTTGCAGTTCTAGTCTGTGGACATGTTTACATCATATGGTGATATTAAGAAGCCGAAATAAAATCACCGATTTTTTTATGATTTTAGCCTGAGCCAGTCCCTTTGAACACGGAAGCTTTTGATGCTTGATTTCGGATCAGCAGCTAGATATCCTATCTGTTAAGATTCAGTCCCTATTTGATAGACAAGTGAGAACACGCTAATAATTTCTACAGCGCTGGAAGGGTTGGTTGAATAATGGTGAACCAGCTGATTCTTCATAAATATTGTCAAATATTGTCATTGTCAATTATTGGCACTCCAGTCAGTCTTCGTCAGTCTCCTTCGTGGTTGTGCATATATAGTGCTCCAAACTGTACAAAGACCTGGAGTGTACAGTGCTGCCTATTATGGTACTGTGCACTATAAAAAAATATATCGACCTTTTCATTCGAAATAAGAGTAGGGCATATTCCCTACTTCGGACCCCCTTCTGTCGCGATATTGCCATGATTGTGCAGAAAGCGACGTAAAGTAATATTCACTCACTCGGCAGTCTACTCTTTATTAATCCGAAATGACGCTTTCACGATTGTTTAGCGCCAGAACTTACCAGTACATGTGTACCCGAAAATAAACACAGCTAAAAAATGAGAATTAAATAACATTGTCAAGGCATTATTCAAATGAGATGTCAATCTGCCATTATGATCTAATATATAAGGCATCAAACTCGGACGAATATATTTAATGCGCAATCGATTGTCCGCGCACTGGATTTTTGGGGTACAGCTTTACGAATAGCAATGATTACAGACTCTGTATCACACACAGAGTCTGTGATTATGGACTACTCTTTATTTTGTGAAACTCAATGACCTTGACCTTATTTGTTTTCACCGATATGGCTAATACAATAAAGTATGGGGAGTGGTTTTACATAACCTTATTTTCACCGAGTGACGTCACTGCGTTACACAGAATTGGTAAAACAACGTCACCTGGTGTTAAATTGGAACGATGGCCCTATGCATCCATCTCCAAAAATAGATGTCGCTCACACATATGTTATGTTGAGGCAATGCGGGGGTAATGTTGGGCCAGCGTGGCAGACGGTGGGCCAACATTACACACGCATTGCGACAAAGTGTTTCTGTTAACTGAGTTATAAACAGCAAGCAGAAGTTATATTGTCACCACACCAATCAGGTTTTATTAACGGTAACTCTTTTTTTTACTTAATAGGCTTAATGCATACAATCGAATGGCATTGTGTACAATATAGACAATGTAAAAATAACATAACTGTATGTAACCGAGTTGGGTTCATATAGCAGGTTCAACGACAACAACAGTGATGGTTCATCTATACTTTATTAATGTTCAGCATATTACATGTTGAAGAACATTCAAAGTCCACAAACAACACCTGTCAGTAAAAATAGAATATTTAGTTATATTCTGTGAAACTCAATGACCTTGCCCTCTCTTGTTTTCACCGAGCTGGCTAATACAGTGAAGTATGGGGGAGGGGGACTTATATAACCTTGTTTTTACCGAGTGACGTCACTGCGTTTCACAAAATGAAGTATGGGGGAGGGGGTGTTATATAACCTTGTTTTCACCGAGTGACGTCACTGCGTTTCACAGAATTAAATATCAGTGATTAATTTCTATCGCAATTACAGCAAATAGAAAAACTACATGATTTAATAAAATTCACACATTTTATCTGTACATTTATATCGTGACCACAAGGATGAAAACTAACTCACCCCTGTCATAAACGGCTAGGGCCAGCGCCGCTGCATTACACATAATGAGCGCTACCCATGCATAACAGGTCACCAGCATATTATCCTGTACAAAAGCAATTACGTACACCATTATCAATGTACATTTCGCCTAAAACCTTTGATATTTATTTATTATTAAATAAATCAACTTCACGTTTTATACTGTAAATCCGTTAAAATTCAGTTTAATTTCAATAAATATGATTAGCTTTTAATCACTATCACAAGCTTCTAATAACTATCATAAGCAAGTAGTTTAACTTAAATTTGAATTGACCACACACCTAATGTGAGGCGTAACAAAACTTGAGCAGTCATGAAAGGAAGAATCAGAAAATCAATATGTCTGCCGTTGGCAAAGACGAGATGAGAAATGATTCCAATGATCTCCACTGACCAATTTCCCGCCAAGATCACGTGACCGGTGATGTCACGTATTCGGCCAAGAAATCCTGGAAGTCAATTTCTGATACACTGCTCACCCTAGACACTGCTACTTCGCATGTTAGAATGTGCAGATGGTTGACGTCATATGTCCCCCGCTCTCAATTTCAAGTATTGTAGTAAGCTTGTGATTGGCCCGCTTTCTTGCTAAAAGTACCCTGATCGGCTGGCGAGAATATTATGGTGGGGGAGGGGTGGGTGTAGACAGACACCTGTGTGGAGCCCAGCAAACGCGAGGATTTGACCCAATGATGTTTCACTATTGGCCCACCGCCAACGGCGCTGGACCAACATTGGAACAACATCGGGTCAAGTCTTCATGTTTGCTGGGAGAGCTGTCGGCATTATGATACACGCGTACCGTCTGTGTCTGGTTGGAACAGGCTGCACAGTGTTCTGTGTAATTTCTGATTACTCTCAAAATATATTTGAAAACCTAGTGATCAAATCAGTCGGTCACATGTACCATAAGAATGTATGCTAAGGATGTCATTACAGGTGACTAGAACCTAACCGGTTTGACATCCATTATAATATAAAAACTAGATATAAATATATATACATATTGTATAAAAGTACGTTGTAAAAAAACGTATAAAGTATGCAATAGTATAATTTAAAAGCATAAAGGTAGCCTACATCAAATAGAAATATGCCTCAAGTATTTCAACGTATGTAGGACGGTTAAAAAATAAGGTTGAAAATTAACTACGGTATGCATTAAAAACACGCACACGCCTGACATCGACAAGTAGGCCTCCTTGTCGACGAACATATATCATTACAGGAAAATGTGTCTTTGAACTTGATATAATAAAAATTGTCTAACTAATCAACAAAAATATTAAGAGAATGTCGCTATTATTATTATTTTTTAGAAAAATAGTACCCCAACTTAACATCCATATTATTCTAAAATATTTTTCCATTGAAACATTTAAAACTTCACAAACCCCTGTGCATCACATTTTCTGCTGATATGCAGCGGAGCCCTGATTGATTGTGTGATATCCCATTCTTATAAGTGAATAAATTTGATGCGATTTTTTAAATATAAATGGTCAACATTGTGCTTTAGCACTTGTTATAAGAGTTTTAGCCGACCGGTATTAGAATATGGCGATATTTGTGTATAGCAGTTGCAGAAAAGCTGACGCTGCAAAACTTGAAACGTTCAAAACGATCCTTTACGTAATATTGCAGGTGCAAAATAATTTACATGTGACATTATGTGATACCACGCTGGCCCGTAATGGACAAGCAAAATAACAAGTTATCCCAGATAACACTAGACGTTCACCCACAGCTGATTTAGTGCTGTACCTTAGTATGCGACGCTGGCCCAACTTTAAGCCAACATTGGGTGACATCTCGTGTTATAATAATAATAATAATAATAATAATAATAATAATAATAATAATAATAATAATAATAATAATAATAATAATAATAATAATAATAATAATAATAATAATAATAATAATAATAATAATAATAATAATAATAATAATAATAATAATAATAATAATAATAATAATAATAATAATAATAACAATAACAATAACAGTAATAATAATAATAATAATAATAATAATAATAATAATAATAATAATAATAAATACTTTATTTCATGAGGGTATAACAACAATACAAATCACAGGTTGACATAAATGTAAATATGGAACAAATATGTATGACGAAGTACGTTGTATAACCCACTGAGCATTGCTCATCTACCGTGGTGCCCTCAAGGCTATGACATAGCCTAAAAAAACTTGAAGCATTACAGAAAACAAATCTGTACACATATAGCAAAATCCTATAATCATAATAAAATACAGCATAAGTAGGCCTATAAACATAATAAATGAAGACAATGTAATAAAACAACATATATGATATTATAATAAACACAAAATGAGATATCATACCAATGTTATTTTGTCAAAACAGGTATGGTAGATGTATATTTTTTAATATTTACATATATAAGAGAATGAAATATGTACATGTAATCCTACTTAATGATTCAATTTACCTGTGACTAAAAGGCACATAGAAAATTACAATAACGTAAACATAGTGAAGCATTATTTCCAAACATTATTAATGTCTATCATTTGTAATATTATTATTATGGTAATGCAGCACAATAGTAAAAACATAGGTATCAGTAATAATGCGCCTTAATGTACAAGGTGATTGGTTACTAATAGGCGGACAATACAATAATTTGATGTTCTTTTATTAAGAATACATGTATACTTAAAGTTAAAAATACATGCTATTTGGAATTTTAAAGATATTGATTACCCTCTTTGTTTTTCTAAGTATTTTGAAATGCCGTATATTCACTTTTAAATTGACTAATGAATTTTACTTTACGGGTGTTATCATTGAGAGAATTCCAAACTTTTGGGCCATTATATCTGAAACTTTTGCGGTGCGCTTTTGGTACGTGAAGTTTATTGCTTGTTTTAGATCTTAAGCCATGATGTGTGTTTGTGCAGGGTGGTTTGAACATATCGATTAACCTTTTCACTACCATACATGACGGAAATTTCCGTCGTCATTCGTCAATGAACGTAACCATAAAATGACACAAATTTTCGTCAAATATATACTACATTTATGTATTTTTCGTCATTTGGAGCTGGAAATTGCGTTAGCAATTCCAGCTTTAAATGACGAAAAATAGAACTCCTACATCAGTATATCTGGATCCTGGCATGCACTCCGGCCTGGAAGTCAAAGGGTTAAATAAGCGGGTGCTTGGTTGTTCAAGGCCTTAAATACCATTAAGGCTTGCCTACGATTGACGTTCTTGTCAAAAGTGTGCCAGTTAAGTTTCGAAAATAAAGGAGCGGATGGGGCATATCGGTCTGCATCGAGAATAAGGCACGCAGCTTGTTTTTGTAATTTTATAATTGCGTCGATCCCAGTTTTATTGCATTGTCCCCACACGGAACAGCAGTATTTCAGATGGGGTTTTATGTAATAATTATAGTAAAGAATGCGGCGAGGCGTTGACAAGTATTTCCGTATTTTCCTGAGGATTGAGCGTTTAAAAAGAACTATTTTTCTGAATTTTTCAACTTCATGTTGCCATGATAAGTTATTGTCAATGATAACACCCAGGAGTTTTTCATGTTTTGTATTTTCTATCGTTGTGTCATTTACATTTAAATATAAGTCTCTGTCTATGGTTTCTAAATGGGATTATTTTGACTGCACTTACTACCATGCCATTATCTCTGCACCAATTGTAAGTGTTTTGTGTTTCTACAGATAATTGACTCTTGACAATTAATGTAAATGTAATGAATTAAATTTGAAACTGTAATATGCGTGGGGTGGTGTTCATTATTTATCGAGTCGTGACTTAGCAGCAAGTCATGTATATCGCCACCTATGCATATCTGCCACTTTTTAAAGTGGCAGATATGACTTTTTAAGACTCAGGCGACGATATGTTTCAAGTTTAGGGGGTTTATTATTACTCTTATTACATACAGATACAGCTGTACAAAACATGGTAATGCAATAACCGTAAAACACATAGCGAAAGTTTCAAATATATACACATTCGTAGATATTTTTTAGAAGTGGTACATTGATGTAATACATAATTAGGCAATTTATTATTATTATTTTCATATATGTGTCGCTAGCAGATAAAAAGGTTACCATTGTGCTGAAACAGAGAATAAAATGGTGTGGCCTAGTTATAAAAAAACATTTAAACGGTTAATTTACAGCTTTATGTAATGTGACTGAAATAACACACCTCCGTAATACCATATCAAATAGTGTACCTAAGATTGTTCTTTTAAATAAAAATAAAATGTAAAAATAAATATGTAAAATATAGTTTAGTAAAAAGGTAAAGATATGGTTAAAAATCAAGAGGTATTTTATGTACAAACAAAAGTATATTAAAAGTATATCTGCGACCTATTTGATTTAAAGAATGTCTAGTTTAATAAATAATCAAGATATTATGTATCAGTTTGAAGGATTTTAAAAAGTTTATTCAACCACTATTTCCATGCATAAAATCCTGTCCCACCTTTTAGATAAGCTACGTGTAGATGCCGTACAACTACTTTCCCATACCCCAGGACAACTACAAATTGAAGTTTCCAGCCACAAATTGCACCCAATAAAAAAACGTGGGACGTCACAACGAAATCTCACCTAATTGTCAGGGGTGCTGGGGAATATGAAAAAAATTAAATTCACACACAAATATTAACCCTTTTAGTGCGGGGACCGTCTTTATACGTCAGAATCTGTCGTCTGTAGACGTCAGATTCTGACGTATAAAGACGGTCCCCGCACTGAAAGTATTAAAATATTTCTAATGGCCGTATTCACATGAACCGGAAAGAATTAACTAAGACATTTATCATGTTTTCAGATTGAAAAAACCCATTTGGTCTCTACATGATTTATAAAAAAAATAAATTAGGCGTTGTAAAGGTTGACCAATATTGAATTAAGCGTTGTTAATGTTGACTAATATTGAATAAGGCGTTGCAAAGGTTGACTAATATTGAAGTAGGCGTTGTAAAGGTTGACTAATATTGAATTAGGCGTTGCAAAGGTTGACTAATATTGAAGTAGGCGTTGCAAAGGTTGACTAATATTGAAGTAGGCGTTGCAAAGGTTGACTAATATTGAATTAAGCGTTGTAAAGGTTGACTAATATTGCATTAGGCGTTGTAAAGGTTTACTAATATTGAATTTAGCGTTGTAAATGTTGACTAATATTGAATTAGGCGTTGCAAAGGTTGACTAATATTGAAGTAGGCGTTGCAAAGGTTGACTAATATTGAATTAAGCGTTGTAAAGGTTGACTAATATTGCATTAGGCGTTGTAAAAGTTGACTAATATTGCATTAGGCGTTGTAAAGGTTGACTAATATTGAATTAAACGTTGTAAAGATTGACTAATATTGAATTAGGCGTTGTAAAGGTTGACTAATATTGAATTAGGCGTTGTAAAGGTTGACTAATATTGAATTAGGCGTTGTAAAGGTTGACTAATATTGAAGTAGGCGTTGCAAAGGTTGACTAATATTGAATTAAGCGTTGTAAAGGTTGACTAATATTGAATTAAACGTTGTAAAGATTGACTAATATTGAATTAGGCGTTGTAAAGGTTGACTAATATTGAATTAGGCGTTGTAAAGGTTGACTAATATTGAATTAGGCGTTGTAAAGGTTGACTAATATTTGAATGAGGCGTTGTAAAGGTTGACTAATATTGAATTAGGCGTTGTAAAGGTTGACTAATATTGAATTAGGCGTTGTAAAGGTTGACTAATATTGAATTAGGCGTTGTAAAGGTTGACTAATATTGAATTAAACGTTGTAAAGATTGACTAATATTGAATTAGGCGTTGTAAAGGTTGACTAATATTGAATTAGGCGTTGTAAAGGTTGACTAATATTGAATTAAGCGTTGTAAAGGTTGACTAATATTGAATTAAACGTTGTAAAGATTGACTAATATTGAATTAGGCGTTGTAAAGGTTGACTAATATTGAATTAGGCGTTGTAAAGGTTGACTAATATTGAATTAGGCGTTGTAAAGGTTGACTAATATTGAAGTAGGCGTTGCAAAGGTTGACTAATATTGAATTAAGCGTTGTAAAGGCTGAATAATATTGAATTAAGCGTTGTAAAGGTTGACTAATATTGAATTAAGCGTTGTAAAGGTTGACTAATATTGAATTAGGCGTTGTAAAGGTTGACTAATATTGAATTAGGCGTTGTAAAGGTTGACTAATATTGAATTAAGCGTTGTAAAGGTTGACTAATATTGAATTAGGCGTTGCAAAGGTTGACTAATATTGAATTAAGCGTTGTAAAGGTTGACTAATATTGAATTAGGCGTTGCAAAGGTTGACTGATATTGAATTAAGCGTTGTAAAGGTTGACTAATATTGAATTAGGCGTTGCAAAGGTTGACTAATATTGAATTAAGCGTTGTAAAGGTTGACTAATATTGAATTAGGCGTTGTAAAGGTTGACTAATATTGAATTAGGCGTTGTAAAGGTTGACTAATATTGAATTAGGCGTTGCAAAAGTTGACTAATATTGAATTGGGCGTTGTAAAGGTTGACCAATATTGAATTAAGCGTTGTAAAGGTTGAGTAAGTAAAATATTTGTTTTACTTCACTTTTCGGCCAGTATGGCCATTTAAGTGAAAATTCCAGGTATTACAATATCCCATATTGTATATTTAAAGTAGTAAAGGAAAGACAAAGCCAATAAAAGCATGATCGTAGTAGTAGTAGTAAATCATTGCTTTACGTCACTTTTCGGCACAAAAGGTCTTTTAAGTGACATTATAATACGATAAAAACGTTGTAAAAAAAAAAAAAAAAAAAAAAAAAAAAAAAAAAAAAACATGATCGTACTAAAATATTCAGTTTAAAGTGTTTGATATGATAAGATGATGATACTCCTGGCACCAATATGTAACGAGTCTGATGACATGTTGTAGCGCCTGCACTACAACACAGTTTAATGAGTATAAAAATATCAGTATAAATAATGTAAAATATGAAGTTATTATAAAATGAACGACTTATCAAGTCACTATATCTCCATGAAATTGGAGTGATTGTGTAAAAACTACAAGTCTAAGTCTAATAATTAAAACATAGAATATAGGTTACATTCCCGAAGGAACTGAATAATAAAACCAGCAGGGGTGTCCCTGAATAGCTCAAATAAGGAATTAAATGCAAAATACTTCCTTCTGATGTGCGCATATTTCGCACAACTGAGAAGGACATGTCTTACAGTGAGACGAGTATTGCAGCACATAGGTCGCAATTCTCCTCTCAATAAATAGCCGTTTGTGAAATAGGCATGGCCAATTCTGGCCCTGCATAAGACAACGTCATCTCTTCGGCGTTCCATTGGTGTAAAAGATCGCTTAATGATTGGTTGTACCTCGAACAATTTGCTGGTGACATTGATGTTCCATTCACCTTGCAAAATGTCATCAAGGTAGACCGAGATGTTATACTTGAAATCAGTATATGGTATATAATAAAACTGTTTTGTCTTATCCAGGGCAGCCTTGGCCAAAACATCAGCCCGTTCATTACCCTGTATTCCAATATGGCTGGGTACCCAGCAGAAAACAATGTCCTTGTGCCCAGACAAGTAGTGACACATATGCAAAATATTGGAAACAATTGGGTTGTTGAGTTTTTGACTCTTAAGAGCCTGCAATGAAGATAGCGAGTCTGTGATGATCATGAACTCTTCGTCACTACTATCCCAGATGTATTCGATGGCAGCTTCAATAGCTAACAGGTCTGCTGTGCAAATTGAAGCCTCATCGTTGATGCGGCAGCTAAATTCATGATCATCACAGACAAAGGACATAGCTGTCCTCTTGTCTTCCTTTGATCCGTCAGTATACACCTTCCGGTGCCTCGGAAATCTACAAAATAACTCAAGCAACATGCTCTGGAAGACAAGGGGACAGGTGTCTCCTTTCCTGAGATCTGGGAGGTTAAAAAGTATATTAGGCTGTTGGAGAAGCCAGGGTGGACATTCTGGTGGGCGCACAACGCGTCGAGCTCCACCTCCATGTCCTCCAGATGGGGTTGAAGCCTTATACCCAAAGTAGGTATAGTCCCTGGCTTGTTATTAAACAGTCTCTTGTACTCTGGGTTGACAGCACACGAGTATGCCGGGTTCTCAGGATTTGCTCTCATCTTCATATAGTATTGCAGGCTCAGCTTCAACCGGCGAGTCTCTAAAGAGGGCTCACCGGTCTCCACCTGAAGACTTTCGATTGGTGATGTTCGAAATGCCCCTGAGCATAATCTCAAACCTTGGTTTGCGATTGGATCAAGTACTGCTAAGTACGATCGTCTCGCTGAACCATAAACAATACAACCATAATCCAGTTTGGATCTGATGTGAGGCCGGTAAATCCTCAGTAAGGTTGTCCGGTCACCACCCCAATCCTTGCTGGATATAACTCGTAGTAATTGTAATGCTTTCCTACACTTATCTTTCATATATTTGATGTGTGGAATAAAACTGAGCTTCTTGTCGAAAAACAGACCAAGAAATATGACCTGCTCTTCAACAGGAAGCTGTTGTCCATATAGTTTGAGATTAGGCTCAGGCTGTAAGCCATTTTTTTTTGCAAAAATGTACACATAAAGTTTTTGTGGGAGAAAATTTAAAGCCGTTCTCATCCGCACAAGTCACCAACTTATCGAGGCAACCTTGCAGGCGCCGCTCAATTATTGCCATATTGCTTGACTGGCAGTAAACAGCCAGATCATCAACATATAATGATGTTTTAATATCTTGTGGTAAAGAATCAATTATACTGTTTATTTTAACGGTAAATAGAGTTGGTGAAAGGATACTACCTTGTGGGACACCCTCCTCCTGTGGATTTAGTGAAGAGTGGGTGTTGTCCAAGCGGACTTTAAATTTTCTCCCCTTTAAAAAATTGTCAATGAATAAGGGTAATCTACCCTTCAGGCCCATTTCATGGAGATCTTTCATGATACCACCCTTCCATGTGGTATCATAGGCCTTTTCTAAATCAAAAAATATTCCAACTGTATGTTGGTTTTTAACAAAACCTTGACGGATATAAGTCTCCAGTCTGACCAAATGGCCTGTGGTGCTCCTTCCTTTTTGAAAACCACATTGATATTTAGTTATTATGTTATTGTCTTGTAAAAACCATGTGAGACGATGATTAATCATGCGCTCCATGATTTTGCAAAGACAACTTGTCAATGCTATTGGCCTATAATTATTAGGATCTGTTCGATCTTTTCCAGGTTTAGGGATCGGGATCACTGTTGCTTCTCTCCATCCATCTGGGAAATCCTGAGATTGCCACAGATCATTCAAGAGTAGAAGCAACAGATCAAGTGATACATCAGGCAAATGTTTCAGAAACTGGTAGTGAATTTCATCAGGGCCAGTTGCCGAATCAGTTGCCTGAGCGATAGATTTAATTAGTTCTCGTTTAGAGAAATTAACATTGTACTTTTCGTCATTATCTGACTCAAAGTCCAATGCGTTCTCCTTCTCCTTGTCCCTAATCTTTCGAAATTTTTCCTGATAATGATCTGGCGATGATTTAGCAGCGAAGGATGTCGCCAGCGTTTCTGCAATATCCGTTTTATTGGTTATTGTGTCAGAATCAGTGACAAGGTACTTGATGGTTTTATCTTTCCTCTTGCCACTGATTCTGCGCAGCATTTGCCAAGTATGTTTTGCCGATCTATTATTATTTAGTGTGGAGACATATGCTCTCCAAGATTGCCGCTTGGCTTCACTGATTGTGCGGCGAGCTTTAGCGTAATCTTTCTTATATCCGTCAAGGTTTTGTCTAGTTGGATGTTTTTTAAATTTTTGCAAGGATTTTTTCCTTTTGTCTATTGCCTTTCGGCAACCTTCATCAAACCAGGGTTTGTCGAGTTTTTTAGGAACTGTCGAGGTTTTGGGTATGCTTTTATCTGCTATATTGTGTAACTTGGCTGTAAAAAGGGCTATAGGGTCATCAACCCCCTCTTCATTCTCAAATTGAGAGATTGTGAGGCTCTCCCCACAAGACTGTTGGAAGGCCTATGGCGAGTTGAAGGTCGGATTAACCAATATGTCGTGGTAAACCTACACCGGGAGTTCCGTTATGGGGTCACAACGGCCGACGAAGGACTCCGCCCAATCTCGCCATCAAAACTCAAATATCCTCCTCATCCGTCTGGTCGACGGTATTAAACAAACCAGGAAACTGTCTTCTCTCTTGTCATGTTTATTTGATTAACATGCGATAACAGCAAAACACAACCATCCGCGCACGGCACGTCTCTATGGACTTAGCGAGAGCGAGCTGCGGCACGTCCGCAGTCGCTGAGTATTACGCTTGAAGTGCGGGAATAATACCAAGGCCGCACCACACTGCTCTGTGTGCGCAAGTCACCACGGTATGAAAACGAGGCGGTCATCCCCGTCAGCCCGCGTCCAGGAATCTGGGGATGAGCGCCACATTGACTAAGTGATGTCAGGATCCTACAGGCCTCCCAATCTGCTCTGTGCAGCCTCCAATGCTGTACTCTTTCTTCAACAATAGAGTTGTTGCTCTCTATAAATATAGGATAATGATCACTGCTACAGAGATCCTCGTTGACCCTACAAGTGTAATCCAAATATAAATCGGGATCACACAAGGATAGGTCAATGGCTGTTGCAGATCCTGAAGCAGGGTGCAAATAGGTGGTAGTATCATCATTAAAAATGCAGAGATTTTCCTCTGAGAGGAAGTCTTCTATTATTCTGCCCCGTGGGTTGATGTCCCTACAGCCCCACATTGTGTGGTGCCCGTTAAAATCTCCCAGTAGCATGAAGGGTTTGGGCAATTGTTTTATCATCTGCCTCAATTCCACAACATCTACTGAGCGGTTTGGCGGTAAATAAACAGAGCATATCGCCATTGGCCTGTGACAGTTTATGTTAACCGCCACAGCATGTAAATTAGTTTTTAATGCGATATGTTGATGTGGTGTTCCGTCCTTCACAAGGATAGAGACACCCCAGCAGGCCCTTTTATTATTGGCAGGGCCAAAACAATTGACTATTGTATAGTTTTTAAAACTTATGTTAGTGTTAGGTTTTAAGTTAGTCTCCTGCAGGCACACAGCCGTCGGGCTGTGCTCCTGCAGAAGAATAGCCAGGTCATTGTAGTTTGACCTTAACCCTCGACAGTTCCATTGAATTATTTTGTGGGCCATTTATGGATGTTTCTTTTCCCCTGGATTCAACTGTGCATGGATTGCAGCGGCAGTAGACGCAAGCTTAAGGCTTACCCCATCATCGCTGCCATCCTCATCATCTGCAGGCTCTACTACTTCCATAGCTTGGAATTGGTTGTAAGTGGAGACTGGGTTTTTCATTGCCTTTGTTAGCATATCTGGTGGTTTGGCTTGGGTTTTATTTTAGGCTTTTGTTTCTCTGAGCTCTTTGAATCATCTTTTGATTTATTAGTAACTGTTTCAGATTTTTGAGTGCTTAGTCTACTTGCTTTTGTCTTATCAGCAGAGCCAGATTGTTTTGTGTTTGCTGCTGATGTGTTCGCATGCTTTACAATTGGTTCTGCTGTTGTTGTAGCGACATTTGTTGTTTTTTGTATTCCAGGTTTTTTTTGTATCTGGGGCTTTGCTAACGTTACCGCACTAACAGTTGCACCCGTCGCAGGCATGATCACTATAGGATCAGTCTGGCAACCAACAGACACAACCTTCCGTGCAGCAACACTAGCAAATGACCTTGTTGGTATGTTGTTCTTCCCCTCAACTATTTTCCTGGCTTCTGGGAAGGAGATCTTCTGCTCGGTGCGAACTTTCTGAATCTCATTCTCCTTCTGCCATACAGGGCAATCTTTCGAAAAAGCAGTGTGTTTCGCACTACAGTTTACACATTTCACAGGGTTGTTGCAAGAGGAGTCATTGTGGTCTGGCTGACCACATCGACCACAGACTTCATCCCTCTAAGCGTTGTAAAGGTTGACTAATATTGACAACATTTTGAAGCCATCGTCCAACACACCAGATAATCTCATATGATCTGTCAAATAGTAAAAAAAAGTGTCATCTCATTCATCTCAACATCCTCAGGATGTTCTACTGGCCCAGTTTAGCATATATGGACAAAAAGGTGGCCCAAAATTTTTCATTTAATAAAAATAGATGGTCTCCATAACACATGTACATGTAAAAATGTCTCCCTTCACCCCCGCACAAACAAAAATAAATATTTATAATGGTCTTAGACCCATAATGTATTCGAATGAACCGGAAAGAACTAACCAGGATATTTCTGATGATTTTTAATTGAAAAAAACCCTTTAGTTTCCATGGCTAAAATACAAATAATTCAGCGCTGTAAGGGTTAAACAGCAACAGAACAGTTTGAAAAAGGTCACACTCTGCATATAGTGAAGCAGACCAGACCTATAGCCTGAAAAAGGACACACACAGCATATAGTGAAGCAGACCAGGCCTATAGCCTGAAAAAGGACACACACAGCATATAGTGAAGCAGACCAGACCTATAGCCTGAAAAAGGACACACACAGCATATAGTGAAGCAGACTAGGCCTATAGCCTGAAAAAGGTCACCCCCAGCATATAGTGAAGCAGACTAGGCCTATAACCTGAAAAAGGTCACCCCCAGCATATAATGAAGCAGACCAGGCCTATAGCCTGAAAAAGGTCACACCCAGCATATAGTGAAGCAGACCAGACCTATAGCCTGAAAAAGGTCACCCCCAGCATATAATGAAGCAGACCAGGCCTATAGCCTGAAAAAGGTCACACCCAGCATATAGTGAAGCAGACCAGACCTATAGCCTGAAAAAGGTCACACACAGCATATAGTGAAGCATACCAGGCCTATAGCCTGAAAAAGGACACACACAGCATATAGTGAAGCAGACTAGGCCTATAGCCTGAAAAAGGTCACCCCCAGCATATAATGAAGCAGATCTATAGCCTGAAAAAGGTCACACCCAGCATATAGTGAAGCAGACCAGGCCTATAGCCTGAAAAAGGACACACACAGCATATAGTGAAGCAGACCAGACCTATAGCCTGAAAAAGGTCACACCCAGCATATAGTGAAGCAGACCAGACCTATAGCCTGAAAAAGGTCACACCCAGCATATAATGAAGCAGACTAGGCCTATAGCCTGAAAAAGGTCATACCCAGCATATAGTGAAGCAGACCAGGCCTATAGCCTGAAAAAGGTTACACCCAACATATAGTGAAGCAGGCCTATAGCCTGAAAAAGGTCACACCCAGCATATAGTGGAACAGACCAGGCCTATAGCCTGGAAAAGGACACACCCAGCATATAGTGAAGCAGACCAGACCTATAGCCTGAAAAAGGTCACACCCAACATATAGTGAAGCAGACTAGACCTATAACCTGAAAAAGGTCACACCCAGCATATAGTGAAGCAGGCCTATAGCCTGAAAAAGGACACACCCAGCATATAGTGAAGCAGACCAGGCCTATAGCCTGAAAAAGGTCACACCCAACATATAGTGAAGCAGACCAGACCTATAACCTGAAAAAGGTCACACCCAGCATATAGTGAAGCAGGCCTATAGCCTGAAAAAGGACACACCCAGCATATAGTGAAGCAGACCAGACCTATAGCATGAAAAAGGTCACACATAGCATATAGTGAAGCAGACCAGACCTATAGCCTGAAAAAGGTCACCCCCAGCATATAGTGAAGCAGACCAGACCTATAGCCTGAAAAATGTCACACCCAGCATATAGTGAAGCAGACCAGGCCTATAGCCTGGAAAAGGACACACCCAGCATATAGTGAAGCAGACCAGACCTATAGCATGAAAAAGGTCACACACAGCATATAGTGAAGCAGACCAGGCCTATAGCCTGGAAAAGGTCACACCCAGCATATAGTGAAGCAGACCAGACCTATAGCCTGAAAAAGGTCACCCCCAGCATATAGTGAAGCAGACCAGACCTATAGCCTGAAAAATGTCACACCCAGCATATAGTGAAGCAGACCAGACCTATAGCCTGAAAAAGGTCACACCCAGCATATAGTGAAGCAGACCTATAGCCTGAAAAAGGTCACACTCAGCATATAGTGAAGCAGACTAGGCCTATAGCCTGAAAAAAGTCACACCCAGCATATAGTGAAGCAGACCAGACCTATAGCCTGAAAAAGGTCACACCCAGCATATAGTGAAGCAGACCTATAGCCTGAAAAAGGTCACACTCAGCATATAGTGAAGCAGACTAGGCCTATAGCCTGAAAAAAGTCACACCCAGCATAGTGAAGCAGACCTATAGCCTGAAAAAGGTCACACTCAGCATATAGTGAAGCAGACTAGGCCTATAGCCTGAAAAAAGTCACACCCAGCATAGTGAAGCAGACCTATAGCCTGAAAAAGGAGGTCACACTCAGCATATAGTGAAGCAGACTAGGCCTATAGCCTGAAAAAAGTCACACCCAGCATAGTGAAGCAGACCTATAGCCTGAAAAAGGTCACACTCAGCATATAGTGAAGCAGACTAGGCCTATAGCCTGAAAAAAGTCACACCCAGCATAGTGAAGCAGACCTATAGCCTGAAAAAGGACACACACAGCATATAGTGAAGCAGACTAGGCCTATAGCCTGAAAAAGGTCACCCCCAGCATATAATGAAGCAGACCAGGCCTATAGCCTGAAAAAGGTCACACCCAGCATATAGTGAAGCAGACCAGACCTATAGCCTGAAAAAGGTCACACACAGCATATAGTGAAGCAGACCAGGCCTATAGCCTGAAAAAGGACACACACAGCATATAGTGAAGCAGACTAGGCCTATAGCCTGAAAAAGGTCACCCCCAGCATATAATGAAGCAGATCTATAGCCTGAAAAAGGTCACACCCAGCATATAGTGAAGCAGACCAGGCCTATAGCCTGAAAAAGGACACACACAGCATATAGTGAAGCAGACTAGGCCTATAGCCTGAAAAAGGTCATACCCAGCATATAGTGAAGCAGACCAGGCCTATAGCCTGAAAAAGGTTACACCCAGCATATAGTGAAGCAGGCCTATAGCCTGAAAAAGGTCACACCCAGCATATAGTGGAACAGACCAGGCCTATAGCCTGGAAAAGGACACACCCAGCATATAGTGAAGCAGACCATACCTATAGCCCGAAAAAGGTCACACCCAACATATAGTGAACCAGACCAGGCTTATAGCCTGAAAAAGGTCATACCCAGCATATAGTGAAGCAGACCAGACCTATAGCCTGGAAAAGGACACACCCAGCATATAGTGAAGCAGGCCTATAGCCTGAAAAAGGACACACCCAGCATATAGTGAAGCAGACCAGACCTATAGCATGAAAAAGGTCACACACAGCATATAGTGAAGCAGACCAGACCTATAGCCTGAAAAAGGTCACACACAGCATATAGTGAAGCAGACCGGACCTATAGCCTGAAAAATGTCACACCCAGCATATAGTGAAGCAGACCAGGCCTATAGCCTGGAAAAGGACACACCCAGCATATAGTGAAGCAGACCAGACCTATAGCATGAAAAAGGTCACACACAGCATATAGTGAAGCAGACCAGATCTATAGCCTGAAAAAGGTCACCCCCAGCATATAGTGAAGCAGACCAGACCTATAGCCTGAAAAAGGTCACACCCAGCATATAGTGAAGCAGACCAGGCCTATAGCCTGAAAAAGGTCACACCCAGCATATAGTGAAGCAGACCAGACCTATAGCCTGAAAAATGTCACACCCAGCATATAGTGAAGCAGACCAGACCTATAGAATGAAAAAGGTCACACCCAGCATATAGTGAAGCAGACTAGGCCTATAGCATGAAAAAAGTCACACCCAGCATATAGTGAAGCAGACCTATAGCCTGAAAAAGGTCACACCCAGCATATAGTGAAGCAGACCTATAGCCTGAAAAAGGTCACACCCAGCATAGTGAAGCAGACCTATAGCCTGAAAAAGGTCACACTCAGCATATAGTGAAGCAGACTAGGCCTATAGCCTGAAAAAAGTCACACCCAGCATAGTGAAGCAGACCTATAGCCTGAAAAAGGACACACACAGCATATAGTGAAGCAGACTAGGCCTATAGCCTGAAAAAGGTCACCCCCAGCATATAATGAAGCAGACCAGGCCTATAGCCTGAAAAAGGTCACACCCAGCATATAGTGAAGCAGACCAGACCTATAGCCTGAAAAAGGTCACACACAGCATATAGTGAAGCAGACCAGGCCTATAGCCTGAAAAAGGACACACACAGCATATAGTGAAGCAGACTAGGCCTATAGCCTGAAAAAGGTCACCCCCAGCATATAATGAAGCAGATCTATAGCCTGAAAAAGGTCACACCCAGCATATAGTGAAGCAGACCAGGCCTATAGCCTGAAAAAGGACACACACAGCATATAGTGAAGCAGACTAGGCATATAGCCTGAAAAAGGTCATACCCAGCATATAGTGAAGCAGACCAGGCCTATAGCCTGAAAAAGGTTACACCCAGCATATAGTGAAGCAGGCCTATAGCCTGAAAAAGGTCACACCCAGCATATAGTGGAACAGACCAGGCCTATAGCCTGGAAAAGGACACACCCAGCATATAGTGAAGCAGACCAGACCTATAGCCCGAAAAAGGTCACACCCAACATATAGTGAACCAGACCAGGCTTATAGCCTGAAAAAGGTCATACCCAGCATATAGTGAAGCAGACCAGACCTATAGCCTGGAAAAGGACACACCCAGCATATAGTGAAGCAGGCCTATAGCCTGAAAAAGGACACACCCAGCATATAGTGAAGCAGACCAGACCTATAGCATGAAAAAGGTCACACACAGCATATAGTGAAGCAGACCAGACCTATAGCCTGAAAAAGGTCACACACAGCATATAGTGAAGCAGACCGGACCTATAGCCTGAAAAATGTCACACCCAGCATATAGTGAAGCAGACCAGGCCTATAGCCTGGAAAAGGACACACCCAGCATATAGTGAAGCAGACCAGACCTATAGCATGAAAAAGGTCACACACAGCATATAGTGAAGCAGACCAGATCTATAGCCTGAAAAAGGTCACCCCCAGCATATAGTGAAGCAGACCAGACCTATAGCCTGAAAAAGGTCACACCCAGCATATAGTGAAGCAGACCAGGCCTATAGCCTGAAAAAGGTCACACCCAGCATATAGTGAAGCAGACCAGACCTATAGCCTGAAAAATGTCACACCCAGCATATAGTGAAGCAGACCAGACCTATAGAATGAAAAAGGTCACACCCAGCATATAGTGAAGCAGACTAGGCCTATAGCCTGAAAAAAGTCACACCCAGCATATAGTGAAGCAGACCTATAGCCTGAAAAAGGTCACACCCAGCATATAGTGAAGCAGACCTATAGCCTGAAAAAGGTCACACCCAGCATAGTGAAGCAGACCTATAGCCTGAAAAAGGTCACACTCAGCATATAGTGAAGCAGACTAGGCCTATAGCCTGAAAAAAGTCACACCCAGCATAGTGAAGCAGACCTATAGCCTGAAAAAGGTCACACCCAGCATATAGTGAAGCAGACCTATAGCCTGAAAAAGGTCACACTCAGCATATAGTGAAGCAGACTAGGCCTATAGCCTGAAAAAAGTCACACCCAGCATAGTGAAGCAGACCTATAGCCTGAAAAAGGTCACACCCAGGATAGTGAAGCAGACCTATAGCCTGAAAAAGGTCACACCCAGCATAGTGAAGCAGACCAGGCCTATAGCCTGAAAAAGGTCACACACAGCATATAGTGAAGCAGACCAGACCTATAGCCTGAAAAAGGTCACACCCAGCATATAGTGAAGCAGACCAGGCCTATAGCCTGAAAAAGGTCACACCCAGCATATAGTGAAGCAGGTCTATAGCCTGAAAAAGGTGACACCCAGCATATAGTGAAGCGGACCAGGCCTATTGTCTGAAAAAGGACACACCCAGCATATAGTGAAGCAGACCAGGCCTATAGCCTGAAAAAGGTCACACCCAGCATATAGTGAAGCATGCCTATAGCCTGTAAAAGGTCACACCCAGCATATAGTGAAGCAGACCAGGCCTATAGCCTGGAAAAGGTCACCCCCAGCATATAGTGAAGCATGCCTATAGCCTGAAAAAGGTCACACACAGCATATAGTGAAGCAGGCCTATAGCCTGAAAAAGGTCACACCCAGCATAGTGAAGCAGACCAGACCTATAGCCTGAAAAAGGTCACACCCAGCATATAGTGAAGCAGACCAGGCCTATAGCCTGAAAAAGGTCACACCCAGCATATAGTGAAGCAGACCAGACCTATAGCCTGAAAAAGGTCACACCCAGCATATAGTGAAGCAGACCAGGCCTATAGCCTGAAAAAGGTCACACCCAGCATATAGTGAAGCAGACCAGGCCTATAGCCTGAAAAAGGTCACACCCAGCATATAGTGAAGCAGGTCTATAGCCTGAAAAAGGTCACACCCAGCATATAGTGAAGCAGACCAGACCTATAGCCTGAAAAAGGTCACACCCAGCATATAGTGAAGCAGACCAGGCCTATAACCTGAAAAAGGTCACACCCAGCATATAGTGAAGCAGGTCGATAGCCTGAAAAAGGTCACACTCAGCATATAGTGAAGCAGACCAGGCCTATTGTCTGAAAAAGGACACACCCAGCATATAGTGAAGCAGACCAGGCCTATAGCCTGAAAAAGGTCACACCCAGCATATAGTGAAGCATGCCTATAGCCTGTAAAAGGTCACACCCAGCATATAGTGAAGCAGACCAGACCTATAGCCTGAAAAATGTCACACCCAGCATATAGTGAAGCAGACCAGACCTATAGAATGAAAAAGGTCACACCCAGCATATAGTGAAGCAGACTAGGCCTATAGCCTAAAAAAGTCACACCCAGCATATAGTGAAGCAGACCTATAGCCTGAAAAAGGTCACACCCAGCATATAGTGAAGCAGACCTATAGCCTGAAAAAGGTCACACCCAGCATAGTGAAGCAGACCTATAGCCTGAAAAAGGTCACACTCAGCATATAGTGAAGCAGACTAGGCCTATAGCCTGAAAAAAGTCACACCCAGCATAGTGAAACAGACCTATAGCCTGAAAAAGGTCACACCCAGCATATAGTGAAGCAGACCTATAGCCTGAAAAAGGTCACACTCAGCATATAGTGAAGCAGACTAGGCCTATAGCCTGAAAAAAGTCACACCCAGCATAGTGAAGCACACCTATAGCCTGAAAAAGGTCACACCCAGCATATAGTGAAGCAGACCAGACCTATAGCCTGAAAAAGGTCACACCCAGCATAGTGAAGCAGACCTATAGCCTGAAAAAGGTCACACTCAGCATATAGTGAAGCAGACTAGGCCTATAGCCTGAAAAAAGTCACACCCAGCATAGTGAAGCAGACCTATAGCCTGAAAAAGGTCACACCCAGGATAGTGAAGCAGACCAGACCTATAGCCTGAAAAAGGTCACACCCAACATAGTGAAGCAGACCAGGCCTATAGCCTGAAAAAGGTCACACACAGCATATAGTGAAGCAGACCAGACCTATAGTCTGAAAAAGGTCACACCCAGCATATAGTGAAGCAGACCAGGCCTATAGCCTGAAAAAGGTCACACCCAGCATATAGTGAAGCAGGTCTATAGCTTGAAAAAGGTCACACCCAGCATATAGTGAAGCGGACCAGGCCTATTGTCTGAAAAAGGACACACCCAACATATAGTGAAGCAGACCAGGCCTATAGCCTGAAAAAGGTCACACCCAGCATATAGTGAAGCATGCCTATAGCCTGTAAAAGGTCACACCTAGCATGTAGAGAAGCAGACCAGGCCTATAGCCTGGAAAAGGTCACCCCCAGCATATAGTGAAGCATGCCTATAGCCTGAAAAAGGTCACACACAGCATATAGTGAAGCAGGCCTATAGCCTGAAAAAGGTCACACCCAGCATAGTGAAGCAGACCAGACCTATAGCCTGAAAAAGGTCACACCCAGCATATAGTGAAGCAGACCAGGCCTATAGCCTGAAAAAGGTCACACCCAGCATATAGTGAAGCAGACCAGACCTATAGCCTGAAAAAGGTCACACCCAGCATATAGTGAAGCTGACCAGGCCTATAGCCTGAAAAAGGTCACACCCAGCATATAGTGAAGCAGACCAGGCCTATAGCCTGAAAAAGGTCACACCCAGCATATAGTGAAGCAGGTCTATAGCCTGAAAAAGGTCACACCCAGCATATAGTGAAGCAGACCAGACCTATAGCCTGAAAAAGGTCACACCCAGCATATAGTGAAGCAGACCAGGCCTATAACCTGAAAAAGGTCACACCCAGCATATAGTGAAGCAGGTCTATAGCCTGAAAAAGGTCACACCCAGCATATAGTGAAGCAGACCAGGCCTATTGTCTGAAAAAGGACACACCCAGCATATAGTGAAGCAGACCAGGCCTATAGCCTGAAAAACGTCACACCCAGCATATAGTGAAGCATGCCTATAGCCTGTAAAAGGTCACACCCAGCATATAGTGAAGCAGACCAGGCCTATAGCCTGGAAAAGGTCACCCCCAGCATATAGTGAAGCATGCCTATAGCCTGAAAAAGGTCACACTCAGCATATAGTGAAGCAGACCAGGCCTATAACCTGAAAAAGGTTACACCCAGCATATAGTGAAGCAGACTAGGCCTATAGCCTGAAAAAGGTCACCCCCAGCATATAGTGAAGCAGACTAGGCCTATAGCCTGAAAAAGGTCACACACAGCATATAGTGAAGCAGACTAGGCCTATAGCCTGAAAAAGGTCACCCCCAGCATATAGTGAAGCAGACCAGACCTATAGCCTGGAAAAGGACACACACAGCATATAGTGAAGCAGACCAGACCTATAGCCTGAAAAAGGTCACACCCAGCATATAATGAAGCAGACTAGGCCTATAGCCTGAAAAAGGTCATACCCAGCATATAGTGAAGCAGACCAGGCCTATAGCCTGAAAAAGGTTACACCCAACATATAATGAAGCAGGCATATAGCCTGAAAAAGGTCACACCCAGCATATAGTGGAACAGACCAGGCCTATAGCCTGGAAAAGGACACACCCAGCATATAGTGAAGCAGACCAGACCTATAGCCTGAAAAAGGTCACACCCAACATATAGTGAAGCAGACTAGACCTATAACCTGAAAAAGGTCACACCCAGCATATAGTGAAGCAGGCCTATAGCCTGAAAAAGGACACACCCAGCATATAGTGAAGCAGACCAGGCCTATAGCCTGAAAAAGGTCACACCCAACATATAGTGAAGCAGACCAGACCTATAACCTGAAAAAGGTCACACCCAGCATATAGTGAAGCAGGCCTATAGCCTGAAAAAGGACACACCCAGCATATAGTGAAGCAGACCAGACCTATAGCATGAAAAAGGTCACACACAGCATGTAGTGAAGCAGACCAGACCTATAGCCTGAAAAAGGTCACCCCCAGCATATAGTGAAGCAGACCAGACCTATAGCCTGAAATATGTCACACCCAGCATATAGTGAAGCAGACCAGGCCTATAGCCTGGAAAAGGACACACCCAGCATATAGTGAAGCAGACCAGACCTATAGCATGGAAAAGGTCACACACAGCATATAGTGAAGCAGACCAGACCTATAGCCTGAAAAAGGTCACCCCCAGCATATAGTGAAGCAGACCAGACCTATAGCCTGAAAAATGTCACACCCAGCATATAGTGAAGCAGACCAGACCTATAGCCTGAAAAAGGTCACACCCAGCATATAGTGAAGCAGACCTATAGCCTGAAAAAGGTCACACTCAGCATATAGTGAAGCAGACTAGGCCTATAGCCTGAAAAAAGTCACACCCAGCATAGTGAAGCAGACCTATAGCCTGAAAAAGGTCACACCCAGCATATAGTGAAGCAGGCCTATAGCCTGAAAAAAGTCACACCCAGCATATAGTGAAGCAGACCTATAGCCTGAAAAAGGTCACACTCAGCATATAGTGAAGCAGACTAGGCCTATAGCCTGAAAAAAGTCACACCCAGCATAGTGAAGCAGACCTATAGCCTGAAAAAGGTCACACTCAGCATATAGTGAAGCAGACTAGGCCTACAGCCTGAAAAAAGTCACACCCAGCATAGTGAAGCAGACCTATAGCCTGAAAAAGGACACACACAGCATATAGTGAAGCAGACTAGGCCTATAGCCTGAAAAAGGTCACCCCCAGCATATAGTGAAGCAGACCAGACCTATAGCCTGAAAAAGGTTACACCCAGCATATAGTGAAGCAGGCCTATAGCCTGAAAAAGGTCACACCCAGCATATAGTGGAACAGACCAGGCCTATAGCCTGGAAAAGGACACACCCAGCATATAGTGAAGCAGACCAGGCCTATAGCCTGAAAAAGGACACACACAGCATATAGTGAAGCAGACTAGGCCTATAGCCTGAAAAAGGTCATACCCAGCATATAGTGAAGCAGACCAGGCCTATAGCCTGAAAAAGGTCACACCCAGCATATAGTGAAGCAGACCAGGCCTATAGCCTGAAAAAGGTTACACCCAGCATATAGTGAAGCAGGCCTATAGCCTGAAAAAGGTCACACCCAGCATATAGTGGAACAGACCAGGCCTATAGCCTGGAAAAGGACACACCCAGCATATAGTGAAGCAGACCAGACCTATAGCCCGAAAAAGGTCACACCCAACATATAGTGAACCAGACCAGGCTTATAGCCTGAAAAAGGTTACAGCCAGCATATAGTGAAGCAGACCAGGCCTATAGCCTGGAAAAGGACACACCCAGCATATAGTGAAGCAGGCCTATAGCCTGAAAAAGGACACACCCAGCATATAGTGAAGCAGACCAGACCTATAGCATGAAAAAGGTCACACACAGCATATAGTGAAGCAGACCAGACCTATAGCCTGAAAAAGGTTACACCCAGCATATAGTGAAGCAGGCCTATAGCCTGAAAAAGGTCACACCCAGCATATAGTGGAACAGACCAGGCCTATAGCCTGGAAAAGGACACACCCAGCATATAGTGAAGCAGACCAGGCCTATAGCCTGAAAAAGGACACACACAGCATATAGTGAAGCAGACTAGGCCTATAGCCTGAAAAAGGTCATACCCAGCATATAGTGAAGCAGACCAGGCCTATAGCCTGAAAAAGGTTACACCCAGCATATAGTGAAGCAGGCCTATAGCCTGAAAAAGGTCACACCCAGCATATAGTGGAACAGACCAGGCCTATAGCCTGGAAAAGGACACACCCAGCATATAGTGAAGCAGACCAGACCTATAGCCCGAAAAAGGTCACACCCAACATATAGTGAACCAGACCAGGCTTATAGCCTGAAAAAGGTTACACCCAGCATATAGTGAAGCAGACCAGGCCTATAGCCTGGAAAAGGCCACACCCAGCATATAGTGAAGCAGGCATATAGCCTGAAAAAGGACACACCCAGCATATAGTGAAGCAGACCAGACCTATAGCATGAAAAAGGTCACACACAGCATATAGTGAAGCAGACCAGACCTATAGCCTGAAAAAGGTCACACACAGCATATAGTGAAGCAGACCGGACCTATAGCCTGAAAAATGTAACACCCAGCATATAGTGAAGCAGACCAGGCCTATAGCCTGGAAAAGGACACACCCAGCATATAGTGAAGCAGACCAGACCTATAGCATGAAAAAGGTCACACACAGCATATAGTGAAGCAGACCAGATCTATAGCCTGAAAAAGGTCACCCCCAGCATATAGTGAAGCAGACCAGACCTATAGCCTGAAAAAGGTCACACCCAGCATATAGTGAAGCAGACCAGGCCTATAGCCTGAAAAAGGTCACACCCAGCATATAGTGAAGCAGACCAGACCTATAGCCTGAAAAATGTCAAACCCAGCATATAGTGAAGCAGACCAGGCCTATAGCCTGAAAAAGGTCACACCCAGCATATAGTGAAGCAGACCAGACCTATAGCCTGAAAAATGTCAAACCCAGCATATAGTGAAGCAGACCAGACCTATAGAATGAAAAAGGTCACACCCAGCATATAGTGAAGCAGACTAGGCCTATAGCCTGAAAAAAGTCACACCCAGCATATAGTGAAGCAGACCTATAGCCTGAAAAAGGTCACACTCAGCATATAGTGAAGCAGACTAGGCCTATAGCCTGAAAAAGGTCACACTCAGCATATAGTGAAGCAGACTAGGCCTATAGCCTGAAAAAAGTCACACCCAGCATAGTGAAGCAGACCTATAGCCTGAAAAAGGTCACACTCAGCATATAGTGAAGCAGACCAGACCTATAGCCTGAAAAAGGTCACACACAGCATAGTGAAGCAGACCTATAGCCTTAAAAAGGTCACACTCAGCATATAGTGAAGCAGACTAGGCCTATAGCCTAAAAAAAGTCACACCCAGCATAGTGAAGCAGACCTATAGCCTGAAAAAGGTCACACCCAGCATATAGTGAAGCAGACCTATAGCCTGAAAAAGGTCACACTCAGCATATAGTGAAGCAGACTAGGCCTATAGCCTGAAAAAATTCACACCCAGCATAGTGAAGCAGACCTATAGCCTGAAAAAGGTCACACCCAGCATATAGTGAAGCAGACCAGACCTATAGCCTGAAAAAGGTCACACCCAGCATAGTGAAGCAGACCTATAGCCTGAAAAAGGTCACACTCAGCATATAGTGAAGCAGACTAGGCCTATAGCCTGAAAAAAGTCACACCCAGCATAGTGAAGCAGACCTATAGCCTGAAAAAGGTCACACCCAGGATAGTGAAGCAGACCTATAGCCTGAAAAAGGTCACACCCAGCATAGTGAAGCAGACCAGGCCTATAGCCTGAAAAAGGTCACACACAGCATATAGTGAAGCAGACCAGACCTATAGCCTGAAAAAGGTCACACCCAGCATATAGTGAAGCAGACCAGGCCTATAGCCTGAAAAAGGTCACACCCAGCATATAGTGAAGCAGGTCTATAGCCTGAAAAAGGTCACACCCAGCATATAGTGAAGCAGGTCTATAGCCTGAAAAAGGTCACACCCAGCATATAGTGAAGCGGACCAGGCCTATAGCCTGTAAAAGGTCACACCCAGCATATAGTGAAGCAGACCAGGCCTATAGCCTGGAAAAGGTCACCCCCAGCATATAGTGAAGCATGCCTATAGCCTGAAAAAGGTCACACACAGCATATAGTGAAGCAGGCCTATAGCCTGAATAAGGTCACACCCAGCATAGTGAAGCAGACCTATAGCCTGAAAAAGGTCACACCCAGGATATAGTGAAGCAGACTAGGCCTATAGCCTGAAAAAAGTCACACCCAGCATAGTGAAACAGACCTATAGCCTGAAAAAGGTCACACTCAGCATATAGTGAAGCAGACCTATAGCCTGAAAAAGGTCACACCCAGCATATAGTGAAGCAGACCAGGCCTATAGCCTGAAAAAGGTCACCCCCAGCATATAGTGAAGCAGACCAGACCTATAGCCTGAAAAAGGTCACCCCCAGCATATAGTGAAGCAGACCAGACCTATAGCCTGAAAAAGGTCACACCCAGCATATAGTGAAGCAGACCAGGCCTATAGCCTGAAAAAGGTCACACCCAGCATATAGTGAAGCAGACCAGACCTATAGCCTGAAAAAGGTCACACCCAGCATATAGTGAAGCAGACCAGGCCTATAGCCTGAAAAAGGTCACACCCAGCATATAGTGAAGCAGACCAGGCCTATAGCCTGAAAAAGGTCACACCCAGCATATAGTGAAGCAGGTCTATAGCCTGAAAAAGGTCACACCCAGCATATAGTGAAGCAGACCAGACCTATAGCCTGAAAAAGGTCACACCCAGCATATAGTGAAGCAGACCAGGCCTATAACCTGAAAAAGGTTACACCCAGCATATAGTGAAGCAGGTCTATAGCCTGAAAAAGGTCACCCCCAGCATATAGTGAAGCAGACCAGACCTATAGCCTGAAAAAGGTCACACCCAGCATATAGTGAAGCAGACCAGGCCTATAACCTGAAAAAGGTCACACCCAGCATATAGTGAAGCAGGTCTATAGCCTGAAAAAGGTCACACCCAGCATATAGTGAAGCAGACCAGGCCTATTGTCTGAAAAAGGACACACCCAGCATATAGTGAAGCAGACTAGGCCTATAGCCTGAAAAAGGTCACCCCCAGCATATAGTGAAGCAGACTAGGCCTATAGCCTGAAAAAGGTCACACACAGCATATAGTGAAGCAGACTAGGCCTATAGCCTGAAAAAGGTCACCCCCAGCATATAGTGAAGCAGACCAGACCTATAGCCTGGAAAAGGACACACACAGCATATAGTGAAGCAGACCAGGCCTATAGCCTGAAAAAGGTCACACCCAGCATATAGTGAAGCAGACCAGGCCTATAGCCTGAAAAAGGTCACACCCAGCATATAGTGAAGCAGACCAGGCCTATAGCCTGAAAAAGGTCACACCCAGCATATAGTGAAGCAGACTAGGCCTATAGCCTGAAAAAGGTCACACCCAGCATATAGTGAAGCAGACCAGGCCTATAGCCTAAAAAAGGTCATACCCAGCATATAGTGAAGCAGACTAGGCCTATAGCCTGAAAAATGTCACACCCAGCATATAGTGAAGCAGACCAGGCCTATAGCCTAAAAAAGGTCACACCCAGCATATAGTGAAGCAGACCAGACCTATAGCCTAAAAAAGGTCATACCCAGCATATAGTGAAGCAGACTAGGCCTATAGCCTGAAAAAGGTCACACCCAGCATATAGTGAAGCAGACCAGGCCTATAGCCTGAAAAAGGTCACACCCAGCATATAGTGAAGCAGACCAGGCCTATAGCTTGAAAAAGGTCACACCCAGCATATAGTGAAGCAGACTAGGCCTATAGCCTGAAAAAGGTCACACCCAGCATATAGTGAAGCAGACCAGGCCTATAGCCTAAAAAAGGTCATACCCAGCATATAGTGAAGCAGACTAGGCCTATAGCCTGAAAAAGGTTACACCCAGCATATAGTGAAGCAGACCAGGCCTATAGCCTGAAAAAGGTCACACCCAGCATATAGTGAAGCAGACCTATAGCCTGAAAAAGGTCACACCCAGCATATAGTGAAGCAGACCAGGCCTATAACCTGAAAAAGGTCACCCCCAGCATATAGTGAAGCCGACTAGGCCTATAGCCTGAAAAAGGTCACACCCAGCATATAATGAAGCAGACTAGGCCTATAGCCTGAAAAAGGTCACCCCCAGCATATAGTGAAGCAGGCCTATAGCCTGAAAAAGGTCACCCCCAGCATATAGTGAAGCAGACCAGGCCTATAGCCTGAAAAAGGTCACACCCAGCATATAGTGAAGCAGACCAGGCCTATAGCCTGAAAAAGGTCACACCCAACATATAGTGAACCAGACCAGGCCTATAGCCTGAAAAAGGTCACACCCAGCATATAGTGAAGCAGGCCTATAGCCTGAAAAAGGTCACACCCAGCATATAGTGAAGCAGACCAGGCCTATAGCCTGAAAAAGGTCACACCCAGCATATAGTGAAGCAGACTAGACCTATAGCCTGAAAAAGGTCACACCCAACATATAGTGAACCAGACCAGGCCTATAGCCTGAAAAAGGTCACACCCAGCATATAGTGAAGCAGACCTATAGCCTGAAAAAGGTCACACCCAGCATAGTGAAGCAGACTAGGCCTATAGCCTGAAAAAGGACACACCCAGCATATAGTGAACCAGACCAGGCCTATAGCCTGAAAAAGGTCACACCCAGCATATAGTGAAGCAGACCAGGCCTATAGCCTGAAAAAGGTCACACCCAGCATATAGTGAACCAGACCAGGCCTATAGCCTGAAAAAGGTTAC
Organism: Flabesymbios commensalis; assembly: GCA_964017125.1. Taxonomy (NCBI): domain Eukaryota; kingdom Metazoa; phylum Annelida; class Polychaeta; order Terebellida; family Flabelligeridae; genus Flabesymbios; species Flabesymbios commensalis. The sequence continues at coordinate 83,471,325 of OZ024911.1, forward strand.
ACCCGGCATATAGTGAAGCAGACCAGGCACAGGCGCGTAGCCAGCCGTACGCCAGTACGCACGTGCGTACACATTGTAAGGGAGAGTAAAAAAAAAAATATGACCCATCAAAAAAAGAAGCAACAAGTTAGCAGTCTAGCCTAGTCTACATGTACATGCGCACTTAGCAGTCTATTCTTTATGTGGTGTTGCATAAAACGCCGGAAAAGTAGGATACAAATGCAATAGGCCTAAATGTTACTCTTTTCAATGACAGTCACAAATCCACGACATGTATGACTATAGTGCCGCTAAACTTGCCGTGGGAGAACCCACACCGTAAAGATGTGGGACCGTGGATTACTAGAGTCTACATTCGTTTTACCCGGGGAAATCATTTTTTTTCAACCAGGCAGTCAATGAGATCGATATCCACCCCAAGGTGGAAAAATGCTAATAACATTTTACTCTTTTTTTTTACAAATGAACTGAGCGTACGATGTATACAAAATAACCTTTTATTAACCTGATTAATCGAGGCAAGTCTTAGATATGAGCGTCCAAAGAAATGTCCCACTTTTTTACCCTTGAGTGGGCATTATATTCTGTGGCAGTTCTGTTTCAGCAACGTTATGGGGCTAATTCTAAACAATCTATTTTTGTACCTGCACTGCACTGTGTTAAACAAATGATAGGCTGCACAATGACATGTATACATGCATAAATCCCATGCTACACTGACTAGCTTCTATGCCTATTACAGCGAATCATGTAACCAGGTAATAAAGATCAAATAACGTTTTTGTATATATATGTATGTGTATATAGTGTATAGGGGCCTATATAGTGTATAGTTTCGTTTTCGTGTAAGGTTATCTGTTTTGTATACTGTCTGGCAGCTGGCATAGTAATAAAAATCATGGATATAGATCTATATGCCTAAAAATAATAGTTATTTCATCTTTTAACCCCTCCACATACTCTAGCCTCTAATTATGTATGACTAAAAAAAATTGAGGGCCATTAATTTTTTATTTACAACATTATTATTTATTTCATGAAAATTCAATTTCAAAATATTTACTTCAAAAACACTCCACCCCCCACCCCCTGTCAATTCAGTGGTGGCCCCCTTATGACCAATCACATAATGTCCAGCTTAGCTATTATTCGTGCACACAATGACACTACGTAGACTACATAGTCAAATGCTGGATCCGTCATGTCTGTTTTTTAAAAAAGTTGAGGCTATCTATACCCGCCGTCAGATTACCTTGTATCGCATGTGTTTCGCCGATTTCTCAGTCAATTCTCAACCGATTTTCATGAAATTTTGTATGGACTATTTGCGAGTCACTCGGCGACTGCCGAGAAATTTTCATTGGAAAATATTGTATAGCTAAAAAGTTAGACCATCTAGCATGTAATGCAATTCAGGGCTAAAAACAAACTTTAATTTAACCAGTTTAATGGCTTTATAGAGGGACGTCGTAATTTTAAATTTACTACATGTCAAATGGTCTAACTTTTGAACTACATAATATTTCTCAATAAAAATTTCACGGTAGTCGCCGCGTGACTCGAAAATAGTCCTTGCAAAATTTCATCAAAATCGGTTGAGAATTGACTGAGAAATCGGCGAAAAACATGCGATACAAGTTAATCTGACGGCGGGTATATGGATAATCGTACTTGACCGAGAATAATCAGTAGATTTCAATATGTAATCACTGGGTAAAATGATTTAAATTATATTATAACTTGATATAATTCGCTTTTTAATTTTGTTGCTGTATTCAATTTTGAGAATTTTACAAAAAATATTAAAAAAACGCAAAATTTATAAATCAATATCTTTACCGAAAATGCCACCATCAGGCTAGATATAGAGACGAAATTCTCGTATTTCTAATTTTTGACATGGTTGTCAATAATTACAACTCAGGAATTTCGTCTCTATATCTAGCCTAACAGGTGAATGCGCAGCACAAAAAATAAAAACTTTTGCAGTTCTAGTCTATGGACATGTTTACATCATATGGTCATATTAGGAAGCCGAAATAAAATCACCGATTTTTTGATGATTTTAGCCTGGGCCAGTCACTTTAACATCTTTTGTGGCCCAGGCTATCAGAGCCCAAGGGCTAATGATAAGGTCTGCATTATGCAGGCTGTCCTAAAAGTGAAAGGTAAGCCTGCGTGCAGTCCATTCACGGGCACCATCCATCCACATACCAAGTGATTTATTATAGATACCTCCTTTTTGTCCTCTTTGTATTTTTGATGTTAAGGTTGTTGTTCCTTCTAAATCGGCTCCATTCGGACACGTCACCATCATCGGTACTACATGCTAGGAACAAGTCAAGCTATATCAACCATCACTACTTTTGAAAGAAAAGGTTCTTTTCCACGACTTAATATATATATATACCCGCCGTCAGATTATCTTGTATCGCATGTTTTTCGCCGATTTCTCAGACAATTCCAAACCGATTTTCATGAAATATTACAAGGACTATTTTCGAGTCACGCGGCGACTGCCTTGAAAATTAACTGAGCAATCGGCGAAAAACATGCAATACAAATTATTCTGACGGCGGTATAATAGGGTTCCACATACATAACAGGTGTGTATGGGGAAACTTTGCCTGTAACAACCATTATGCTGCTTATCACGATTATAGTCGTTTTTAATCTGTTTTATTAGTTGACCAAATCACTGTTATGGTGAATGAAATGTGTATCTCAGCATCAAGATTTTCAAATATTTGTGCTCAAAATAAACAAATATTAGTAATTTTCAGCCACTTGAAGTTGTGGATCGCGGTAGCGAGACACAACTTCAAGTGGATGAAAATTAAAAAAATATGAACTTAGCAGGATAACGGTTAATGTAGCTACTATATGGAAAAAAAACTTTTAGGAACTTTTTCAAATAAGAGTGTACATATTTCAGGCACAAATCAAGCTGCATTAGTGATTAATGTTTTTTTTTGCCATAAATTGGAGCGCATAAGGTACAATTAAAAGAAGACATCACGTCGTTAACTAAAGATATGAAGAAAGGATTACTTAAAGGGACTGGCCCAGGCTAAAATAATAAAAAAATCGGTGATTTTATTTCGGGTTCTTAATATGACCATATGATGTAAACATGTACATAGACTAAAACTGCAAATTTTTATAATTTTTGTGTTGCGCATTCACCAGTTAGGCTAGTTATAGAGACGAAATTATTGATTTGTAATTATTGACAACCATGTCAAAAATAGGAAATGCGGGAATTTCGTCTCTATATCTAGTCTAACTGATGAATGCGCAGCACAAAAATTATAAAAATTTGCAGTTCTAGTCTATGTACATGTTTACATCATATGGTCATATTAAGAACCCGAAATAAAATCACCGATTTTTTGATGATTTTAGCCTGGGCCAGTCCCTTTAACTGTGATCTTTATCGTCAGGATAAGCGGCGTGGTTTGTTTAGAGCCCAGCCGGACACAGTGATCTAAGGAGACACTGGTGTGGGCAGTGTCTCCTTAGATCGCTATGAACCTTCTCTACTTCAAAAGTGTACCATTTCAGGCACAAATCAACCTGCATTGATCATCATTTGACTTACATTGGACCATCCTCAGTAGGCCTACTACATGAACTTGAGCGATCAAGATTGGTATTTGACTTAAATTGGACCGATTGGTTTAACAAATGATTAATATGAAGTTTAAGACTTTCACTGTGTTGTTAAGTTGTTACGTCATGATAAGCGGCGTGATTAGTTTAGAGCCCAGCGGTACCTGGCAGTCTAAGGAGGTCCTGTGGGCCATGTCTCACCAGACCCTGGTTTCCTGCTCTCATATGATGACCACAGACGGAGTCGGTCCCTGTACAGTGTCCACCCCTGAGGACGACGCCTCCATCAGGGCCCTGGTCAGCGGGGGTCAAGTGAAGACGGTGCCGATGACGTACGAGATGCTGCCATGTTCTGACGGCACCACCACCAGGATCTTTGCCCCTTTGTCTAGAGATCCCGTCAAATTCGGCAGTGTCTGCGCCAGTACGATTGGGGATGTCAACGAGACTGATTGGAACTGGAGGGAAGTGGGTGCCGGACTGAGAGACAAAGAATTCTGCCAAATCAGCAGCGACAAATGCTTCTCGTATGAAGCATTTTCTACAGGTAATGTATAGCTATAGTAGGGTGAAAAACCTAACATTCATGCTCCCTTTCTGGCTAAGACATTTTGACAGTTGATTTGACTTCCTTGAACCTTTTAAAAAAAATTTAGCCCCATGTCCTTCGTAAAAATCCCGGCATTTTTTTCTAGAGGCGTGAATCCAAAATGGCCACCCGCGCTGTTATGAAAAAATAACTTTTGACATATAAAAGCTATAAATAGGCACCATATGAATAAATACACTTTTTCAGATAATTCGACCACAAGGAATTCGTTTCTGACGTCAGTTTGGTATTAAAACACAATTCTGACCCAAAAATCCAAGATGGCCGACAAATTTGGATAGAAAAGAAGAATCGTTGGGTCTGACATTAACATATTATCTTGTTATCTCGTCATTTTGTAGGCAGCGTGAGAATCGTTGGGTCTGACATTAACGTTTTAACTTGTTATTTGTTATTTTGTAGGCAGCTTTAGAATCGTTGGATCTGACATTACCATATTATCTTGTTATTTTATTATTTTTAGGCAGCGTTAGAATCGTTGGGTCTGACATTAACATATCATCTAGTTCTTTTATTTTTTTGTAGGCAGCGTTAGAATCGTTGGGTCTGACATTAACATAACATCTAGTTCTTTTATTTTTTTGTAGGCAGCGTTAGAATCGTTGGGTCTGACATTAACATATCATCTAGTTCTTTTATTATTTTTAGGCAGCGTTAGAATCGTTGGGTCTGACATTAACATATCATCTAGTTATTTTATTATCTTGTAGGCAGCGTTAGAATCGTTGGGTCTGACATTAACATATCATCTAGTTATTTTATTATCTTGTAGGCAGCGTTAGAATCGTTGGGTCTGACATTAACATATCATCTAGTTCTTTTATTATTTTTAGGCAGCGTTAGAATCGTTGGGTCTGACATTAACATATCATCTAGTTCTTTTATTTTTTTGTAGGCAGCGTTAGAATCGTTGGGTCTGACATTAACATATCATCTAGTTCTTTTATTATTTTGTAGGCAGCGTTAGAATTGTCGGGTCTGACATTAACATATCATCTAGTTCTTTTATTATTTTTAGGCAGCGTTAGAATCGTTGGGTCTGACATTAACATATCATCTAGTTCTTTTATTTTTTTGTAGGCAGCGTTAGAATCGTTGGGTCTGACATTAACATATCATCTAGTTCTTTTATTTTTTTGTAGGCAGCGTTAGAATCGTTGGGTCTGACATTAACATATCATCTAGTTCTTTTATTTTTTTGTAGGCAGCGTTAGAATCGTTGGGTCTGACATTAACATATCATCTAGTTCTTTTATTTTTTTGTAGGCAGCGTTAGAATCGTTGGGTCTGACATTAACATATCATCTAGTTCTTTTATTTTTTTGTAGGCAGCGTTAGAATCGTTGGGTCTGACATTAACATATCATCTAGTTCTTTTATTTTTTTGTAGGCAGCGTTAGAATCGTTGGGTCTGACATTAACATATCATCTAGTTCTTTTATTTTTTTGTAGGCAGCGTTAGAATCGTTGGGTCTGACATTAACATATCATCTAGTTCTTTTATTATTTTGTAGGCAGCGTTAGAATCGTTGGGTCTGACATTAACATATCATCTAGTTCTTTTATTTTTTTTAGGCAGCGTTAGAATCGTTGGGTCTGACATTAACATATCATCTAGTTCTTTTATTTTTTTGTAGGCAGCGTTAGAATCGTTGGGTCTGACATTAACATATCATCTAGTTCTTTTATTATTTTGTAGGCAGCGTTAGAATCGTTGGGTCTGACATTAACATATCATCTAGTTCTTTTATTTTTTTTAGGCAGCGTTAGAATCGTTGGGTCTGACATTAACATATCATCTAGTTATTTTATTATCTTGTAGGCAGCGTTAGAATCGTTAGGTCTGACGTTAACATATCATCTTGTTATTCCGTTATTTTGTAGGCAGCGTGAGAATCATTGGGTCTGACATCAACATATTATCTTGTTATTTTGTTGTTGTGTAGGCAGCGTGAGAATCGTTGGGTCTGACATTCCAGAGAAAGGTCGTCTAGAGGTGATGTATAAGGGAGAGTGGGGCGCTGTGTGTGACGCGGAATGGGATGACGAGGAATCAACAGCTGTATGCAGGTCAGATGGCTAACAAATTCATTGTATCTAGTCCTTGGGCTAATACTGAAAATTTTACTGTACCCCTAGAAGAACATAGGTTTTATGGTATTTTCTGTTTCTTGATCCGTTTTCACCAGCTTTCATTTTGTAAACATTAGCCCTTTCAAAAAGTGTCCGAAATACCCTTTGAGGATCATCCCCTGCGGTCGTCATAGTGGAAATGCTGACATTGCTATTTGTACACTTGTAGCTGACAAAAAACAGAACAAATATTGTAATTTTTACCTGGTATGTATTTAAAAGTATAATCATATAGGCCTATATATCTATATATAAAGAGTGCAGTGTAATAATTGATGTTTACCGAGGCATAAATTAAATTTTAAAAAATTAAGAGGCAATTTTTTGAAACTTGTTAAGCTACATATATACCAAATGAAGATTTTTAGAAAAGGAGAAACCTGTTCTTAAACATAATCCCTTTCAAAAAGTGTCCAGAAGACCCTTTGAGGCCATTCCCTGCAGTCGTCATAGTGCTCCAGTGGCAATGAACATTGCTTTTGTACACTAGTTAAGCCTACGTATATACCAAGTAACGATTAAAAAAGTGAGTAACCTATATTCTATTTGAGGAGGGGAGGGGGGGGGGGTTGCAGCCAACTCTGGATTTAGCTTTTTTCTCAGTACAGTCTCAGGACAATCTCCATGAATTATACAAAAACACAAATAGTGCACTATAGTCGGATTCACATTAAATTCAGCAACCAGGATTATTGAATTTCGCGGATTTCTCCGTCAATTCTCAACCAATTTTCATGAAATTTTACACACACTATTTTCCATTCATGTCGTGACTGCCCTGAAAATTTCGCGAAGTTTTGATAAGTATTGTAGAAGTTAGACCATTTGACATGTAATACAATTCTGAGACGAAGCTAATGGCTTTATAGAGGGCAACATTTTTATTTATTTACTACATGTCAAATGGTCTAACTTTTTACATACTTTTCAAAACTCCGCGAAACTTTCAGGGTAGTCACGACATGAATGGAAAATAGAGTGTGTAAAATTTCATGAAAATTGATTGAGAATTGACGGAGAAATCGGCGAAATTCATCCACCACGGTGAGTGTGAATCCTGGTTTAATTATTATTATTATTGCATAGATTGCAAGTTTTTGTGATACAGATGCGGGTCACAGCAAGGAAGCTATTTTTGGTGTATTTTCCATGTAAATGGTCATCTTGTCTTTCGCATGTCAGTGGATTGGTGTAAGAGTCACTTAGGGTCCTATTGTATTAATTTGCGTCTCTATATCTAGCGTAACCGGTAAATGCGCAGCACAAAAATTTAAAAAACATTTGCAGTTCTAGTCTATGGACATGTTTACATCATTATGGTCATATTAGGAAGCCAAAATAAAATCACCGGTTTTATGATGATTTTAGACCTGGGCATGTCCCTTTAACCCTTTCAGTCCTGAATTTACCATTGTCACCTTCATCCACTACAAGCCGCGAATTGCTGCCGCAATTCTCGACTTGTAGTGGAAAAAGATGACTGGAAGTGGGTGATAAATTAAAGAAAATTACCATGTATTCGTAGAACAGTTTCATCGAAATTTGTCTTCTAAAACCCTCAGTTGTGAGAAAATCAAATATGTTTACAATGATGTGAAATGATGCTTTAATGCATCGTAAGGGCTGAAAGGGTTAATGGGTTAAACCTGACCCTCTCCTCAGATCTCCCCCCTCTAAATCTACCACAAATTTTGTATCAAATTTAGCTCTGCGAAGTCACATATATTTTGCTATTATTTTTTTCAGGGAGTTTGGCTTTACCATCGGTCACCGTCAGCTGGTTACAGGCTATACTGTAGGAGTCACTAACGTTGTTCTACAAGGAGCCACCTGCTCAGAGTCAGCCACATCATTGAACGAATGCGGCACTCTGGTTTGGGGAGAACATGAATGCCTTGATTCAGAGCGAGTCGCTATTGTCTGTGGTGAGAGCATGGCCCAGGGCAACTCAATGTGAATTGAGTATTGGGCCAGCGTCGTAAAATGTTTATGAGTCATACATATTTGGTCATATAATTATATAGTATTTGTTGATAACATAGTTCAAATTATCTATAACTTTTTTAGATGATGTTTAATTCTTAAGAGTTTTTTCTCGGAGGTCGAATGAATGGTAACGAACCCTGCTCCTCCCAAGTACCACTTAACTTTGCCATGAACACTGGCAAGTGGGTAAAAATAAAATAATACTACGGGTTAATCTTCTATATCATATGTAGACCGTGCATTTTTTCAGATAATGACGTGAGACTTGTTGGTGGCACTAGGGCCAAGGGCCGCGTGGAGATAAAGCATGATGACCAGTGGGGTACGGTGTGTCACACTGGATGGGACGAGACTGATGCTGCAGTACTCTGCAAGTCAGTCATAACCAACAAGCTCAATTAAAAATAGAAGATAAAGAAATATATATATTTCTGTCTCCCCCTCTGTACACAGAGGTGTGGACATGTTGGTTCACCTTTGTCCGCTCAGTGAGTCTGTCCTTTCTGTCTGTCCGTCTGTCCAGCGGTTAACATTGTGCAGCCGCAGGCCGCCCCAGCAAACACGAGACGTTGACCAAATGCTGGGCTAATGTTTGCCCGCCGTAGACGATGCTGAGCCAACATGAGGCCAGTATTGGGTTGGCGCCACGTTGAATGTGGGTCAGTGTCACAGATAGCAGGCCAACATTAACCCAGCTTTGGGTCAAATCATCGTGCCAGTAAGGCAGCATGAAATACTGACTAGGGCTGAATGGATGCTACCCACATTGTTTTTAGCACATCGGCATGATTCCAAAACGGAAAAATAAAATATGCTTAAAACACAGTCTCTACTGTCCACAGGAGCCATTTAATAACATTAATTACAAAAGCCATTGACACTACATTTATTAGCTATCAACTTTTATGGTTATGCTGCAGGAGGGGAGACATCTTCAGTTTTTTTGTTTACACCGTTCTAGTTATAAATTGTATCAGGGGAATAACCCATGGCCTGCTTTCCTGTCTCCTGTCTGTCTGTCTGTCTGTCTGTTTGTTTGTCCGTTCGTCTGTCTAAATACTGTAGATCTGGAAAAATTCGTGAGGTTTTAATTTTCGCGAAGAGGAAAAATTTGCGAATTCAAGAATCTCGCGAAAATGGTTATTATGATAGTGCTATTATAGAGAATGAAAATTCAGAAATTTCGCGAAAATTTAAATGCGCGAAAAGTATCAAATGTACAGTATCTATATTTATAATTTAAATTAAGGGGATAACCCATATCTTGTTTTCCATTTGCCAGTCTGTCTGTCTGTTTGTCTGTCTGTCTGTCTGTCTGTCTGTCTGTCTGTCTGTCTGTCTGTCTGTCTGTCTGTCTGTCTGTCTGTCTGTCTGTCTGTCTGTCTGTCTGTCTGTCTGTCTGTCTGTCTGTCTGTCTGTCTGTCTGTCTGTCTGTCTGTCTGTCTGTCTGTCTGTCTGTCTGTCTGTCTGTCTGTCTGTCTGTCTGTCTGTCTGTCTGTCTGTCTGTCTGTCTGTCTGTCTGTCTGTCTGTCTGTCTGTCTGTCTGTCTGTCTGTCTGTCTGTCTGTCTGTCTGTCTGTCTGTCTGTCTGTCTGTCTGTCTGTCTGTCTGTCTGTCTGTCTGTCTGTCTGTCTGTCTGTCTGTCTGTCTGTCTGTCTTACTGTCTGCCTGCCTGCCTGCCTGCCTGCCTGCCTGCCTGCCTGTCTGTCTGTCTGTCTGTCTGTCTGTCTGTCTGTCTGTCTGTCTGTCTGTCTGTCTGTCTGTCTGTCTGTCTGTCTGTCTGTCTGTCTGTTTGTTTGTTTGTTTGTTTGTTTGTTTGTTTGTTTGTTTGTTTTTTTGTTTGTTTGTGTGTTTGTTTGTTTGTTTGTTTGTTTGTTTGTTTGTTATTGTTTTTTGTTTATTTACAAGTATCTTTATTTTTTTTTATTTATGTATATAATCTGTTTCAGATCTCTCAGCTATAATGTGATATAATTTGTTTCAGATCTCTCGGCTATAATGTGAGTTCTGCAGTACTGGGAGGAGCGTTTGATGATGGGACTGGCATTATCTGGATGTCAGACTTAGACTGCATTGATCAGGACCAAAGCTTGACTGAGTGTTCGTTTACCGGCTGGGGCGGCACAGGGTGCGACCATACAACTGACGCTGGAGCTATCTGCGGTATGTATGTTGATCAAACGTTATCTCTCTAAAATATTCTAGAAACTAAATATTAGATCGGAAACAATTCAAAATAAATGCCCAGAGTTCACTTATAAAATGAGTATTGCGTGCTGTGCTGTGTATAGCAAAATATATTGGCCTAGGCTATATATATGTAATATTTAGATAATTAAAAATATTCTCTCTGTAATATATTTATATACATATCGGTGGTCCCTGTGATAGCGGTACGAATATCACACCAGGTGTCCCTGGCATATACTATGTTTATTACAAATATACTATGTTTATATACTATGTTTATTACAAATAAATCTTTGATTGATTGATTGATTGATTGATTGATTGATTGATTGATTGATTGATTGATTGATTGATTGATTGATTGATTGATAGATTGATAGATTGATTGATTGATTGATTGATTGATTGATTGATTGATTGATTGATTGATTGATTGATTGATTGATTGATTGATTGATTGATTGATTGATTGATTGATTGATTGATTGATTGATTGATTAACTGGTTGATTGATTGATTGATTGATTATGTACGAAAAAAATACGAGAGCTGTAAACGCAGGGTTTGCACGCTGTCTTGTGAGCTGCTATGGTACATGGAATGGATATGAACATTCTTGTGATATTAGCTACAGTAGACGGGTACGGACAAGGTGGCCATCGGCAGAGGTGTACCTTGTCTGCAACCAGATCACCCAATCCAAATAAAAATAGAAACAAACAATTCACCAGCAAAAGGGACTAAATATTTGTATATTCTGTGTGATATGTTTCATTTTTCGTTTTTTTGTCTAATAAATAATTTTATCTTGCTGTTGGCTGATTTTTTTTCTCTTTATCTACATATATTGAGATGTATCTAGCTTCCTGGATCCCAGAGCTAATGGTTCACAGTTTGTTCTATCTTTATTTACAGACATTCACATTCGTCTAGCTGCCGGCAGTCACGCCAGCTGATAGTTCAGTTTGTTTTTCTCTGTACAGGAGTTGAGATGCGTGTAGCTCTGCCGGTAGTCAAGCCAGCTAATGGTCCTCAGTTTGTTTTTCTTTATTCACAGACATTGAGATGTGTAGCGCTGCCGGTAGTCACGCTGGCTAATGGTTCACAATTTGTTTTTCTCTGTACAGGAATTGAGATGTGTGTAGCGCTTTCTGCAATCATGCCAGCTAATGGTTCACAGTTTGTTTTTCTTAATTCACAGACATTAATATGCGTCTAGCTGCCGGCAGTCACGCCAGTGGTCGTCTGGAAGTATTCTACGCTGATGAATGGGGTACGGTGTGTGATGATTTGTGGGATGCGACCGGTGCTTCTCTAATTTGCCAGTAAGTATACCTTGATAAGTACCATCTGTGGACAAATGAGAGTGTTCATATCATGTGTTGATTGTGTAAAGACATCTATGGGGTGAATGGCCAAAGCTGGTGTGCCACGTCCTTTTTGATGGGACATGAACCACATCTATGCCTTCCTCCTCACTCTCTTTCTTATACCATTTTTAGACTAAATCTATGACGGGGGCTAGGGGCACCACCTGAGTAAATTTGATTGTCAAATAAGAAGTTTAGGAACATTTTTAGACCCTTCAATTTTTCACTCCCTGGATCTGTCATTGTTTTTTTTATTTTCCAGGTCGTTCGGATATCTGTCAGGTGCTCCAGTCACCGGTCAGTTTGGTCAGGGGACGGGCCCCATTTGGATGGACAGTGTTACGTGCGACCAGTCTGCCACCAGACTTGTGGATTGTAGCTATGGCGACTGGGGTGTGACAAGCTGTACACATGCCGATGATGTGGGAATCCTGTGTGGTAAGTGTTATCTCACGTTGTTTCAATGCTGGTTAAATGCAACCAGTAAATGAACAGCAATAGGTAGACAATCATATCGTGGATTGCAGCTTTCTCGACTGAGGTGTTACTAGCTGCATCCTCATCAAGGATGTGGAAATCATATACCGACCTAGGAACATTTTTCGGGTGACTTATTGCGGATAAGACAGCTAGTTATACACAAGGCAAAAACAGAAATGCGTTTGATGTCCATCAAGTTGTGGATCCAGAGTGGGAGTGTCTTGGGGTGGAGGGTGGGGTGATTGGGAGTGTCTCGAGGTGTTGGGTGTGGTGGGTGTAGGGTGGTAGGGGGTGTGGGTTGTGGGATGGAAGAGGGTCATGACCCCCTTTTCACGTGCGCATGGTGGCCAGTTTAGCCTAATATTTATTCACAAGGATCCATGATTTCTGAGTCCTCCATGGGCTTTCAAATAATATATTTTATAATACAACAGGTAAATGTCAAGTGGTGATCCTAAAGTCCACAGAAACATCAGTTTCCACACAGATAGTCAAAAATGAATAATGTATTGTGTTTTGCTTTTGTTTCAGATACCGACATGAGACTGCTCAGCGGTACATACCAGGGTACTGTGGAAGTGTATTATGACGGGGAATGGGGCACAATATGTGACGATGGATGGGACGATGACGTGCAAGGGGCTATAATGATATGCAAGTGAGTAGGAAAGTCAATGTAGGTCCTGTCCATCCTTCCACCAGAGTGAGCATAAATTGGCTGCCTTCTTTATTAACCTCTATCCCGTTAAGCACAACTTTTTTTCGTTCTAGCCGTTTGAATTGCGTAGTTATTAGGAACGAAATGACATCAAGATTTGGAAATGTTAGGTCTCAAATTAAACAATATCAATTGTTCACCGACTTGAAGTTGCGGGTCGTGGTAGTGAGACACAACTTCAAGTGGTTGAAAATTTAAACGATTCAAAGGTTTAACCATAAAGATTTACGTTGGATAATATTAGTTAATATAACATAGTATATCAATTTGGGTGCCTACATATTCAGTTATCACTATATGATCTGCTGCAGCTAGAGATTTTATGGGGTGCTAAAGGGGGGTTGGTTTGTGATGGAAAAAAGTGACATTTGCCATGGCAGCGACAGTAAAGTTTGATAGAGGGCCCGCTTCTACAGCACCGGCATTGCTTTTTCTCTGTCAATTAACGGCATGTAGTGAGCTCGAGGTCATGGCTGTAGGCTACATTGCTAATGTTGACTGACATGTCTGTTTATAACCAATTCAAATGTCAATATTTTTAGTGGTAATTATATACTTTAATTTTTCAGCCCCTTTTAATTTGATACACTAGTTCCTCCTCAACCATTGTGCTACTTAATGGTTTGCTGCTATTCAGAAAGCATCACTGAATATTCTTAACCGAAATATATGTTTATGACAATTATTATCGTCTCTGGAATGGACATATACAATATTTCAATCAATATTTGCTAAGGCTTCATAAATAATTTTACTTTAGAAAATGCACTAGTATAAAATTTGTGAAAACCTTATTTCCGCCGAACCTTCTATCATATCAGTCGTGAAAACTAATTGATAAAATAGTATTTCTCAAATAAAAAAAAACAAATTTAATCTTGTTTGTTGATTTGTTGATTGTTAATGATTGATTTGTTGATTATTTGATTGATTGATTGGTTGACTAATTTAATGGATTAATTAATGGATTAATTATTTGATTAATTGATTATTGATTGAATGATTGCTTGATTTTTGATTGATTGATTGCTTGATTGCTTGATTGATTGATTGATTGATTGATTGATTGATTGATTGATGCATTCATTTATTTGATTTATTTATTCATTTAATTATATTGACCAATCGATTGATCATGGAGTAGTCAATCACTCAAATAGAAAAAAGATGTATCCACCCAAGTTTGACTTGTGTAATGTTCTGTTTTGTTCATCTAAAGTGTTAAACAAAGGATATGTCTCTGTCCATGTAATTTGTTGTGTTTGTTCTTAGTAAATTGGGTTTCACAACTGGCACTGCTGTGATTGAAGCTCAGTTTGGACAAGGTACAGGGCGTATTTGGCTGGACGAGGTGGATTGTAGCGGTGTGACCGGCAGCTTGTTATATTGTGATCACAAACCTTGGGGAGTCACAGATTGTGATCATGACGAAGACATAGGTGTAACATGTGGTGAGTGTATGTGCATTTTAGGTTGAAGAAAACAAAGAGATTCAATAGATAGATTCGTAGATAAAAATATCCCCTTCCCCTTCCATAACAAATATTGTTTAACCATGTCAGGCCTGAATTTACCATAGTCATCTTCATCCACTACAAGCCGCGAATTGCTGTCGCAATTCTCGACTTGTAGTGGATGATTTGATGTGATTTAAAAATTACAGAAAATTTCCATGTATTGGTAAAACAGTTTCATGGAAATTTTCGTTCTAAAACCCTAATTGTAGGAAAATGAAGTATGTTTTAACGGATGTGAAATGATGCTTTAATGCATCGTGAGGGCTTAAAGGGTTAAAGTAAAGTGAGGATTATGAGGAAGGGGTAGAACCAGTGTGTAAAATGCTTACTTCCTCAACTCTTACATCGCTAAAATATTTTGCATAAACCATGCAGACCAATTTTTTTTTCAATTAGAAATTATCATAAATGTCCGAGTGAGCTCTTTCCGATTCTATGGCCGCTAGAAATATTTTAATTTTTTTAGTGCGGGGGCCCGTCTTTGTACGTCAAAATCTAACGTCTACTGACATCAGATTATGACGTATAAAGACGGTCCCGCGATGAAAGAGTTAAGAACCTGCGGTGTATGAGTAGGTTTCGGCTCAGTGGTGTATAGCTGATCAGAATCTGCACGTGGCTCGACCTCTAGCACAGTGTACACTAATGGCAAGATGGTCAGGGGATGGTGCGAGATGCCTAGCATGCTGGTCTATCACTAAGTTTGATGACCAGCACTGGGTTTCTTGCCGCCTCACCTGACCGCAGACGTATGTACTCTCTTGTTACATTGTCAGCTGTTCTGTGGCGGTTCAATTTGTTGGCTTAGTGATCGCCAGCGTTGGTTTTTAAACCATTGGGACATGAATTTGGCGGGGCTCATAATATCTGTAGGAAATTCAGTCATAGTTGATTTGCTAGTGTGGACCGTCATGCAGCTTGTTGGAGTTCTATAAATTTGAGTGATGTTTTCACCATGATTCCATGGAATCTCATTGGCTACTGGGATAAGTCATTAAGCTTTCACATAGCTTGAAGTTGTTTGTAAAAAGATATAGTTTAACATCGAGACACACAACCTATCTTTAAATGCAAATGTGAGAATGGAATAAACGTCTTGTGATCAATTCTCAACTTTTGACTTGCATCAGTCCTGCCCCAAAAACAGTTTATATCGTTCGTTCACGCTCGCTATTTGGCCAATGGGATATTGTTTCCCGGACAGTAAGAAGCGACTGTGCAGAGGAATGATGTACTGTTGAGGATACTAGTGTCACAATAGAGAAGGAGAAACCGGTATCCAACCACTTACCTAGAGCGGCAGTGACTAGTGTGTGAAAGTAAGTCAACATGCATAAAAAAGAGGAAATGCTATTCAGAAAGAGATTTGGAACTAAATCCCAGGCATTCTCGCATAGGTTTGACAGTTTGGCAAATTAGCCTACCTGTTACTGGGTTATAAGGAAGTGGTTCACATACTCTTATGCATCCTATAGTGCACGCTCAAAGTTGGCAAGAATAATCGTGGAAGAAGTAATGGCTGAGCGAGACAGAGAGACCGCACATTACACCCGCGGGAAACCAGTGGTAGTGTAAAGCTACTCGTGAGGACTGATGAGTGATGATAAGAGAGATTAGGGAATGGATGGATGGATGGCTAGATGGGTGTCATTAATGCTAGCGACCTTGTGGTCTTAATGGAGGTAACTATGCCATGATGCGTCCGCCGAAACTTACTCTTACCCTGTTTACGGGTAACGTGTTAGAATACAAGGCCTTCTGGGACGCATACTCCATCAGTCACAGAATATTATAAAGTCAAGTAGGTTCTCATACCTCAGTTCATTCCTCTGGGATGACGCTGTCAATGCTATCATCGAGATCGCCCTCACGGTCCAATCTTACAGAAGAGATTTGGATATGGATGGATGGATGGATAGATGGACATGGATGGATTGATGGATGGACATTTGATAGCCTTAAAAGTATGGCAACTACTTTCAATGCTACACACATTTTTCTCAAAACGAAGACTCAAACAATAACTTACAACAAACATCTTTAACTATTGATATTTTTTCTTTTAGAAACTGATTTGAGGCTAGTTGGTGGTGATGACGCCTCACAAGGGAGAGTGGAGGTGTTTTATCAGGGACAGTGGGGAACCATATGTAATGACAGTTTTGGCCATGAAGAGGCAGCCATTGTGTGTGGGTAAGTCGTTATAAAAACAATTATCTCAGCCATAAATTCTAATCACATCCATGGCCGTCTTAATCCTTAAAGCTCTGACATATTTTTTATATAAACCAATAGAGCAAACGCGTTTTTTTAATTTGAAATCATCATAAATGTCTTAGCTAGCCCTTACACCTTTATTTGAATACCTATGTTATGGGTCTACGGTCATTATAAAAGATTTTACTCTTTCATCGCGGGCATCGACTTCAGAATCTGACGTCGATAGACGTTAGATTCTGACGTCTATAGTTGGTCCCGCGGTGAAAGGGTTAAATGAAGAAAATTTTCAAGAACAATGAGCATTCAAATGACAAGATTGGGATATGACTTGATTCAAATTATAGGCCTACGGATATAAGCCTAAGTATAATTTTTACGCACTTTAATTAAAATCGTTGGTTGCGGTCGGTTAAACATATCAAAATGTGCAAAGGGTTGGCTTTCAAGCTGAGCACATATGAGTAAGTTTTACCCTGTGGTAGGACGCAGGCATTTTCTCACAACTGATTTTGGTGAAATTGTGAAAGCAATATTTTTGCATCTATCTTGAAAGTGTTATACAGTTCAAAAGCTAGACTATTTGTTATACTTAAATTTCACTTAAATTTCAATTTGTTGCCAAAATACTGCTTGCAAATGTCATGAAAATCGGTTGAGAATCGACTGACAAATCAACAAAAACAGTTGTATTTAGGATAATCCTCCACCGCTGGACAGACTATGTCGTAGACTACCTATTGGTGGTCTCTGGACTATATTATTGTTAGTCTCTGGACTATCAGAGAAGTGTACTAAGGGGAAGACCGACTCCGCTATAATCACCTATTTTAGACCTTCGATGTCTTGCATGCAGTAGCGCCCCCCACGGGAGTGAGCCTCACAATAAGTGACAGCCGGCGGGCCATACACATACAGTGCAGCCTCACACACCCACCTGCCATATGCCGCAGAAGTTTAGTAAAAACGGCCTAATAAATTAGCGACTTTTAAACAATGTAACAAAGTGGTGGAAATAAAATGCCATATGCCGCAGAAGTTTAGTAAAAACGGCCTAATAAATTAGCGACTTTTAAACAATGTAACAAAGTGGTGGCAATAAAAGCATACTTTACTTTTTAATAATTGCTATTCTTGCTATAGGGCTAGGCAGTCAAATACATAAAGATAGCCTATGTCAATATAACACTCAACTTGGATCATTGAAATGTCACAAAATTTAACATTTTATACAATATGGCTGTTGAGGGGTAAATTGAGCCAAATAAGATGGGGTAAGTTGATCAACCGGCTCAATTAACCCCATTATGGCTCATCTTACCCCAGTAGGTAAATACATATTACAAAATGTGGATCAACGAACCCCACTCGACATGCCTCATCATACCCCAGTGGGAATATAATATATTATTATAGAATGTGATATAGTGTAACATATGACATCATATAATAGGTCAATATAATGAAGACACATAATAATAGTATATATATCTTCTTAATAAATACAAGAAAACAATGATCCATGCATCAATACAGGCGATAATGCTGATTGTATTACTTGGGACTTGGAGGAGATTTGTCAACAAATGTGACCCTTATGTGATGAACAGAAGTGTTAATTTTTTTATTTTTGCATTATCTGGACAAAAAATAACATTTTGGCTTGTACATTGTCAATTGTGAATTTTTGCCATAGGTGATCAACTTACCCCCTTGCTTGGCACAACTTACTCCATACAGCGGGTTAGTTGAGCCACTTTCACCACTCTCAGTTGTGCATCCATAACTTTTTTTTTAATTGTTTTTTTTATCTTTCATTGATGTTGGATATATATGTAATATATAGCCATGTTTTAAAACTATCCCAACCATTCTGCGATCAACTGGGAAAACACCAGACAAAATTTTGTAAAAAGAGGCTCAACTAACCCGCCTCTCCCCTACAGTAGACAAGGTCCCCGGGGTGGTTGTGTTGGAAAAATGATGTACTAATGTGGGTCCAAGCGTGACAGGACATTAGGCGACATTAGGCTGACATTGTGGCTAGTATTAACTGTAGACAATACTTGCATTATATAGAACCTTCTTGGCATGAGTAGGGCCTATGCCTACGAATGTTGACAACATTAAAGTTGACATTTAGGGGGCCACCATTAAATCTCCAGGTGAGCAGAGGGGGAGCTGGAGTATTTTTAAAATAAATATTTTGAGACTGAAATAAATATTTGTCTGAAGAACATGTAGGGCCTAAAGAAATTTTTATTGGCCCTCAAAAAATGTTTGGCCTCGATCCCTTCGCTCAGCAGCAATAAAAGATGCTTTAATTTGTGAAGCACGCTTCACTCGTCTCCTTAACCTCTACATCAATACTAAGCCTACTTTGGGATCCCACTTTGTAGAAAAAAGTATAGAAAATGTGAAATAAATAGAGGTCTATTTTGATTGAGGCAAAGTGTGAAATAAATAAAATATTGCAGAGAGAAGGAATTAAATAAATAAATTGTTCAGTTCGAAACCTCCAGCCACCCCCCCCCCCCTAGTAATTGAATAGTGGCCCCTTTTACAACACTAGGCCTAGTAAATTATATGCCTAGAGGCGTAGGCCTACTGCAATCTCTAAATGCAAGGTTCTAGGAATTTCCTACACATGACTACTTTTTATACGCTGGCACATTTTAAACTGTTTTAAAATGTGCAACACACAAATAGCAACACACAAATATGTTACTTACATGTTTGATATTTGAAACTCAAAGTATAAGCCAAAAGTGAAATAGCAGATAAGAAATAGATTTTGAAAAATAAGTTTGAGAATTGAAACCACCAGGAATTTGAAAGAGAGAGCCAGAAGTGAATTTGGTAAAAATACCAAAACGCATATAGATTGTGTCAAAAAAATGTACACATTGAAAAATACGTATGAGATTATAACTCAAATTTCACCCGAATTAAAATAGCAGATAGAAAATAGATATTGCCACATTGATAAAAATCATTTACAATGTCATCACTAGGCTACACAGTAAACAATGATACAAAATACACTAAACATTACAACACATAATCATTCCTTACAAAATGTGGTACCATGGGTACTGTAATACCATAACATGATAGATTCACTTGAAGGGTTGCCATATAATAGTAGGCATTAGGCTACTATTGATAACAATGTAGGCCTAATTTAGTTACAAATAGGTGGATGTATAAGTCACATTGGATAAAAATAACCACAGTAGGACAACTTGATAACTCAGCATGTTTGGTGAAC
The DNA here is from genome assembly GCA_964017125.1 of Flabesymbios commensalis. Classification (NCBI taxonomy): domain Eukaryota; kingdom Metazoa; phylum Annelida; class Polychaeta; order Terebellida; family Flabelligeridae; genus Flabesymbios; species Flabesymbios commensalis. The sequence goes on from OZ024911.1 coordinate 83,491,428, forward strand.
TTGCTATGAACTTACCAAATTTGTAACAATCAAGGAACATGCTCACCAGTATTAAATTAATTATTCATATAAAAAACCTGAAATGTATATCTATTCAAACATATCATCTATTTTAAATTTACAATGATGTGTCATGTTGATAATACGGAATTTAAACATTCTCTTGCAGATGACACTAGACATCCTTCCTGCTTTCTTCAAATATTAATTGGGTTTAAAAGAAATTGACAAACATGGGTACACATCTTTGAGAAATTTCCACCATAATCAGAAGTAACAATGGCGTAAATTACATTGATGAGGCAAATATTAGCTAAAATAATCTCTACACCCAAACAATGTCACAATAAATAATTCATAATCATGATAATAAAATTATATAACTATCAGCCTAAGTTATATTAATTTAGTAAATAATATTATTTTTTAAAATTGAGATTGGTGTTGGGACAATATACAACTAGGCCTATACTCCCTGCAGTGCAAAACCAAAAGGCAGTATCTGCTCACTTGTACAGTAAGCAGATATGCCTTTTGGTTTTGCACTCCAGAATAGGATTATATAGAGATATATAGACCAGTGATAAATCCAAGATAGGAGTGAAAGGGGGCGCCATGAGTTTTTGGGGTCTGGCCTTCAAAAGTTATGTAAATTTAGGCCACCTTATTTGGGTGAAATAAGTGATGGTGTGAGCCTCCGATGTCACCCTATATTAATAAATGTGACCTATGGTATCTGCGCAGAATTAGTAGTTAGAAGGATCTCGCCCTCCACTACGTTCCGGGTTAGAACGCAGCATGTATCTGAAACGTAAGATACTCACATCGTCACAAATGGTTAAAATGGCCGAATTATTTTTCGGGAGGTGTTTTAAAAATGCTCTCACACGATAAATAACTGAGCGAATGTTTCAAAATAAGCTGAGTGGCTTCATAAAAGGTCAGTAAGTTAGGTGAAATCATTTAAAAAATATTTCGAGGGCGGTAATAGGGGTTAAATCGATCGCGTGTCACATATGACGCTCGGTCTTACGGTTCAGATAGGCATTGCTTGCTAACCCGTAACATGTGGAGGGTGAGATTTTGCTAACTAAAAATTAGTTGAATTGAGTATATTTCAGAAAACTACATACAGGTTAGGCCTACTCGTGAAAGGTAGAAACAGGGACAATATTATTGTTTTCAAAAAATCCCTGCAGGAATTCTAACACTGATTATTGTATATTATTTTAGGTAATGTATTTCTCAAAATTATGTAGAATTCCCACTCTAGGCAGCTAAGAGGGTAGGTTACCATATGTAATAGTTTGTTTATTAGCTAAAGTGAAAGGTAGAAACAGGGACAATATTATTGTTTTCAAAAAATCCCTGCAGGAATTCTAACACTGATTATTATATATTATTTTAGGTTATGTATTTCTCAAAATTATGTAGAATTCCCACTCTAGGCAGCTACGAGGGTAGGTTACCATATGGAAGTAGTTTGTTTATTAGCTAACATGGGGAAAAAATAAATCTTGACGGAAATCAGGAAATGACTGGCACTAGCATTTAGAAATTCTGTGGGAAAGGCCTCTCGGGGTAGACCTACCTTACCCTGAATTAGCTTCATATTGTACCATAATGAAATAAAGCTTTGAACATATGACATATTTTTCTGTTATGTGCCATTCAACGCCAAAAGACAGTATCTGCTCACTCTACAAGTAAGAGGATACTGTTTTTTTCACTTTACAAATGAGTATTATAGGCTATAGCTCATATATAGTACATAGCCTATTAACTAATTATATAGGCATACAACTTGTTAGACTAGGCCTTAATTATAATGATCATAAATAGCTAGATCTATCATGGTGTCTATAGGACTATAACTAGCCGGTATGCAGTGTTTGTGGTCTGATCGTTATGTCGTCGACAAGTTTTCACCTCACCTGTGCAACAGTCCTCTCATGGCTCACTCCCGTGGAGGGCGCTGTAAAATAACAAGACTACTAGCGGCCCTAGCGACTAAATGAGTGAGTCCGTCTTCCCCTCAGTACACTTCTCTGGGTGGAGCGACTAGGCGGACCATTTATGGCTCCGCATGGTCGCGCCGCCGCTGGCGGAGTGGGAGCCCAGCCCACCCCATACTGATCTATATCTTTTTCGTAAAACACACACTGCCTATAGTCCCGTTACTTAATCTATTGGATCCCAATCACGGCCAGTTGACGTTAATGTCCCATACGCATCCAAAACTGTCACTCCTCACATCTCGTCCTCATAGTCACAAGCCTGGAACTCATAATTATAACCATTTTCATTCGATTAGGAATAAACATTTTAATAAACATATTTTATTTAAAAATAAGTATGATCATTCGTTTTAAAATAGATCTAACATTTTACTTAACTACCTCTATTAAATGTACAACGTCATAAAGGCAATTTGTTGCACTGTTTCAAACCCACCTTAAATCGGTAACCTAGCAACTATTGTGATGTCATAACATAGTAGGCTCAACAAAACCAATTTGTTATGTGTGTCTCTGTCAATTACCCTGATGAAGCTCTAATGCGAAACATGTCGGAATAAACCTGAACACAAGAAGACAATGTGTTGTACTTTCTTATAAAAAGTACCTATTGTTAGTTTTTGGACTATATATTATGACAGTATGTGGTATGTCTATATCATAGACTACCTATTGGCTGTCTCTGGACTATATATTATGACAGTATGGTGTTTGTCTATATCATAGACTACCTATTGTTAGTCTCTGGACTATATATTATGACAGTATGGTGTTTGTCTAAACTCGCCGTCAAATTAAAAATGATCAACCAGGATCGCATGATTTTCGGCGATTTCTCCGTCAATTTTGAACCGATTTCCTTGAAAATTCTCAGAGGCCATTTTCTATTAAAATCCTAACATGGGTAAAAATTTCGCCAAAAAATATTCAATATTTCAAAAGTTAGACCATTTGACATGTAATAAAATTCCAAAATTAGTTTAATGGGTTTAAAGAGGAACGTCGTAATTTCAATTCATTACATGTCAAATGGTCTAACTTTTGAACTACGCTATATAATTTTACGAAATTCTCAGGGCTGTTAGGATTTGAATAGAAAATGACCTTTGCAAATTTTAAGGAAAATCGATTTAGAATTGACGGAGAAATCGCCGAAAATCATGCGATCCTGGTTAATTTGACGGCGAGTATATATCATAGACTACCTATTGGTAGTCACTGGACCATATATTATGACAGTATGGTGTTTGTCTATATCATAGACTACCTATTGGTAGTCACTGGACCATATATTATGACAGTATGGTGTTTGTCTATATCATAGACTACCTATTGGTAGTCACTGTACTATATATTATGACAGTGTGGGTTTGACTATATCCTAGAGTAAAACTACCTATTGATGGTCTCTGGACTATATATTATGACAGTATGAGGTTTGTCTATATCGTTGACTACCTATTGTTAGTCTCTGGACTATATATTATGACAGTATGGTGTTTGTCTATATCATAGACTACCTATTGTTAGTCACTGGACCATATATTATGACAGTATGGTGTTTGTCTATATCATAGACTACCTATTGGCTGTCTCTGGACTATATATTATGACAGTATGGTGTTTGTCTATATCATAGACTACCTATTGGTAGTCACTGGACCATATATTATGACAGTATGGTGTTTGTCTATATCATAGACTACCAATTGGCTGTCTCTGGACTATATATTATGACAGTATGGTGTTTGTCTATATCATAGACTACCTATTGGTAGTCACTGGACCATATATTATGACAGTATGGTGTTTGTCTATATCATAGACTACCTATTGTTAGTCTCTGGACTATATATTATGACAGTATGGTGTTTGTCTATATCATAGACTACCTATTGGTAGTCACTGGACCATATATTATGACAGTATGGTGTTTGTCTATATCATAGACTACCTATTGATGGTCTCTGGACTATATATTATGACAGTGTGGGTTTGACTATCCTAGAGTAAGACTACCTATTGATGGTCTCTGGACTATATATTATGACAGTATGAGGTTTGTCTATATCGTTGACTACCTATTGTTAGTCTCTGGACTATATATTATGACAGTATGGGGTTTGTCTATATCGTAGACTACCTATTGTTAGTCTCTGGACTATATATTATGACAGTATGTCATTTGATTTGTTTCAGCGAGTTTGGTTATATGAAGGGCACCGCTGTCCTGCACTTCCCGGACGGTGGCTCCAGTACTCCCATATGGCTGGACGACGTGGATTGTAACGGATCAGAATCTAAGCTGATCGAATGTCACCATAATGGATGGGGAAATCATACCTGTGGCCACAGTGAGGATGTTGGAGTCTTTTGTGGTAAATAACAACATTGTAGAATATCTCGGCAAACACAAGATATTTACCCGATGTTGATGCAATGCAGGGCCAGGTCGCAAGCGGTGGCACACCATTAACTCTTCTCTGCCAAAATTCACTACAAAGAACGTACTCCTGTAACCCGAGTTTATATAAAATACATTGTTATGTTACACATGTATTTCAAATAGATCCCCATAAGCAAATTTAGGACGCAGCATAATAAAACTTGGCTCAAAGCTATATCAACTTTGGCCTTTGAAGGTATATATTCCCATTATATTTTTAAATTCATTATTACACCTGAGGCAATAGTGGGGCCTATCGTAACGTTGGGGACTAGATAGGTTGACAAAATGTTTTACAAAATGTTACACTTAACCAATAGCAAAATATGAAGAATTAATTCAATTCATTTCTTTCACGAATTCGTTTTATCTACTAGTCTAGCTGACTGATTCAAGGACATGATTGATCGGAATTTGGGTTTTTTAATTTATAGGGCCTATAGAAGACAGCATCATTTTTAGTATAGTCTGTATCAGGACTCCTTACAATAAATAAATCTGTCTTGTGTATAGGCTTGTAAATCCATAACAAAAATCACTCTAGTGGACAATAATATGTGTATTAAATATCCATTAAAGGGACTGGCCCAGGCTAAAATCATAAAAAAATTGGTGATTTTATTTTGGCTTCTTAATATGACCATATGATGTAAACATGTCCATAGACTAGAGCTGCAAAAGTTTTAAAAAATTTCTGCTGCGCATTCACCAGTTAGGCTAGATATAGAGAATACCCGTATTTCTTATTTTTGACATGGTTGTCCATAATTAGAAATCAGGAATTTTGTCTCTATATCTAGCCTAACTGGTGAATAGTTGTAAGATGACACCAAGGTCATTTTAAGGTCATTTCAAGGTAAAACAAGCTGATTTTTTTGATGTATGAAAATCACCTTATTGCAAGGTCGGGTGGCTACTGAGGATTCGCATGATTGCGAACTTGGGCAAATAAGTGTTTTAGGCAACAGTGTGTGAATTTGTCACGTCTACACCTTACACTGCTAAACACGACTATAATCTTTTCAATCCATTTTATTTCCCGTTTAACATGTTTAAATTACAGTTATCGGGAACGAGTGATTAAACATCAAGATTTGGTCTCAAATTAAACAAATATGAATATTTTTCACCCACTTGAAGTTGTGACAAAACGTCAAGTGACATGTTATATTAACTTTCTCGTACTTTCATTTAAGATGTTGTTCAAACATCCCACTGAAAATTAATATTATGTTGACTTTCTCCTACCCGGTGTAACCGGGACGCCTAAGTCATTTACTGCAAGAGGCCCAGTCACACTGACCGCCATTTCTGTGTAAAAACGACACTCGCGCCACCTACCGAAAAACTCAGATGCCATGAAATTGACACGAATATTTCAAGTGCCTACGAAAACTAGGTCATTTTCAGCAGGCGTAAACTTTTGATCACATTAGAACTATTACATTAACAAATGGAGGTCACTGTGTCAGAGCCTTGCGATGTAACATTTTCCTTTGTAAATGTTAAGATTTATCTTCAGGTATCTCTTATTCCAATAAAAGGATTACGTAAAGCTTTTATTTGACATCCCACAAAAAAAACCTTATGTTTAATCTTATCTTATCCTAAATTTATTTTATTGCCAGTGGAAAAGCTAAGATTACATTTTATTTTAAATCTGCAAAACTATCTTTATTTGTACACTGTGATTTTCATTATCTTTCATTCAAAGGTTTTTGAGTGACACTTCGGAGGGACACATTAACTCCAAATTGTTTCCTTTTATTTTTATTCACAATGCGGTTGTGTTTGTTTCTTTCAGAAAACTATTAGCACAGACTTGGAAAAGGATGGGACTCTTCCTCTCTGAGAAAATGACACCAGGGACGGACACAGGGTTCATGATAGACTTCCTTCTGCTTTAACTCCTCCCCTGCTGAATTTCACTGTATTTTCCACTCGTCTGAAGCAGCATCAAGTGACAAAAAATATATCTATCTATAAAGCAATGAAAATCTCCAAAATGTAATTATCTGATAAACTGATCATGCAGCACAAACTATTTGTTTGATTCCACGTCCTATGAAAACAATGACTGAAATAGAAAAGAATGGAAATGAGGTTACATGTTTGTCAGTGGGCCTGACCCAGCAAACATGACACGGTGGCCCGACGTTGTTTTATTGTTGGGCCAGCGTCGTAGACGGTGAGCCAGCTGTAAGCCAACGTTGGGCCGACGTCTCGTGTTTATTGGGTAGGTATTACAGCTTTCCAGCATGGAAACCCTCTTGATCCGCCGGTTGATATAAGACTGGTCAACATTATAATTCATTCAATCCAAGCACCCCGCGGCGTGGGCGGTGGTTGGGACTGCGGTGTGTTCAAGGCTTCCTCCGCCCGTCGCGAAATTCATTGTATTTCTGACGGATTCTGTTTTTTCCGCACGACTCCGCACCACCGCCTAACAGGCTCTGTATAAATATAAAGAATGGTTCTATATTAGTAAACAATAACATCATGATATACTCCATAAATGGATAGGGTTTTGTGAAAAATATTTTGATTCTATAAAATAATAACAAAATTTTAACACATGTATCACTTACCCGATGTGACGTCATACATTTTAACTTCAACTGTTCACTGTCTCTTTGATTCTGTCAAGTTGCCTAGCAACCCCTGTGATGTCATAGTATCTTTAGGCACTATATAAACAAATGTTCCATGCTAACCTCATTACTATCCCTGATAAAGCTGAAATATGCGAAACATGTTGGAATAAAGACCTGAACTAAAAATACAAAATGTATTGTCTTTTTTGTTCATAATATTTACCCAACCCATCCGGGGCAACCCGAAGAGAGAGTCAATCATTATAATGAAAAAAACGAAACAGGTACATCACTGTAATTGAGGACCATGGACAATCACCATGCTGGACATTGCCACTGACGATGATTCATAATCATGGAACCATCGGACACACATTGAGACAATTTGATTGTGAGTACAATGAACAATGAAATTAAGTTAAATCAGACATTTGACATCGAAACCCCGGATACACCCAATGGAAACAAACGCAGACGCTCCCGCTCTTCATTGAGCAGCAACTCGTCAAACAGCTCCTTGGGCAAAAAATCCAGTAAAATCTTGAAACCTTTAACATCCAATATGGCGAATAATCAGAATGGGAACAATCAAACCCCTGAAACTAATAACGCAACCTCTTTGTCAGCTGTGAACCCACAGACCACCACGGAGGAAGAAAACACCATCCCACTCAACACAGACAACCTGTCACAGAACACCTTTGCGGAGGCATCTATCAACTGCGAAGAAACCACAGATCGTGCGGAGGAAACCAATGACGACACCAAGGAAATATTAGGCGCGGCCCTCAGAACAACGCCGGTATACCTGCTGATAAAACACATCAAATCCACTCCAGACCCGGAATTCCCAGATGACGCGGACCTCACCACCAGATTAGAAGCATACTCATTCAATGAGGTTCTAAAACTTAACAACATCAGCGCACGGGAAGTGAGTCTATGGATAATTGCGGAGAGCAAAAAGGAAATCTCAAACACATCCCCCATCTTCGTAACATATAAAGGCATCAGGGGCCGTATTCTCGTACAATAATAGTTAAGATAAGATCTTATCTTAAATCAAGTTAAGATTGTCGTAGCTAAGTAAGATCTTAATTTGCTATTCTCGAACGAGTTACACTTAACCTTAGCTAAGATCTTAACTCCCTGTGTTTTACTAAAAATCGGCTAAATTTCCGTGTGACGGAAACGTGTACTATAATTATAGGGCCTGATGTGCCCAATAAATAAATTATGTTTTTTTCTGTATTTGACATAGATGTAGTCTAGACTAATTGCCGTAGTCTACAAAGAAAAAAAACGAGGAAAAAAAATGAGGAAAAAATTTGGACCTGACGGGACTCGAACCTTGTACCTCTGACTTATCAGTCAACAACTCTACCATTAGACCACAGCGTCATATAATTAGAACTGAGCCTACTGATGAGTGTGTAGACTACCAGACAAAAAATGCCACATCACACAGGCAACATTATGGATAGTCTATGGATATGGGGGGGGGGGGGGGGTGGTAGTGGATCCGATCAACACGGAAGCGTGATGTTGTCCCGACGCCCATTTTTCATGATAATATTAATAAATAAGTCATAGACTATGGAAAACATTCCGCAAGTCAACTTGGCATAAAGTATGACGTCACAAGCATATAAATGCCACTGTACATGTTGTAGGGTAGGCTGGTATAGTTCGTCGTAGAAGTTACGACAGGTCGGGAGCTGTCGTAAGTCGCATCTTAAATATTTCGAGAATAGCACTTACACTTAATCTTAAACTTAAGATCTTAATATTTGAGATAATCGTAAATACTACGATTATCTCAAATATTAAGATCTTAACTCTTTGGAGAATACGGCCCCAGAGCATATTCAAATAAAATCACGAGGACCCGCCACCATCACAACTTCTTGACAAAATGTGTTTCAAACGAGTGGACCCCTAGAGGTCTCTCACTTCAACGCAGAATAACACCAATCGGAGGGAACGCACAATTGGAAATCTCAATTAGAGAAATCCAATTCAATGCGGAAAAGGCAATCTTGGAGTCACTCATATTTCACTACAGCGAACTAAGTGTCTCCACACTAGTGGAACTAGAAAAATTGGAAAAAAGATTAACTAAAAGCACCTCCAAATACGTCAATAACGTCAAGTGCAGAACTATTGTTGAAACGGAAGAACTGGCACTCAGCTTACGAAAGAAAAATACCGAGAAGACGGAATCAAGACCAAGACGTCCAGCGGGAAACCGAAAGCGGAAAAAGAACAAACAAACATCTGACACTCCGAAAACCCAAGAATCCGCAGCGGAATAAAATTGATGATCAATTAAAGTGATGACGGCGACTCAGGATCACACGATTAAAAACTCGTTCATTATCGGCAACGCACCAGCACCCTTGGAATGGCTTACACTACTGGAAAGAGGTCTTAAGTTTATCCCCACCCCTAACACGTGGAACCACCACATATGGACTGATGAAGTAGACATTATTGTAAACAAGATCGCCACCCAACTCTGGTTTAAAGACAAAACCAAAAACCGCACAGATAAAACGAAAGAAGTGTTTATTATTATCAAAAGACCCCTTCCCCAACCATGGACATGCCGTATATCTTCATTACAAGAGGACCACGCATTACAACTGACCAACCTCCGCAAGAAATTATACAGTGTGATACCACAAAACACACGCCATAATCTCTCGTCTGCGGGAAGAAAAACGATCCGTTACTTGAAAAACCAAACAGTTTGGATCATCAAGCCCGCGGACAAGGGATCGGGTACAGTGCTATGGGAACGAGGACTATACATAACAGAAGCCCAACGCCAACTGGATTCAAATAACTACCTCAAACTAGAACACAGCAGGCTCAAGCAAACATGTCAAAATATTGAGAATGCACTAAATAACCTAATAAGGCAAGGATTAATCACATTGGCTGATAAAAATGCAATGACACAATCAGACCCAAGAGAAGCGGAATTTTATCTCCTACCAAAAATCCATAAGAACAAAACCAACCCACCCGGCAGGCCCATACTATCAGGAAATGGACATCCAACTGAGTGGGTATCGGCCTGGGTAGACCACCATATTCAACCATTGATGCTCAAACTGCCCACATATCTGAGAGATACCACGGACCTGCTCAATCACATTAAATCAATTAAACCCACCCGTAACACAAGGATACTATCCCTAGATGTAACTAGCCTATACACCAATATCCCACAGGATCTAGGAGTCAACAGCATCCGCACAGTAGGAGCCATATTGGACCCTGATACGGACTACTCCGCAGCGGCAACCTTAGCTAAAGTAGTATTAGAAAATAACATATTCAAATTTAATGGAGATCACTATATCCAGACACAAGGAACCGCAATGGGGACCCGGATGGCACCCGCTTATGCCAACATCTTCATGTACACAATAGAAGAAAAGATCATCAATCAACTCCCAGAAATCATATTATGGCGTCGCTTTATCGACGACATCATATGCGTCTTCGAACAAAACGAAATATGTGACCACAATTATATTCTTGAAATAGCCAATGATATCATCCCTGAGATACAGTTCACACTGGAAACAGTCGATGGAAAACAAGTCAACTTTCTGGACACCACGTTGACGGTAACTCCGGATGAAATTACGAGCTCGCCCTACATTAAGCCGACGGACAAAAGACTATATGTACGCATGGACAGTTGCCACCCTTTGCATCAAAAAACCAGCATAGCACACAGCCAATGTTTACGCTTAAGACGCATCTGTAGCTCGATAGACCAGTATTGTATACACTCCCTCAGACTGCGGGATGACATGATAAAAAGAGGTTACTCCGCACCACCTATCAATGCCACCATTAAACAGGTCAAAGATATGGACCGTAAAAAGCTTCTCCAACCCGCGCGGAAAACCTCCGCGGCGGTAAACACGACCACCATCTATTGTGTAACAACATACCACCCGGGCACTAAAAACATTAAGAAGATAATAGAAAACTACACAAGAGATATGAACATTGACATCATAGTATCATTGAAAAAAGAAAAAAATCTTCGAGATATCTTAGTGAGAGCCTGCATTGAAATTAAAGAGGACATACGGGATGAAACACACAATCTCAATATCAGAGAAGCGGAAATGGACCTAGATAGGAACTACTGTGTCAGCTGCCACCCGCTTTCAACAGGGAGGGCGATACTGACTAAATCACCAGACACTAAACCAGGCTACCGATCTGTGCAAAACTGTAAACAAATGCACAACAAATATGCCATATACTGCCACATATGCAAGACGCCTGAACTGTATTGTGAACTAACAAGTCCGCACAAACTTATAAGAAGATTACGGGCCAATAAACTAAAACTAGAACCCCATCCGCACCACAGAGACTGTTTAAACATAACTATATACCCAGTATGGTCCAAAAACATTATCACCATCGGATGCTCAGAATGCCGCTTTAGCTTCAAAAACCACATAGACCGTATGCCGGAAACAATTTCGTACGAAATACCCACCTTGATCAACTCTCTACAGTCTGGACTTTTTACCAACACCAGATCAACCCCACATGAAAATTGTACCTTATGTGCGGACCACCTCCGCACCGGCATAACACTAAATGGAACCAACTACTACACAAAGCAAGGGAACTGCAAATCATCAGGCTTAGTATACGGGATAGAATGTAACAATTGCTATAAAATATACGTAGGCCAAACCAAAAATAAACTCCGCATCAGATTACTTCAACACAATGGAGACATCAGACGAGCTAACCCTGTAAGCTCCGTAGCCAACCATTTCAATGAATCTTGCCCAGGAGCTAATTGGACATTTAAAATATTAGAATATGAAGACGATACTTTTAAACGTCTGGTAAAGGAGAAATCATGGATACATATTCTGGATTCGGAAAACCCAAACTTTGGTATAAATAAAGAAAGTGAAAGTAGAACAAAGGCAGGTCTACTTCATCTTGATGTTTATTATACTACTAGTTTCGGCTATTGCCTTCTTCAGGTACAGAGTGACAGAACATGGTTATTGTGTCTCCTTATATAGTAATCTTCCGGTGAGGAAGTATACAATTTGTTTATTACAGAACAGTATCATAGCAACAATTAGTATATGACATCACAGTTTTAACATTTTTGTAAAGTGAAAAACATTCTAAAATGCCAAACAATATAGGTGCGGCCGGAAAAAATGGTTGTCCGGGCGGATAGAGGAGCATATAACGTACCTGTCCGGTCGGGCAAAATTGTATTTGTCCGGCCGGGCAAACACGCACTCCTGCTCCGGCCGGACAAAGTGAACCTTATCCGGCCGGGACACAAGTGCTGTTCATTTGAGGGATTGGAAGCGTAAAATGTTTATGAGATATTAGATCAAAACGTGATAAGGGCAATAACCTTTTAATCAAGTTGAAGAATGAAAGCGGAGTTAGGTACCAGCAGTCATGTAACCATGTTAGAACGGCTTAAGTGTCTAAAGCGACAAAGTATAGTAAGTGAGCGGTTTTAATACTTAGGCGGCTCTTTTTGGGCCCATACATGTGAATATCTTATGTTGTTTGGTTTGATGCAGGTTCTTATCGGGCCAATGGTTAGGCGGGGTGTTTTTATCGGCCGGTGGACGGACAGAGCATGGATGGGTTTGAAACAGAGCGTGAAAGTGGTGAAGGACGGTCGGTGGCAGAAAGGCGGCAGAAGTACGGAGAAGGTGTCTCGGCATCTGGACAGGATGATTGTGAGTATGCGGGCGGACAATGCAATGATTTAGAATTGGTTTCACATTTATAAAGATAATGTGGCGAATAAAAACATTTATTCTATATCTATATATAATAAGTTTTAATATAGAAGAATGTAAGATGCATATGAACAGAATTTTATATATACATTATGTTTTATGTTAACGTTTTAACAGGTACGGTTGATGCGGGTCTCCACATGGAGATAGCATCTAACTGTTGGTGAGTAGAGACTTTTTTAGAGTTCGTCAGTTTTATGATATATACAAGTGCGATAAAATGATAACAAAGAACGTGAATTAAAGTTTATGAGGCGTCTGCCGGAATAGCCATCAGGGGTGCGATAGTTCATGTTCAGGATTGGTGTCAGTAGGGATTCTTTAAACATCAGCTGTGTGTTCTGGCTCCATAATGTCCTGCGTTCGATGTTCTCTGATGTTTCCATCTATGAGCATGGTCGGTGGTTGGGCTGCTGGGGGTCTCAGATTGTTGCGGAGGGCGTTAAGTTCAAACTCCAAGTTGGGCTGCAGAATGTTGATGCGAAAGGCCTCTGCTACTTGGAAAATGGTGAAGGGGCAACCTCTGGCAATCATGCGGTCATTTGTGCGACCACACCGGAACTCGATGTCCATGCTGGTCGCTTGTTGTGGCTGTGGTCTTGGGATATGGCCGAGGTTTTGGGCTACCTCCACAATAGGTATCCCATGTGGCGGGGCACGAGCAGGTTGCTCGTGAACCACCACATGGGATCCCGGGGGTGATGCGGGCGGATTTCTGTCATCGTTGGTGTAATCCAGGGTGGCGTCAAGGTCCGGGCGTTGCGGTGACTGGGCTGTCACTGCTGGGACCGGCAAATGGTCCCTGCGTGTGCCGACCGGACTCGAGGTGGCAGCTGGTGGGGTTAATACCATCTGTGTACTGCGTTGGGCGGCTGCCGGCTCTCGTGGGTCCTCTTTGGTTGGTGTATCATCTGGGCCGAAGACATCTTCTGCCCAGTTAGTGTCCACAGTTGAGGGGGTTGAAGCTGTTGAGATTGGTAGTGGTATACGTGGTGTTGCAGGTGACCTGATGAATGTGGTAGGGCTGAGGAGTGTGGTGGGTACCGCCGATCGGGTATTCTCTATGTCTTTCCTCGGGACCAGCAGACTTGTGGGCAGTTTTCTGTGGTGGAGGATTTTGAGAGGGTCTTCCTCCATTACAGGCGCTTTTGGTGTTGTGTCGCCGCATACTGTATCCGGATGGCGAGATACAGTGCATGATGGTGTCACTCTTTTCTTCTTCTTCTTGGGGATGGTGTAATCTCCCAGTGAGCTGGCGACTTGGCTGTATGGGTCCGTTGATGATGATCTGACATAAGCTAATTAACATACACACCCAGCACGGCAACCAGAGAAATCTGTATACTCACCACGAGCCACCTCACCGTACGACTGCACCCGACCCCACCTCCCACAATGGGATTGGCCAAAGCTAATTGTAGCTGACATACACCAAGCGCACACTGTGTGGACATACGGCCATATAAGCACCGGTCAGCCACAACTACGCCATTTCGTCATGGACACTTATCAATGCAAAGACTGCTCTAAAATACTCAAGAAAAACAACATGAAGCGGCACGCCGCAGAAGTCCACGGGGAAGGAAGATCAGAGTTACTTTACTGTGACACCTGTGAATACGGCACAAACCGACAGAGAGACTTAGAGCGGCACATAATTAATGTGCACCACAGCAACCGCCCACAAAAAGGCGGGGAGACTCTCAACAAATCATCGCGAGAAGGGGGCGAAAAGAGGCGGTCCGCCACGACCCAGCCCACCCCAACAAAGAAGAAACTGATCATTAAAATCAAACCACCGGGGGCACCGAGCGCACTCGCCGATTACCTGCCGGAGAGTGAGACGGCCACAAACGAAGCGGAGGAATCAAGAAGGAGAGCCCTACCTAGAATCCCACTTCTACCGACTCCGCACACTGACGTGATGGGAGAATACGTGAGAGAAGAGGGGGCACAGAGCAAACTGCCCGAGGAGACAGCCACGCCAGTTGCCACTCGGGAGCCAGAGCCCCCCGCACACCAGGGGAACTTCACCGCTTCTACTCCCTCCGCCTCGATAGAAAGCGGCTTGGACGCAGTATCGGCGGATGACACGCCGGTGAAGTCCGCATCAACTCAGGACAACGCCACACAACCACCCTCCGAACCGACGCGCAGGAGCTCCAAGGACGCACGAAGCCTCCACCGCCATAAGTCAACCCAAAACACAGGGACCAACACTACTACGATTCACACAGGGGACTCAGAGTCTCAGACGTCAGAGACCAGACGAAGGATCAGTCTCGATACTTACCGAGACTGCTCCACACACAATGTGGAAATCACATATTCACGCCTTAGCACCAGAGTGGTGGTCCAGAACGCGACGGGTGATTGGAGAAATAGCATCAGAGACCTGCACGCTCTGATGGAACATAAAATACCCAGCCAAGATCCAGTAGACATTAACTTAAGGCTTGACCCGTACCAGTCATCTACGGCCACGAGCTTTGACACTGAAAGTTCTGAGATGGCTGGTACGGGTTATGGAACCATACACGCCAGTGACAATTCCGCAAGGACTCAAACTGACTACCCCGCGGATGAACACCCACAGTACGAGGAGTACAAGTGAGCCTGAGTCGCCGAACCACATCGACGCTGCGCCCCCAGACGCCGAAAGGAACAATTTTATAGTTTTTTTTGTTGATAGGTTAAAGACTATATCCGCACGAGTTTTTTTTGATAGTTTAAAGACTATATCCGCACGAGCCAACCGAACTCCGCATTTCATATCACCTACGGACTTTTTTATACAGTGATAGACCCGCTCGCATCAGAGCGGCACCACCAGTATAAATCAGATAGAGCTCGCCGTCCACAAGCCGACTGTTCATGCAGACTACGACGCCTGGGGGTGTCCGCGACTGCGGAGCGGCGGAGAACCAAGACTCCGCCTCTCCGCGGTCGCGGACGGCCCCATCGCGCCTTGCCCATAATGTTTTTTCCAAAATAATATTTTTTTTTAAAAAGTGATGATGATTATAGTAGTCATATAACTGAAATATGTCATATATAAACACACTGACTCAAATCTAAACCCAAAAAGGGTTGTTTTGAAATACTATGTTTATTCAAGAATATTTGCTGACCCACTCATGCCTGCCATAATAAAGCATTTTGTTATAAACTGTGATACATTCCAGCTAATCACCGCGGCCCCATCCGCCGCCGGCGCGTCGGAGTGTGCGGATTGAATATGTCTTCAATCCAAGCACCCCGCGGCGTGGGCGGTGGTTGGGTCTGCGGTGTGTTCAAGGCTTCCTCCGCCCGTCGCGGAATTCATTGTATTTCTGACGGATTCTGTTTTTTCCGCACGACTCCGCACCACCGCCTAACAGGCTCTGTATAAATATAAAGAATGGTTCTATATTAGTAAACAATAACATCATGATATACTCCATAAATGGATAGGGTTTTTTGAAAAATATTTTGATTCTATAAAATAATAACAAAATTTTAACACATGTATCACTTACCCGATGTGACGTCATACATTTTAACTTCAACTGTTCACTGTCTCTTTGATTCTGTCAAGTTGCCTAGCAACCCCTGTGATGTCATAGTATCTTTAGGCACTATATAAACAAATGTTCCATGCTAACCTCATTACTATCCCTGATGAAGCTGAAATATGCGAAACATGTTGGAATAAAGACCTGAACTAAAAATACAAAATGTATTGTCTTTTTTGTTCATAATAACTACCTATTGATGGTCTCTGGACTATATATTATGACAGTGTGGGTTTGACTATATCCTAGAGTAAAACTACCTATTGTTAGTCTCTGGACTATATATTATGACAGTATGGGGTTTGTCTATATCGTAGACTACCTATTGTTAGTCTCTGGACTATATATTATGACAGTATGTCATTTGATTTGTTTCAGCGAGTTTGGTTATATGAACGGCACCGCTGTCCTGCACTTCCCGGACGGTGGCTCCAGTACTCCCATATGGCTGGACGACGTGGATTGTTACGGATCAGAATCTAAGCTGATCGAATGTTACCATAATGGATGGGGAAATCATAAGTGAGGATGTTGGAGTCTTTTGTGGTAAATAACAACATTGTAGAATATCTCAGCAAACACAAGATATTTACCCGATGTTGATGTAATGCAGGGCCAGGTCGCAAGCGGTGGCACACCATTAACTCTTCTCTGCCAAAATTCACTACAAAAAAACGTACTCCTGGAACCCAAGTTTATATAAAATAAATTGTTATGTAACACATGTATTTCAAATAGATCCCCATAAGCAAATTTAGGACGCAGCATAATAAAACTTGGCTCAAAGCTATATCAACTTTGGCCTTTGGAAGTATATATTCCCATCATATTTTTAAATTCATTATTACACCTGAGGCAATAGTGGGGCCTATCGTAACGTTGGGGACTAGATAGGTTGACAAGAACATTTCTTTACAAAATGTTACACTTAACAAATAGCAAAATATGAAGAATTAATTCAATTCATTTCTTTCACGAATTCGTTTTATCTACTAGTCTAGCTGACTGATTCAAGGACATGATTGATCGGAATTTGGGTTTTTTAATTTATAGGGCCTATAGAAGACAGCATCATTTTTAGTATAGTCTGTATCAGGACTCCTTACAATAAATAAATCTGTCTTGTGTATAGGCTTGTAAATCCATAACAAAAATCACTCTAGTGGACAATAATATGTGTATTAAATATCCATTAAAGGGACTGGCCCAGGCTAAAATCATAAAAATATTGGTGATTTTATTTTGGCCTCTTAATATGACCATATGATGTAAACATGTCCATAGACTAGAACTGCAAAAGTTTTAAAAAATTTCTGCTGCGCATTCACCAGTTAGGCTAGATATAGAGAATACCCGTATTTCTTATTTTTGACATGGTTGTCCATAATTAGAAATCAGGAATTTTGTCTCTATATCTAGCCTAACTGGTGAATAGTTGTAAGATGACACCAAGGTCATTTTAAGGTCATTTCAAGGAAAAACAAGCTGATTTTTTTGATGTATGAAAATCACCTTATTGCAAGGTCGGGTGGCTACTGAGGATTCGCATAGCACATAAGTGTTTTAGGCAACAGTGTGTGAATGTGTCACGTCTACACCTTACACTGCTAAACACGACTATAATCTTTTCAATCCATTTTATTTCCCGTTTAACATGTTTAAATTACAGTTATTGGGAACGAGTGATTAAACATCAAGATTTGGTCTCAAATTAAACAAATATGAATATTTTTCACCCACTTGAAGTTGTGACAAAACGTCAAGTGACATGTTGTATTAACTTTCTCGTACTTTCATTTAAGATGTTGTTCAAATATCCCACTGAAAATTAATATTATGTTGACTTTCTCCTACCCGGTGTGACCGAGCCGCCTAAGTCAGTTACTGCACGAGGCCCTGTCACACTGACCGCCATTTTGTTTCCACAGCCAGCTGTGTAAAAACGACACTCGCGCCACCTACCGAAAAACTCAGATGCCATGAAATTGACACGAATATTTCAAGTGCCTACGAAAACTAGGTCATCTTCAGCAGGCGTGATCGTATTAGAACTATTACATTAACAAATAGGGGTCACTGTGTCAGAGCCTTGCGATGTAACTTTTTCCTTTGGAAAAGTTAAGATTTATCTTCAGGTATCTCTCATTCCAATAAAAGGATTACGTAAAGCTTTTATTTGCCATCCCACAAAAAAATCTTATGTTTGATCTTATCTTATCCTAAATTTATTTTATTTCCAGTGGAAAAGCTAAGATTACATTTTATTTTAAATCTGCAAAACTATCTTTATTTGTACACTGTGATTTTCATTATCTTTCATTCAAAGGTTTTTGAGTGACACTTCGGAGGGACACATTAAGTCCAAATTGTTTTCTTTTATTTTATTCACAATGCGGTTGTGTTTGTTTCTTTCAGAAAACTATTAGCACAGACTTGGAAAAGGATGGGACTCTTCCTCTCTGAGAAAATGACACCAGGGACGGACACAGGGTTCATGATAGACTTCCTTCTGCTTTAACTCCTCCCCTGCCGAATTTCTGTCACTGTATTTTCCACTCGTCTGAAGCAGCATCAAGTGACAAAAAATATATCTATCTATAAAGCAATGAAAATCTCCAAAATGTAATTATCTGATAAACTGATCATGCAGCACAAACTATTTGTTTGATTCCACGTCCTATGAAAACAATGACTGAAATAGAAAAGAATGGAAATGAGGTTACATGTTTGTCAGTGGGCCTGACCCAGCAAACATGACACGGTGGCCCGACGTTGTTTTATTGTTGGGCCAGCGTCGTAGACGGTGAGCCAGCTGTAAGCCAACGTTGGGCCGACGTCTCGTGTTTATTGGGTAGGTATTACAGCTTTCCAGCATGGAAACCCTCTTGATCCGCCCGTTGATATAAGACTGGTCAACATTATAATTCATTCAATCCAAGCACCCCGCGGCGTGGGCGGTGGTTGGGACTGCGGTGTGTTCAAGGCTTCCTCCGCCCGTCGCGGAATTCATTGTATTTCTGACGGATTCTGTTTTTTCCGCACGACTCCGCACCACCGCCTAACAGGCTCTGTATAAATATAAAGAATGGTTCTATATTAGTAAACAATAACATCATGATATACTCCATAAATGGATAGGGTTTTTTGAAAAATATTTTGATTCTATAAAATAATAACAAAATTTTAACACATGTATCACTTACCCGATGTGACGTCATACATTTTAACTTCAACTGTTCACTGTCTCTTTGATTCTGTCAAGTTGCCTAGCAACCCCTGTGATGTCATAGTATCTTTAGGCACTATATAAACAAATGTTCCATGCTAACCTCATTACTATCCCTGATGAAGCTGAAATATGCGAAACATGTTGGAATAAAGATCTGAACTAAAAATACAAAATGTATTGTCTTTTTTGTTCATAATATTTACCCAACCAATCAGGGGCAACCCGAAGAGAGAGTCAATCATTATAATGAAAAAAACGAAACAGGTACATCACTGTAATTGAGGACCATGGACAATCACCATGCTGGACATTGCCACTGACGATGATTCATAATCATGGAACCATCGGACACACATTGAGACAATTTGATTGTGAGTACAATGAACAATGAAATTAAGTTAAATCAGACATTTGACATCGAAACCCCGGATACACCCAATGGAAACAAACGCAGACGCTCCCGCTCTTCATTGAGCAGCGACTCGTCAAACAGCTCCTTGGGCAAAAAATCCAGTAAAATCTTGAAACCTTTAACATCCAATATGGCGAATAATCAGAATGGGAACAATCAAACCCCTGAAACTAATAACGCAACCTCTTTGTCAGCTGTGAACCCACAGACCACCACGGAGAAAGAAAACACCATCCCACCCAACACAGACAACCTGTCACAGAACACCTTTGCGGAGGCATCTATCAACCGCGAAGAAACCACAGATCGTGCGGAGGAAACCAATGACGACACCAAGGAAATATTAGGCGCGGCCCTCAGAACAACGCCGGTATACCTGCTGATAAAACACATCAAATCCACTCCAGACCCGGAATTCCCAGATGACGCGGACCTCACCACCAGATTAGAAGCATACTCATTCAATGAGGTTCTAAAACTTAACAACATCAGCGCACGGGAAGTGAGTCTATGGATAATTGCGGAGAGCAAAAAGGAAATCTCAAACACATCCCCCATCTTCGTAACATATAAAGGCATCAGGGGCCGTATTCTCGTACAATAATAGTTAAGATAAGATCTTATCTTAAATCAAGTTAAGATTGTCGTAGCTAAGTAAGATCTTAATTTGCTATTCTCGAACGAGTTACACTTAACTTAGCTAAGATCTTAACTCCCTGTGTTTTACTAAAAATCGGCTAAATTTCCGTGTGACGGAAACGTGTACTATAATTATAGGGCCTGATGTGCCCAATAAATAAATTATGTTTTTTTTCTGTATTTGACATAGATGTAGTCTAGACTAATTGCCGTAGTCTACAAAGAAAAAAAACGAGGAAAAAAAATGAGGAAAAAATTTGGACCTGACGGGACTCGAACCTTGTACCTCTGACTTATCAGTCAACAACTCTAGTCTATGGATATGGGGGGGGGGTGGGGTGGATCCGATCAACACGGAAGCGTGATGTTGTCCCGACGCCCATTTTTCATGATAATATTAATAAATAAGTCATAGACTATGGAAAACATTCCGCAAGTCAACTTGGCATAAAGTATGACGTCACAAGCATATAAATGCCACTGTACATGTTGTAGGATAGGCTGGTATAGTTCGTCGTAGAAGTTACGACAGGTCGGGAGCTGTCGTAACTTTAAGAGGAAAGTTACGCTCAGTCGCATCTTAAATATTTCGAGAATAGCACTTACACTTAATCTTAAACTTAAGATCTTAATATTTGAGATAATCGTAAATACTACGATTATCTCAAATATTAGGATCTTAACTCTTTCGAGAATACGGCCCCAGAGCATATTCAAATAAAATCACGAGGACCCGCCACCATCACAACATCTTGACAAAATGTGTTTCAAACGAGTGGACCCCTAGAGGTCTCTCACTTCAACGCAGAATAACACCAATCGGAGGGAACGCACAATTGGAAATCTCAATTAGAGAAATCCATGCGCATTCACCAGTTAGGCTAGATATAGAGAATACCCGTATTTCTTATTTTTGACATGGTTGTCCATAATTAGAAATTAGGAATTTTGTCTCTATATCTAGCCTAACTGGTGAATAGTTGTAAGATGACACCAAGGTCATTTTAAGGTCATTTCAAGGTAAAACAAGCTGATTTTTTTGATGTATGAAAATCACCTTATTGCAAGGTCGGGTGGCTACTGGGGATTCGCATAGCACATAAGTGTTTTAGGCAACAGTGTGTGAATGTGTCACGTCTACACCTTACACTGCTAAACACGACTATAATCTTTTCAATCCATTTTATTTCCCGTTTAACATGTTTAAATTACAGTTATTGGGAACGAGTGATTAAACATCAAGATTTGGTCTCAAATTAAACAAATATGAATATTTTTCACCCACTTGAAGTTGTGACAAAACGTCAAGTGATATGTTATATTAACTTTCTCGTACTTTCATTTAAGATGTTGTTCAAATATCCCACTGAAAATTAATATTATGTTGACTTTCTCCTACCCGATGTGACCGAGCCGCCTAAGTCAGTTACTGCACGAGGCCCTGTCACACTGACCGCCATTTTGTTTCCACAGCCAGCTGTGTAAAAACGACACTCGCGCCACCTACCGAAAAACTCAGATGCCATGAAATTGACACGAATATTTCAAGTGCCTACGAAAACTAGGTCATCTTCAGCAGGCGTGATCGTATTAGAACTATTACATTAACAAATAGGGGTCACTGTGTCAGAGCCTTGCGATGTAACTTTTTCCTTTGGAAAAGTTAAGATTTATCTTCAGGTATCTCTCATTCCAATAAAAGGATTACGTAAAGCTTTTATTTGCCATCCCACAAAAAAATCTTATGTTTGATCTTATCTTATCCTAAATTTATTTTATTTCCATTGGAAAAGCTAAGATTACATTTTATTTTAAATCTGCAAAACTATCTTTATTTGTACACTGTGATTTTCATTATCTTTCATTCAAAGGTTTTTGAGTGACACTTCGGAGGGACACATTAAGTCCAAATTGTTTCCTTTTATTTTTATTCACAATGCGGTTGTGTTTGTTTCTTTCAGAAAACTATTAGCACAGACTTGGAAAAGGATGGGACTCTTCCTCTCTGAGAAAATGACACCAGGGACGGACACAGGGTTCATGATAGACTTCCTTCTGCTTTAACTCCTCCCCTGCTGAATTTCTGTCACTGTATTTTCCACTCGTCTGAAGCAGCATCAAGTGACAAAAAATATATCTATCTATAAAGCAATGAAAATCTCCAAAATGTAATTATCTGATAAACTGATCATGCAGCACAAACTGTTTGTTTGATTCCACGTCCTATGAAAACAATGACTGAAATAGAAAAGAATGGAAATGAGGTTACATGTTTGTCAGTAGGCCTGACCCAGCAAACATGACACGGTGGCCCGACGTTGTTTTATTGTTGGGCCAGCGTCGTAGACGGTGAGCCAACTGTAAGCCAACGTTGGGCCGACGTCTCGTGTTTAATGGGTAGGTATTACAGCTTTCCAGCATGGAAACCCTCTGGATCCGCCCGTTGATATACGACTGGTCAACATTATAAAAATGATGAAATCACATTTCTTCTTATGACACCATGTCAAATACTAAATTATATTAGCATTAATATATTTTGATAGAAAAAAGTTTTGTTTATATAGAATGAATATTGAGCACATTCATTGTATATTATACACTGCATATATATTGTATATTTGTTTAAGTAATACTTATCAATAAAGAGGCACAATCGCCTTTCAATAGTTGATACCAGTAACATACTATAGAGTCTTTTGTTGTCCGGCTAAAAATATTAGAGTCATAACTTGTTTCGTTTTATTGGCATGTAAATCAAACATCATATACAGGTTTGCCATGTCTAAACCTTAATGGAGTTCACATTTGACATTTCAGTGACCTTGAAATGTTAAACATCATATGCAGGATAGCCATTCACAATCCAAACGAACCACAGTCCATTAGCGGATTCATGCTTTTGGTGTCTGTCGTGGTGGTCTTAAGTTGTTGGACTAATTGTGGATAAAATACAAGATGGCCTGCAATTGCAATAATTGCACAGAAAGGATCACCCAGACATGTGCGTTTTTCCGAGGCTGATAATTCCTATAGTTAAACGAAACAGAGTATTTGTTAATGTAAGTAAAAAGTCAGCTTGTCTGCTACAACCTGATCACCTTATGTCGTTCCATTGGTGTGTTAATTCTTTGAAAATTAACATTTAACCTTTTCACTACCATACATGACGGAAATTTCAGTCGTCATTCGTCAATGAACGTAACCGTAAAATGACACAAATTTTCGTCAAATATATACTACATTTATGTATTTTTCGTCATTTGAAGCTGGAAATTGCGTTAGCAATTCCAGCTTCAAATGACGAAAAATAGAACTCCTACACCAGTATATCTGGATCCTGGCATGCACCCCGGCCTGGAAGTCAAAGGGTTAAGTATGTTGGTTTATCGCGAAGAATAAAAGTTAACAATTCTTTTCAACTTGACTAGTACTTGATAGTTTATTTTAGAGTCATATTAGAAAAACGCTGAAGCTGCTGATATGACAGATATTAAAGTCAATGATAGGCACATATCGGCCAGTTTTAAATTGATAAAGTTGAAATTTTTCAGGGTGCATCCTGCATTTTTTTTTAGTAATGATCTATAGCTGCCTGGCATGGTTTCCCAGATATTACGCATATTAAAGAAAAATAATGAGCTTTGAATTGGATCGAGTCGATTTTTTTCAGGGTGCATCCTTCCTTGAAACCGCACATTTTGTAAGGGGTCTGTAGCACCTACATCGCAGAAAGTAATTCACAGCATTAAACCAACAGAAAGTCAATATGTTTACTCGACTCTCTGAATGTGCTTCCATTTGACAAGATTGTTCCATTCTGGAATAGTTTTTACAATAAATGAGTTCGCATAATTTGACTTGTTGGCGCGGATGTGCTGGTAGTTGTAGTCAGCACGTCGAGTTCTGGTGTCGGGTTTTATAGCAAGTTCATCTATGGGTATGGCCGCGTCACCCTTTATCGCCTGGTAGAACATAATCAGCCTAGTGCAGGATCACCGGCTGGACAGCGAGTCCCACCCTTGGTCTTGAATTATCTGGTTCACACTCACTTCAGGCCCTCGTTGGTACTCTCCTTTCATGAACCTTGCAGCTCTGTGTTGCACTCGCTCTAAGCTGTCCACGTCCTTCTGCTCAGATGGATCTACACACACGCCCTATATTGCAGACCAGACCGCACACATACCAAAGCTGTATACATATGAAAGTTCTTTATGGCGTTCTGGACTTATGGCGTTCTGGACTTTATGGCGTTCCAAGAATTAGCGTGCTCGGCCTCAGACCGCCAGGGCTCGAATTTCGAATCCTGTGTCTGGAGGACAGTGCCATCTCATTCATCTCACCATCCTCAGGAGGTTCCCCTGGCCTAGTTTAGCTTATGTGCACAAAGGTGGCCTAAAGCCCGATTCATTTCATTTTTTTATTGACCGCTCATGCAACGATGTTAGGTCTTCTGTAGCCGGACTCGTGTATCAGTGACATATTAAAAAGCGAAATTGGGGTTCCACATGGCAGTATGCTCAGTCCCAAACTATTCATGGAATTTTTACAAGACATATCCGCATCATTTGACCAATATCAAGGTATCCATGTGGACACCTTACTAATGGTATATCTGTTATTTGCAAATGACCTTATCTTTTTTTCTAAATCTGCTGAGGGATTACAAAATCAGCTAACTGCTCTGTTTTCATATACTTCCCTCTGGCATATGATAGTAGCCTAAGCATTCCTAAAACAAAAGTTTGTATCTTTAATGAGCGTTAGACAACAGTATGTGAAAGCTTCCACTATGTTGATAACATTATAGAAAAAGCTGAACAATATAAATACCTGGGTGTGGAGTATAGCACCAAATACTCTGATAATGTGTTAAAGAAACTTTTTCTCATCTTGCTTCCCAAGCTGGGAAAGCATTTTTTTCTCTATGAAATAGTCTCGTCCTGTGGTCGTTAAATTGAGCCATCCAGTCAGAAATGCCTACAGTATGCAACTTGATCTAGATGGCATAGGCTTCACAAATTGATGTTCCCGTATTCGCTTGGTCTTTGAACAAACCGGGCTTGATCAAACTTGGGAATCACAGAATATTGAGGATACAAATAAATTCATGCTTTAATTTAAACAATCAATTGTTAGAATATTCACACAACGGTGGAGAAAAGATACTGAGAGTTCAAGTAAGCTGCAAACATATGCATTAGTAAAAAAATGTTTCTGTGTTGAACCATATATCCTACACATAAAGGGAGAACCACCTCATAACAGCAATGGCGAGATATCGAAGGAGCTCACATGATCTAAATATAGAAAGAGGACGATTCGATAATCCAATCACTCCAATAAAGTAGCGAATATGCACAAAGTGTGAATTAAACGAAATTGACGACGAAATACATCCCCTTCTCCACTGTAGCGCTATGAATAATGAACACAAAAATCTAGTTTAATTCTGTAGCCGCAATTATCAATATACAGCCGACAAATGATATGTTTCTACGAACTATGAAATCTAGAGACATAACAGTCGTGAAATCACTAGCACAATTTATCTATGGTTGTTTGAGGCAAATTAAGGGTTAAAAATACTGAGTATAATAAATCACAAGTCACCTTTCACTATAATATCCATATTATCATGCTTTTATGATCTGACTTGGGTATTACCACATATCAGGATGGCTGTTGCTCTCGGATTTTATTATTTGGCTTATTAGGGTCGGTTATGGACGTTTCCGTCCCCTTTGCTATCAGACGAAGTGGGGCCTATTGGAGGATTTCAGAGTTGCTAAGTTAACTGATTTTCTCTATGAGGTTGGGAATGTTTTTCTTCGCTTGTAACTCCTCGTGTATGTGGTACTAGCAAGGTCGTGATTGAAATAGTATGAATTAAACAATATAGTGAATTAAAATAAGCTGTAATGTTTTTGTGAGAGGGCCATGTCTTGTGTGAATTGCACAAATAATTAATATCCACCATTATTACTGTCATTACGTTGTTAAGTTTGCACCGCTAGTCAATATCAGGGAATCTCCGAGCTTTTTATTATGGCGATGCCACTTAACATGATTTTAGTTATGTATGTCATACCATGTATATTGTCTTTTGATTTTTAAGAAAATTAACATTATTGTATATATGTACACATATCTCTTTCATTCCGGGTCAACTCGGACCCTAACCAACTCGGATCCTGTCACAAGCGGTGTCCGAGTTGGTTCACTGCAGTGTTCAACTTAGTAATGGTAGAATAGTGTCCGAGTTGGCATAGGGTCTGACCCGTCTAAAACCAACATGGACCCTATTAAAATGATTTTATTAACAATATAAAGCCTACTGAATATATCAGGCCACTAAGGTTTTGTTTGTTTTATCTGTTATCATTATCATTCAGGTCGTGTCGTCAGCATACAAAATAACCTTGGTCTTGGAGCACACTTTAGGCAGGTCGTTAACATAAAGTATAAACAGTAGCGGTCCCAGGATACTTCCTTGTGGCATGCCACAGTTCACAGGTCGTTTTTCAGACTGTTCGCTTTGAACTGAACTTTCTGCTTCCTGTCTGTTAAGTAATTTTCAAAACAGGACATGGACCAGACTAGTTCTCCTGAGTCGAACCCATTGATGATATATTCTGTAACATCAATGAATGCCGTCTCAGTGGAAAATTTACTCCTAAAGCCTGACTGGTATTCATATAATAATTTAGTACCATTCAAATAGGTAAACAGTTGAATGATTGTGTATATTCCGTTAAAAAACCTTCATTATCACAGGAATAACAGATATTGGTCTATAATTTGACACATCTGTTGATATTTAAATAGTGTCCGAGTTAGTATGGGGTCTGAGTTGGTTTATCATAGTGTCCGAGTTGGTAGTACCCGAATTGGTCTAGGGTCCGAGTTGGTATAGGGTCCGAGTTGGCATAGGATCCGAGTCGTCCGGTTACCGCTCTCAGCACCCTAGGATTCCACTGACATTGAATCTGTTGGCCTTAGTTTTTTATTCTAAGATCGTAATAGCGGTTGGCCAATACTACGTGTTTCACCAATCTTACGTTTTATACTGGTTTTATCGCTCATTTATTGTGACAAGTTCGTGGATGACAACATCATTTAGATTTATCATTTGAAAAGGAAATTAACCAATATTTTTTTAGAATACGTGTCATATGGAACATACATAGCAATACAGAACTATGTTTATTGCAGCAGATTAAGTTAGTTACGGCTTCAGTTAAATTTTACGGTTGACAGGGTCTAGTCTACTTAGTCTCTTAGACTCTTAGTTTACAACAATTTTTTAAAACAAACATTATCATGAATCAAGTAACAGCTGCTCTTGATGGTCTGAGAGAAGCCACTGGTTCTGTTGGTCAAAATCTGCGTGATCTTTTATCAAACACAGTTGAAGACACTCCTGATTTGATCCCAGGAAACTCCATGATAAACACTCTAGGCCTACATAATCAAAAAGTTGTCGTGGTTGGATTGCTGAGCTTTTTAATCCCATTTCTTGCTTTTCAACTCCTCTGTTGGTGCTGCTCATCTCCAAAGGAAGTGAACTGTGTAAAGTTGACCAAATCAAGGTCATATTTATTTGGTGAACGTTTTGACCGGTCTTCAACAGAGAGTAAACCTAAGACTACAATATTAGATGCTGTGTATGAAGCTAAGCGTTGGTTCAGACAAGCTGAGCATGATTTAGACGCAGCCCGACATGACATGGACCAGACTGATCCTGCTTATGAATGGGCATGTTTCAAGTGTCATCAGGTAGGCAGTGGTTCCATCAGCTCTTAAGGCAAGGATTCTGTTTCAACAGATCCTGGGAGTAACCTCTTTTCAATTTGCTCGGTTGCTGTTTACAATTTTTTATCAAAATTTGTCTCTTTTCATTTTTTCATCTTCCCCCAACATTCCTGAAAATTTGGTGGAATTTTGTTGTGTATTATCGAAGTTAGACCATTTGGCATGTAATCAAGTTTCAAAATGACAGCTGTCATAAAACCATTGCCATGAAACAGGAAATATATTAGAGTCTACATGCCAAATGGTCTAATTGACAAAATACACAACAATATCCCACCAAATTTTCATCGGATGTTGGGGGAAGATGAAAAAATGATCCAAGAAAAAAATGTAAACAGAAATTTTGAAAAGCGATAGAGGTAGGTTTTACAGATATACTGATGCAGTTGCTCAGTATCCCTAAACACTGGAGTACAGTCATTCACGGAATGCATACTCGATATAGGCTAGCCCTAAAACAGCATTATTCCGCAACCCAAGCTGCATAGTCTTGAAGTGAGCCATAGAAATATCCTGGCTTCCCGTTGTGTGCATGTAAACCAGCGACATCATATTGAAGTTGCCGGCTCACTGTACACAATAGAAGCCAGGATATTCTCTTTGGTTCGCTTCAAGGCTATGCAGCTCTGGCCGCAAAATAGTCTTGTTTTCAGGGCTAGACATAGTTCCTTGTACTGTTTAAATTGTAGTCCTTCATTCTGTAAATAAGGATGTATTCTCGTGTGTTTTGGTAAGTGTATTCCGGTATGTAGGTTTGACCAATATTTGCTGGTGCCCTAACAATTGCCTTGTCTTTGGGGCTAGGGGTTATCATGTTTATTGTATAAGCAATTTGTAGAAAATAAAAATATGGGTGGGATATTTCAGTCACAACTATCCCGAACACAGATGATGCAACCTGGTTTTATACTAGTACTTCAACATTTTTTTTATATATTTCGAAGCTCTTTGAGCGGCATGTTATTAAAAATACCACGGAACTGAATATCATGTCAGCATTATAGTATTTACTTTCCTATTATTTTTAAAAGAAAAATTAAATTTTCTTGAGATTATTGGATGCATCTTAATGAAATTAAAATCTCACCTGAACCAAACATTCAATAGCTTGATAACCCTTGTTATATGTTTTGAGGGTTTTTTGTAATTAATCAAATTGTTTTCGATAGATATGTGAATGATTTAATTTGGGAGATCTAACAAGTTTTTCCAGGATTAGTTTTTATCACTTGAAGAGCTCTATAAATTGTGTTCCATAGTATGAAAAATACGAACTGACAAATTAAGAGAGTTATGATTAACCCTTTATAATTAACCCTTTATACCCTCAGGATGCACCAAATATAACCCTTTACGATCAACCCTTTGTACCCTCAGGATGCACCAAATATAACCTTTTATGATTAACCCTTTGTACGCTCATGATGCACCAAATATAACCCTTTATGATTAACCCTTTGTACCCTCAGGATGCACCAAATATAGCTTTTTATGATTAACCCTTTGTGCCCTCAGGATGCACCAAATATAACCCTTTATGATTAACCCTTTGTACCCTCAGGATGCATCAAATATAGCCCTTTATGATTACCCCTTTATACCCTCACGATGCACCAAATATAACCCTTTATGATTAACCCATTTAACCCTTTATGATTAACCCTTTGTACGCTCATGATGCACCAAATATAACCCTCTATGATTAACCCTTTGTAAGCTAATGATGCACCAAATATAACCCTTTATGATTAACCCTTTGTACGCTCATGATGCACCAAATATAACCCTTTATGATTAACCCTTTGTACGCTCATGATGCACCAAATATAACCCTTTATGATTAACCCTTTGTACCCTCAGGATGCACCAAATATAACCCTTTATGATTAAGCCTTTGTACCCTCATGATTCACAAAATATAACCCTTTATGATTAACCCTTTGTACCCTCAGGATGCATCAAATATAGCCCTTTATGATTACCCCTTTATACCTTTACGATGCACCAAATATAACCCTTTATGATTACCCTTTGTACCCTAATGATGCACCAAATATAACCCTTTATGATTAACCCTTTGTACCCTCAGGATGCATCAAATATAGACCTTTATGATTACCCCTTTGTACCCTCAGGATGCATCAATTATAGACCTTTATGATTACCCCTTTGTACGCTCATGATGCACCAAATATAACCCTTTATGATTAACCCTTTGTACCCTCAGGATGCACCAAATATAGCTTTTTATGATTAACCCTTTGTGCCCTCAGGATGCACCAAATATAACCCTTTATGATTACCCCTTTGTACCCTCACGGTGCACCTAATATAACCCTTTATGATTAGCCCTTTATACCCTCAATTACCTAATTTCTTAAAAACTTAGGGGATTTGGAACAAACATTTTTATGGAACTGTTTTAATAATAATAAAAAAATCTTCATACAGTCAAGAATTTAGACAGCACCTTAGGCCAAAAAAAAATATATGTTTGTTTCCGATTTGTTGCCATTTTAACCAGTGGGTAGGTAGGGAATTTATTTTATTTTATTTTTTGTCACTTCAACCAATCGGTAGGTAAGAATTATTTTTTATTTTATTTGGCGCCAAATTCACTTCCAGGCATGCCTTATCTGTACATTGCGTAACGATTGTTTTTTTTGTATGTTTCTTGACCCCTCCTCTCCTTTTCGTAACGTTTTTTAGTTACTTTGACTACAGCCAGTAACTCATCCCTTAACTTATGGTTTTCCTAAAAAAAAAAAAAAAAAAAAATTTTTTTTTACTTTTTTTGGAAATCTATAAAATAAATTTGGGTCGCACATGTTTTGATAGGGTCGGTCGGAAATCGGAAACAAACAATATTTTTTTTTAGGCCTTATGGCTTTTAGTGAATGAAGATTACTATGGTAAATTGAGGCTTGCAAGGGTTAAGCTGGTCATATATTCAATTTTTTGAAAATAAAGAAATAATTAATGTTTTACCTTCAGTACACCTTGAGCATGATGAGTCTCACTATTGTTGAGATTATTGATAATAACATGTATTAACCCCTTAACCGCCAAGTTATTCAATTACAATTTTCACTCACTTGAAGTTGTGTCTCGCTGACGCGTTTCACAACTTCAAGTGAGTAAAAATTATTCAGATTTGACAAAATGGAGGTCAACTATTTTCGAATCTTGCTGATTGATGTCACTTTTGATCATTAACATGTTTAAAAGGTGGTACTGAATGTGCTATAAAAAAAATGAAAAACCGAATATAATCGGTTCTGGCAGTGATAGGGTTAAATCTTTTATGCTCAGGCTGCAGAGAAGGCTGTGAAATCAAGTTTACTGCATCATAGACAGCCATTTGATGCAGTTCACGACCTGAGTGAGCTTTCCCTTCACACTCAGGACAAGCATCTTGTCTCCTTATGTGGTGATTTACAGGTAACTCCTCAAATGTTCATTCAATTCTTATACAACACATTACAACACATTTAAAAAATCCAAATCATTGTCTTCTTCGAATTGTTGGCGCCTACAACATCTAAAATTACTCTTGGGGCATTTATTTCATTTTAATAAAAATTCAAATGTAGTCTACTCATATTGCCTTTTACATTTTCTGTTTAATACACATACCCAGTACTTGCAATGTTTATACTGCAATGAGATGTTGTCTTTTTTGATGCAAGACCAGTTTAATTATTATCTTTTTCTCTCGTTTCTAGCAACTATCATTTACATGTTTTGGAGATCTAATATTTAGTATCACATGAAAGATAAATATGTATAAGCCTACTTTAACTCTTACAGCGCGGGGATAGACTTTAGTAGTCAGAATTTGACGTCTGCAGACGTCAGATTCTGATGATTAAAGTCCATACCCGTACTGTAAGAATTAAAATATTTCTAATGGTCGTAGACCCATAACATAGGTATTCAAATGAATCGGAAAGAGCTAACTAAGACATCTATGATGATATCAAATTGAAATAAACCCTTTGGTCTCCAAGGTTTTTATAAAAAAATTCAGCGCTTTAAGGGTTAAAGATTTTTTGTTTGTTTTCAGGGTACTCTGGGTTTTACTGGAAGGATGCGTTACCCAGATTTCCTCGCCTATCCCAAAATCCCCCATGATGTACACACTGCAGACCAGGCTCAGCGAGGCTGGCATATGGCGGCAAGGTTGCTGGAGTATATACGCCGAGTCTTAAAATTACCCAGACCTCCAACTGCTCCTGAAAATCAAACTGAATCACAAACACTCTGTGATACAGACAGCTAAATTTGCTATAGCGACCCAAAGAATTTCCACTTTTTTTTTAATCCTAAGTGCTCGTCATTTTGTGTCAGTTCCTGAGCTGGCAGTGGTAAGAGGCGGGGCATAAAAAGCTGGCTTTTTAACCCCATCTTTTTCTACATAAAGCCATTATAAAAGTGCTGTTTTATCACTGAATCATATCAAGGAAACATTAACTTTCATTCACACTGTTTATAGGGCCAGATATCTTTTATCTCATGTTTTAAGTGCCAGCCCATTTTGAAAATCATGATAAATTTAAAATTGTGCATTTTTTATTGTGCCTGGTGTTGATTTTCGTGTAAGGTGTTGTGAAAAATCATCTTCTTTTTATTTCTCTGGACCAGAAAATTTATTTGTATTCAGATTCCCGACCTTGTATTCTCGTCGAATCTGCTTGTAAAAGAAAGATAAAAAATGTGTGGCCTATTTTGTGTTCAATCTTGCACAATAGCTCTCAAAAGGCTTTAATACCAATTTAAAAAATGTTGATCTCAAATGCCTTTTTGTGTGGTTGATATGCCTGAACATAGCATTGCATTTTAAATTATTTGTCAACGATCTAAAACGAATTCTAGAATTTCTGTGATATGCATGATATGCAGGATGTATTACACCTTGGGTCAGTTTTGTTTTCATCGATTTCATTATCACTAATGCTACAAGTTAGTGATAGAATAAATGATATCATATATTTGTTCTCGTATTTCATATTGTATATTGCTCCAGACTGCTATATGTACATAGAAAAGCTTGCTTGTTTTAACCTATATTTCTAAATAAATGTTGACCTTATAATAAAATTGTCTTTGACTACGTTACATGTGAAATATCCAGTAGTAACCTTCCAGTACCTTACGGCACGAGAAAGAATGCAAGCTTCTTTCATCATACAACAGTGACACCACAAGTGCATCACATACACATTACACCACAGCCATGTGTCCAGACAACACAGTATAAATCTGTACAAAAACAAGGTTTCCGCCGGGGGGGGGGGGGCGAAGCACAAACATTAAAAAACTTTTACAGTTCTAGTCTATGCACATCATGGTCATATTAGGAGTCTATATAAAATCACCGATTTTTTTATGACTTTAGCCTAAATGAGTCGCTTTATATCAAAATGGCCGTGCGTTTTCAATGTGACCACCATAATATGTAATATATAGGCCTACCCGAATTTTTTTATGGACGTTACTCATACGACTGTTTAGTTTTTATTTGATATTGTTATGTTTTCCCTGTTTTAGCATATTTACAATTCCCACATGGCAAAATTTTGACAAATTTCAACAAACCTGACAAATTTAAAAAATGACCACACTACAAAAAATAAGATATATTATGAAAGTTCTTTTAGTGCATCTAAATGTGTATAGACATGCCCAGACCCCCTTATCGGGCGAGTGAAGGAAAACGCTCTCAATAACCCACAACCCTCTGTACATCATCTGTACATCATTAATCTCATCAATTAACAACAACATTTTTATCGTATTACAATGTCACTTAAAAGACCATTTGTGCCGAAAAGTGACGTAAAACATGATTTACTACTACTAAATGCGTATTGCAGTGTTTCATTAGATAAGCCTGACTGTGTTTAATTACAACATATTATTTTTCTCCATGCACAAAATTACAATGCCGTCTATTGTTTAAGATGCATGCTATTAAGCTAACCAGTTCAACAGATACTTGTCAGTCACCAGACTGAACACTTGTTCGCAAAAATGCATTCCAATGACAATCTGTTTTCAAAGCGTTTTTTTTTCACATGCTTTTTTATATCTGATTGGTGTCTGATTTTGAATGTACCGTAATTGGTTTGTCTCATGAGATAAATAGATTTTTTTGTGAGTTATGTTTATTGTTTCCCTCATATCTGTTATCACGAAAAAATATTTTACTTATCAATAGCAGATACACATTTACAAAAAAGATTATATTTATTAAATAATACCTTTGAAAATATACTGAATTGTTAAAGGATGTGTTGAAAATTAAGATTTGTAGTACCAGGGAAACGTTGGTCGGTCTTGGTGTGGTAAGTTGTTGTGACATGCACAGTGACACAACATAACCTCTTGTCACAGTCTTTTAAATAATTTCATGCATCTTAATTTATTATTATTATTATTACATGAAAGGCTGGAGCAGCACCAAGGACAATTTACTGGACTAAACCGCATAGCATTACCACACTTGATTCCAGAAATACTTTTTATGCCACTATGTTTTCAGATTAAAATATATGTAGACAAAATTTTTTTCTTCTTCCCCAATAGCGGCCATTTTGAATTGTGCAATGACAGAAGCTTTACAATGTTAAAATAGGACCAGAATTAGGTTTCTCGTAAAAAACTATGCAGAAAATAAATATTACAAAGTAATATATTTGAATTTCTTCATAAGTTACGATTTCAGTATTGTATCAGGCAGCCATTTTGGATTTTTGCAAACAAAACACAACGGAATATCTGTTAAATTCTTGGTATGATACAATTTTTTATGGCCTGGTGGCCATTTTGGATTTTCGGTAAAACAATATTTTCCGCTCCTGGGAAACTTTGGGACTTTTGACAGGTCATCTTAGCTCCTGAAATTTTCAACCAATTTTTTTCCATCTTCGCCCTTAAATAGGCCTAAAATTCCGGGACTATGCCTATTTGGTTTATTCTGTGGGAATTGCCAGTAATATTTTGTCTAAAATACTTTCTGAATATCTAAAACTGTCCAGAGTAATCGCAAATAGTCCATGCGCAAGTGTGTCTAAAGGTGTTATAATAGATCTCTTTGTAGTAAGTAGGCTTATTAATGAATGTATATGGACAAAAATTTAAAATTGGAGTTTTTGGAGCGAGTAAAGTCAGAGCCTATGGTGGAGGAAGTCAGAGATGAAGACGATGTTAGCTTATGTTACCCTGTTGTTAGTCAACATTGTCAACCGGTCCCGCCCCCGGTTGACAAGCTGCCTATTGAAAAAACAGGCGAGGCACCAGTGTGATGTCTGCACACCCTCATCTGACTGTCTAGTGGTGAACAATCAATTTGTGACGCTGAAGAAATGTATGGCCGCCACCGTTAATAAGTTTTTAAGTTTTAAGTAATTTGGACTACAAGATGCGGGATGAAAACTGTTATAGGGGCCTGCTTGTGGCCTACATGTACATATAGCTGTTATAGGGGCCTGCTTGGGGCCTCCATGTACATATAGCTGTTATAGGGGCCTGCTTGGGGCATCCATGTACATATAGCTGTTATAGGGGCCTGCTTGGGGCCTACATGTACATATAGCTGTTATAGGGGCCTGCTTGGGGCCTACATGTACATATAGCTGTTATAGGGGCCTGCTTGGGGCCTACATGTACATATAGCTGTTATAGGGGCCTGCTTGGGGCCTACATGTACATATAGCTGTTATAGGGGCCTGCTTGGGACCTACATGTACATATAGCTGTTATAGGGGCCTGCTTGGGGCCTACATGTACATATAGCTGTTATAGGGGCCTGCTTGGGGCCTTCATGTACATATAACTGTTATAGGGGCCTGCTTGGGGCCTACATGTACATATAGCTGTTATAGGGGCCTGCTTGGGGCCTACATGTACATATAGCTGTTATAGGGGCCTGCTTGGGGCCTACATGTACATATAGCTGTTATAGGGGCCTGCTTGGGGCCTACATGTACATATAGCTGTTATAGGGGCCTGCTTGGGGCCTACATGTACATATAGCTGTTATAGGGGCCTGCTTGGGGCCTACATGTACATATAGCTGTTATAGGGGCCTGCTTGGGGCCTACATGTACATATAGCTGTTATAGGGGCCTGCTTGGGGCCTACATGTACATATAGCTGTTATAGGGGCCTGATTGGGGCCTACATGTACATATAGCTGTTATAGGGGCCTGCTTGGGGCCTACATGTACATATAGCCCTGCTGGAAAACTGCATTCTGCTGATTCTACCTTTTTCTTGAACATTTGGCCTATGTTTTCTGATGTGGACGTGGCAGCTCGTTAGAGCTGTCGTTGCTTCTGTTCCTTCCTGCCCATCGTGGTGATTTCGAGCCTAATTGGAAAAGAATTGTAATGTGCAGGCACGTAGCCAGATAGGTTTTGTTAGTTTCGGACGAAACCATGACATTCCAAAGTCAAAGAAGCCTTTTTATATTTTTGTTCAATTTTGTCAATTTTTGTATGGACTACGTTCAGACGTAGGCCTAAGTAAATTGTACAATACATTAATTTTAGTAAAACATTGCCGTAATGCCTATATCACTGGTTATATGGGTAAAACCAAAAATTGGGGTAATTTTGTAGCATCAAAAATGGCAGTGAGGTGACCATCAAAGAGGAGGAAAACTACTTGATGGGTTTGGTGCACTGATCCCAATAGAGTATAAAAAAGTCACTGGCTGCGCTAGAAAATTTTTTTTCGCTTTAAAAACGTCATTTTAAAAAAGTTGCAAAATCCACTTACTACTCCGTTACCAAATCCAAACCATTTCAAAAATGATGTTACTTTGTTTAGCTTCACATCACACTTTTAAACTCGATATCCTTATTGAAGCCCAATACTCAGCAATGGTACCTCAAAACTGCTAAAAATTTAAGAAAATTTGACGGGATTAACAATTTTTTTTATTTCAACTCCGTTACCAACCCCAAGAATACTCAACTCCGTTACCAAATGTTTGGCTCTACATAAATATAAACTGTATATTTTCTTAACATAACATCGATCATAAATGGGTGCTCTATTTATATGGGGACAACGAGCCATGTTTTAAAAGACTATATCATCAATCATTATGACTTTAAAACCCATAAAATTTGACAATTCACTACTCCGTTCCCTTTTCTTGGTAACGGAGTAGAGTGGAACGGAATAGTAAAATAAAAAGCATTCTTGGGATTAATGAAAATATATGGGCAATAATTCAAAGATATATCATACGGGTGGAAATAGTCCCCATAGCAACTGTTCTAGGCATGCAAGCATAAAAACAAATTCGTTTTTATACCCAAAAGGCTAGGAACGGAGTAGTAAAAACAAAAGCATATTTTCGAACTTTTTGGTAATACCTGTTCCGAATAACTTGTCACTCAACGATATTAATTATTTCAAGGCGAAAAACTCATATAAGGCCCTTCAGTGTGTCAAACTACACTTGATATAATTTTAGTTCATGATTATTCACTTGATGGGGCATGCTACAATGATGGTAACGGAGTAGAGTGCAAATGTGGGGACATGTATATTCATCAAAATTATATATATCGATATTAATTTTAAGTCGAATTTTGATCATTGATTAGTTTAAGTGGACAATGTCTAGCCATGAAATGTAATTGTTAGAATTATATTGTGATTTTGTATCCTACAGTGAAGTTTCAAATAGTGGATTTTTTTCTGGGGACATGCCATTTTCCACGTTTCCATGACATAGAGCTCTTATAAAACCATATATATATATATTTTTTTTACAAATAATCTAAACATTATTAAGTAATAATGCTTAAACGTGAAGCTGCACCATTTATTTTCAATGTTATTATATTTAAATCAAAATGCGGACCTTTTAAGTCCTGGGGACACTAATTTTATGTAAAGTTACCCCAATTTTTGGTTTTACCCATATATCCCACACTCCAGGGTCTACTATAACTAAATGTATCAGATCATCCAGACTGGGAGGTTTATCCACCCAGGGAGATGCAAAAAGAGAGGGATAGAACCAATTCCGAGAATTTTATTAAAATAACATTTAGACGCGATCGTAGCGGGAGTCCTTCCCCCTGACAAACTGTGGAGGCGAGTTTTTTATGACCTTTAGGACGCTCACAGACTTCCCGTGATCCGCTAATTGCCGATGCTGTTTAAAAGAGGCGAAATTCCTCAGTTCTAATTATTGACAACCATGTCAAAAATTAGAAATACGGGAATTTCGTCTCTATATCTAGTCTAACTGGTGAATGCGCAGCACAAAAAATTAAAAACTTTTGCAGTTCTAGTCTATGGACATGTTTACATCATATGGTAATATTAAGAAGCCGAAATAAAATCACCGATTTTTGATGATTTTAGCCTGGGCCAGTTGAACATGTCCATAGACTAGAACTGCAAAAGTTTTTAAATTCTTGTGCTGCGCATTCACCAGTTAGACTAGATATAGATAGGAAATTTCCGTATTTCTTATTTTTGACATGGTTGTCAATAATTAGAACTCAGGAATTTCGTCTCTATATCATTTAGAGAACGGTAAGACTCAATAGGAGCTTAAATGGTGGAGCCGAATCACATGAGGGGGGGGGGGTGAGGGGTAGGCCCACAACCCAGGAGATTGCGGCTAACGACCCCTCGTAAAACTGGCAGCGAAAACAGCTTCTGGGTCGGTGCTGAGGCTGAGTTAATTCTCCTCTCACTGATAGTGAATCAATGTTAATTTAATGTTGGCCAAGCGTCTATGACGCTGGTACCGCACAGATCCCCGCACTGTAAGAGTAAAAATAATAGTGATAGTTGTCAGTGATAACGCAAAATAATTTGCATGAAAAAGCGGACCTTGACCCCTCCGCCCCCCCCCCCGGCTACGGGCCTGTGAGATGACACTGCCCTTGTTTTCTGGTGAAAATCGCAATGCAAGTGCTGATCCTCTGTTATTATCTGACACGTTAAACCAATGTTGGTTTAATGTTGGGCCACCGTCTGCGACGTT
Organism: Flabesymbios commensalis; assembly: GCA_964017125.1. NCBI lineage: Eukaryota > Metazoa > Annelida > Polychaeta > Terebellida > Flabelligeridae > Flabesymbios > Flabesymbios commensalis. The sequence continues at coordinate 83,530,992 of OZ024911.1, forward strand.
GGCCCAGCATTACACCAACATTGGTTCAACGTGTCGAGGGCACACATGTCACAGAGATTTATAACACCCTACATTGAGAGTCTCAGATCTCCCCCTACCCCCTGAACTCCCTCCCATATAGCTGGGCCAGATAATTTGATGTAATTAAAGGAGTTGTACACTGTGTACGAGAAGTACTGGGATGATTGCTAGTAGTAGTACTTTTTGCCACCATCCGGGGAGGGTCATTATGGATCAGTTCCGTCAGTTGCATGTTGTATGGCATGGTATGGAAGCACTAGTCTACAGCAATCATCCAAGGGAAGCTGCAGCCTCCTCTTATCTGGCCATAATCTTCGGGCAGATTGTTAATGGCATACCCTGGTTCCTCTGCTCAACTGCGATACTAATGCAGCTCTCGCATCAGTGCTGGCGCTGGTGTAGGCTGTGGTAGCCTTAAATAACCGGCAATAGCGTGTTTGCCATTAGGTCTCTCACATGGGATGAATGAGTTACCCAGAGGGAGTTATGCAGCAGTCAACGAATTCACCGACACCCCCCACCGCGGGGCTATGTGGGGGATTTGCTTTTTGGGTGTCCCAAAAACACAAAAGTCCCCACAACCAGGGGCACATTTTATGTCAAAACCCCCTGACAACCCCCAGGTAAAACCCTGACCCAACAGGGTGGGATAAATCTCCTGTTTTGTATTTATAAATGATTTCTATCAATAATAATCATTATGTTACGACAGACCTACCTCATTGCGTAACATTTAAATTAGCATTTTAAATTAATATTAGGACACAATTATAATACAATTTGTAATCAACTAGGCTACTTAGTCTAGTAGGCCTATTTGGCCTACATGGCTATTAACGCCCCTCACCTCCTGTCATCGCATTGAACATGGCTGACTCCCCTGACATCACCTTGAACATGGCTGACGCCCCTCACATCACCTTGAACATAATGACGCCCCTCACCCCCTGCCATCACATTGAACATGGCTCCCCTCACATCACCTTGAACATAACTGACGCCCCTGCACCCCCTCCAATCACCTTGAACATGGCTGACGCCCCTCACCCCCATCACCTTCAACATGGCTGACGCCCTTCACCCCCCCCCCCTCCCATCACTTTGAACATGGCTGACGCCCCTTAGCCTCTACCATCACCTTGAAAATGTCTGACGCCCCTCACCCCCTCCCTTGTTATCACCTTTAACATGGCTGACGTCCGTCACCCCCATTACCTTGAACATGGCTGACGCCCCTCACCCCCTCCCATCACCTTGAGCATGGTTGGCACCCCTCACTCCCCTCCCATCACTTTGAATATGGCTGACGCCCCTCACCCTCTCCATCACCTTGAACATGGCTGATGCCCCTTACTCCCACCCCCCTGTCATCACCTTGAACATGGCTGACGACCATCACCTAGAACATGGCTGACGCCCCTCACCCCCCAAGTCATCACCTTGAACATGGCTGACGCCCCTCACCCCATCAGCTTGAACATGGCTGACGCCCTTTAGCCCCTGCCATCACCTTGAACATGGCTGACGCCCCTCACCCCCCCCCCCCCCTTGTCATCACCTTTAACATGGCTGACGCCCCTCACCCCCTTTACCGTGAAAATGGCTGATGCCCCTCCCCCCCTCCCATCACCTTGAACATGGCTGACGCCCCTAACCCCCCTCCATCACATTGAACATGGCTGATGCCCCTCACTCCCACCCCCCTGTCATCACCTTTAACATGGCTGACGGCCATCAGCTTGAACATGGCTGACGCCTCTCACCCCTCTGTCTTCACCTTGAACATGGCTGACGCCCCTCACCCCCATCACCTGGAACATGGATGACGCCCCTCACTCCTCCCATCGGCTTGAACATGACTGACGCCCCTACCCCCCCCCCTTCCATCACCTTGAACATGACTGACACCCCTGCAACCCCTCCCATCACCTTGAACATGGCTGACGCCCCTCACCCCCTTGTTATCACGTTTAACATGGCTGACACCCCTCACCCCCCCCCCCCCCCATCACCTTGAACATAGCTGACGCCCCTCACCTCCTCCCATCACCTTGAACATGGCTGACGCCCCTCACCCCCTTGTTATCACGTTTAACATGGCTGACGCCCCTAACCCCCCCCCCCCCCCCCAATCACCTTGAACATAGCTGACGCCCCTCACCCCCCTCCCATCACCTTAAACATGGCTGACGCCCCTGAACCCCCTCCCATCACCTTGAACATGGCTGGCGCCCCTCATCCCCCTCCCATCACCTTGAACGTAGCTGATGTTTTACATTATTTATGCTGACATTTTTTATACTCATTAAACTGTGTTGTGTAGTGCAGGCGCTTCAACATGTCATCAAACTTATTACATATAGGTGTCAGAAGCATCATCATATTATCATATCAGGCCTTTTAAAATGAATATTTTAGTACGAACATGCAGTTGTTAGTTCGATCTTCTCTTTACCACTTTTATTATACAATATAGGATATTGTAATATTTAGGATTTTCACTTAAATGGCCATACTGGCCGAAAAGTTAAGTAAAACAGACATTTTACTTACTTACTTACTGAGCATAGCTGACGCCCCTCACCCCCTCCCATCACCTTGAACATGGCTGATGCCCTTCACCCCCCCCCCCTGTCATCACCTTGAACATGGCTGACGGCCATCACCTTGAACATGGCTGACGCCCCTCACCCCTCCTATCACCTTCAACATTGCTGACGCCCCTCACCCCCCTGCAATCACCTTGAACATGGCTGACGCCCCTCCCATCACCTTGAACATGGCTGACGCCCCTGCACTCCCTCCCATCACCTTGAACATGGCTGACGCCATTGTACCCCCCCCCCCCCCATCACCTTGAACATACATGACTGTCGCACATCAACCCCTCCACTGAACTTTGACATGACAGCTTCAATGTTTTGTAAAATTAAAACTATTATTTTATAGCAGTCACTTGAATAATCAGAATGATTATCAATATAGACAAATCCCGTGATATCAATCTGGGGACAATACTTGAGAAAACCCCCACACCCCAGGGGCTTGAACAAACAGCAAACCCCCAGGTAACCCCCAGGCTGCCCCGCGGTGGGGTGGGTCGGGGAATACATTGACTGCTGCATTATCCTTCCTATTGTTACTCTGGGGACTATCCGACCCGAGGATAGCGGAGCTGCACGAATTGCCACGGAGTTTCAGCATTAAATTTCACAGCAAAACCCAAGTCTCCTGCCGTCTGGGCATGTCTGGGGGTAGATCCCCTAGACATGACTACAACGTTTTAGTCGTATTACAATGTCACTTAAAAGACAATTTGACCCGATGGGGTCCGATAATTTGATGTAATTAAAGAAGTAGTTCTTTGTGTACGAACAGCGGGATACACCTGTACCCAGAAAGCACCACGCTCAATACAGAGATAGAGGTAACTGGGGTACAACTAAAAACAAAAACATGCATTGAGTGATTTATAACTTTAATGTATAATGTATATTATTAAAAAAGCTCTATGCAATACATTGCCTTACTGTGATGTTAGTGACTTGAGAAATCTACTTAAGATTTGCTTCCCAAATTTTTAAGATATATTTTTCATATGATATATATTCTATATGAGACTTCTTCTCTAGTACAGACTAGATCTAGTGAACTGGTTACACATTGGGACAACAATGTATTATGTGCTGTGTTCATTACATATGCATAAGGGTATGAATTTATCTTCTTGTGTTTTCAATATTAACTTGTATTGATCCAGGCATCATTTTAATCAACCATTTTTTCAAAACAGTGTGGTGTTGTTTAGCCAAGAATGAATATATGATTAATCACACTAGTTGGTCTCCAGTAGGACAATCACAACTGGCCTGTAAAGAAATATAACAATTTTAGTTTCTAGTAACACATTTATTTTATTATATGGGCCATTTTCAAAATATTTGAGCAAAACGGTAAGGACATTCAAAAAGTTTTGCATTATTTCATTATTGTTATCATTTAATCAGTGAAAGACATGTATTTAGAACTGAGAATTTTTTTACAAGCATTTATCTTGAAAAATCAAGTTTTCTTCGATATAATATACTTGATTTGTCTTTACTGCGAGGTGTCCAAAATGGGTTAGAGATTTTTTGAAAACTTGTTGGTTGGCCCTATTTCTAAAATGTCTTTTCTTGATGATAAAATAAAATATGTATAAAAAAGTTGACTGAATCACCAGTTATTCAATATTTAGCCATGGTCCAAGTTTTTGAAGGCAAATGTCTTTACCGTTAACAAGAACCCATAAGGCCTATTATTTCTGCAAGTATTCACCAGATGGCTCTAGCACATAAATTCCCGGATCTAGTCAACTACTTTTTCTTAAAGTAAACAAGATGTGATATATGGACAAAGATAAATGCAATATAATGTAAAATGGGATGTTAAAAATAAAATGTCACAACAATAGGATGTCTTTACCTTGTGTCTCATAACCTTGTTTGAAAAATTAAATAGCTGTTCTAGATTATTCTTGTCATCAGTACATGAAGAAAACAACGTTGTGAAGTAAAAAAATATGCACATATCTTGTAAAATGTTTGTTTTATGCCAAATAGTATGTCTTTACCGTTATAATGATTTGTCTTTACCATTATAACGATAAAGACTGACATAAAACGGTAGAAACAAACATTATTTAAAAACCTAAGTTCTGTGGTAATTCAATGTTCATTTAGTCATAAGTTGTGGAAGTCTGCAAACAATTATACTGAAAACCAGGCCTGCTATGTAAACCTTATAACACTTATTTATTTAACTTTTTTCCTTTACCGTTACAGCAACATCTTTACCGTTACAAAACCGACTTTACCGTTTAATGTTCTGTCTTTACCGTTATAAAATTGCCTACTATTTAAGCCATACTGGTAAAGAGAAAAAAAGATTTCTATTAATGTCTCTTAAAAGTGCTAACATATAACATGCAGCTTGGATATTGCAAACTCATGCTTGGCATAGTTTCCTATATGCATACATAACATTCAAATTCACAAAATCAGAATTATTTTTTTTCAAAATATCTCCACCGATATTGCTCAATTTTTTTTTAAAATGGCTCCTTATGCTCATGGCCACCGATTTGTATAACCTCTGGTACCATGTCTGTAATTTGATGCCTTGTCCTTAAACTCTCTGACGTTAACTGCTTTTTATATGATTTAGGAAGCTCACCAGGTATAATGTTCAAATTTGCTTATATATATTTGATATTTCTTGAGTTCACAAGTTTAAATCACCGAACAATTTTCAGTTTTTTAAACAAATTGAGCCCAAAGGTTTTATTTGTCTTCATATTTTTGGTTATTTCTTCTATCCGCAATAAATCCGCATGGTCTTGGTGATCGACTCCACCACGGCGTCGACTAATTGGCGCCAAGTTAGAGTAGCCTGTCCTTGTTCTCTGGTGGGTAGCACCTTCAGAGTAGCTGACCGTGTCACTGATAGCCGAAGCTGTCCTGAACCGCCTGGTCTCAGCATCAGATTCATCTCCCACCTGGGTATTAGTTCTCATTATTATTTTAGGATTTATTCTAGGATCTTCGGTAGTGAAGCTCTTATTAAATGGATGGCGTTTGTCTATGTGGTACGCAAGTACCACGGGTACTGCATCAGTAGATATTACAGATGACCACCTATCATGGTCAGAAATATCAGACACACTCCTCTGTATGACCGATGCAGCGACCCGACCATTCAAGGCACTGCTGCAAATGTCTGATGCACTGGTGTGAATGTCCGATACACTGTTGTGAATGTCCGATACATTGTTTTTAATATCCGTTACACTGTTTTGAATGTCCGATACACTAGTTTCATTGGGTTCCACTGTTGTGCTGGTCATTGATATTCCATCTTCAGAAGCTTCTGTCAATGTTGATGGCACAAGGCTACTCCTGAAACCATTGGACATATGCCAGTTGGCCTCAGACTCCATAAAACCAACAGAAGCCATGGATTGTGAATCAAAGCATTTGCCTGAACTTGACACCATGATATCTTGGAGAACATCTGCGCTGCATGACCGCGTGAGAGTACAATGACTATGGACATCTGTCTGAGGTGTAGACCTACTACGACTAAAGGATGGACTATTGACTTCAACCTCAGTTGTAGGCCTACTGTGGCTGGAGGAATTCTTCTCTAAATACTTGAGCTTGTTCACCGCAGCGTCCAATAACAGTCCGTAATATTCAATCCACATCTCGGATTGGTCAGTGTTCTGCTGGCACTTGGAGATGGTGGATTGCGTTTCTATTTTATATTTCTCCAGTTCTGACACCAAGCTCTCTCGCTCCGCGCACATCACCGCCCTCTCCTCTCTCTCACACTTTAACCTTTTCTCCAGCTCAAGATTACATTGCCGACTCCCGTACAATTCTTTAGTAACTTCTTCAATCTGAGAAGTCAAACGGTTTTTCTCTCTGGCACTTTTCTTTGACAGGTCTTTGTAATCTGTTCTTAACACAGCTTTTTCTTGTGTGATTTTCTCGACACTCTGAGCTGCTCTATCCATATCACTCTGTAAATCCTCAATTTGAGACTTGTAACTTTTGCTCATCGTCTCAAACCGTGACTGATGCTCCGCCTCTCGTGTCGCCATCTGGCGGCGGAGGGTGACAGCTTCTTCCTGCTGATGCCGCCATTTTTTTACCCAGCAGTCCACGTCCTGTGCCACCTTAAGATGACGTGCTTGTAGCTCCTCTTCCAGCGTAATATCTCTCTGTAGTGGGGATATCGTGGTCTCTGGAACGGGGGATAGGGTGGGTAGGTCCGCAGGAAGGTGATTCAATGTGGGCAAGCTGAAACGACGACCTTTATTATGGGATTTCTTCGCCTGCTTCTGAAACAACACAGAGGAGAACATTAGTCTGAACTATAGGGGCCTAAGTAACAATTAACCATTAAAGCTTTACATAGTTTCACACCTAAAAATTTGCCAAACATGAATTTTTATTTGAATAGACCTAAATACCTTTCACTATTATTTGTTCTATCTGCTAGTCTAGCTGACTGTATTGATTGATCGGAATTTTGACTTCAATTTTTTAACTTAAAGTGGCTGAAAATCACTTTTATTTGTACAATTTGATTTAATTTAAGACCAAACATTTGCAAATCTTGATGTTTGAATACTCATTGCATTCCCAATAACTGTGATTTGATCAGCTATAATAGAAGTGATTAGCACTTAAAAGGTTAACCCTCTTAACATCCGGGTGCTTGCTCTCGTTTTCATTCACCTTGAGGAATTAATTTGTTTCAGAATTTCCACCTCAAGGTCAATAATATGTCCAGATTGTAGGCCTATATATACAGCAGTGTAAAGCAAGTGAAAGCGCAGAATGTCGTGATGGGTTATATAAGTGTTATTTTGCTGCCTGACAGGGAAGTTATAGTGGTGTAAGACCCATTGCTTGTAGCAACATTCCAATTTGAAAAAATTACATTTTTTAATTTTCAAAAACATAATATAGTGTTTCCTGTCTGTGTCTTTTAAATCATGATCAATCTTATGATTCTTTGGATTAAAACGCTGGCAAGGTGTCATTACAAAAATAGCTGGTTTTAGGTTTGGTAGTATTGTAACTAAGGATTGGCCCATTCAAAGAAAGCTATTTTGATTAATAGTTTGGGCATAGATCAAAAATAAATGACTTAAAAATGTGTTATATCCTTACTCTTTTTGAATAGCACTATATTGATACAAGCTCTTGTCATTGTGGCTAGTTGGATTAAACGAAAATTCACTATAAACCTTTTCAGTATGGGAACCGTCTTTAGACATCAGAATCTATATAACGTCTATGGACGTCAGATTCCCGCGCTGAAAGAGTTAGCTATTAATCATGGCCGTTAAGACCAATAACATAGTTATTCATGTGAAGCGGAAACAGCTAATTAAGACATTAAAGGGACTGGCCCACGCTAAAATCATCAAAAAATCGGTGATTTTATTTCGGGTTCTTAATATGACCATATGATGTAAACATGTACATAGACTAGAACTGCAATTTTTTATAATTTTTGTGCTGCGCATTCACCAGTTAGGCTAGATATAGAGACGAAATTCCTGATTTCTAATTATTGACAACCATGTCAAAAATAGGAAATGCGGGAATTTCGTCTCTATATCTAGTCTAACTGATGAATGCGCAGCACAAAAATTATAAAAAATTGCAGTGGGATTTGTTCGAACAAAGAACAGATCAAATGGGGTTAGTTCGACTGTTCAGATTAACCCCACAAAATACCTGGTACAGCCAACACTGTTCAGACACGCCCAATCCTATGTTCCAACTAACCCCAAGGGTGGGGCTTGTTCGAACAGTGAAAAAACTAACTTTAACATGCTTTTCTGACTCTACTTTGTTTTTAATGTGAAAATTATGTATGCTTGAAACGGCATCTATAGTTAAATAATTTTAGACAAAAATATCAGTCTCCTAACTTCATTATATAAAAAAATAAATCAGGTTTTCAAAATTTTGTTCGAACTAGCCCCGGTCTCCACTATGAATGACCATGTAGGCATACGTCCTGATTCTGGGTGTGAATATGTTACATTTCCAAATGACATGGTATGAATGACCTCTGGTTTGTTGGTTTATATAAAAAGATTTCAGCGCTTGAATGGGCCAAAAACAACTTTTATATTTTTCATTTTGATAAACACAATATAGTGTTTCTTGTATATTATGCGTCTTTTAAAAATAGTTTTTCCTGTATTCTTCTTTTAAATCATGAACAATATTATCATTCTTTGGATCAAAACCTGGCAATGCAAATACTAAAATGGTTGGTTTGGCAAATATACTAGAGATATTTAGTAATAGTTTTGGCTATAGATTAGAAGTAAATGTTTTCTATCCTTTCTCTTTTTAAATAGCACTACATCGATGCACGCACTATGGTTTGTTGGATTAAACAAAAATCCATCATTAAACCAACAAATCGGTCCAGCAGCTAGCACGTATTTTGGAAAAATGGAGAAAAAGTGATGAGAGCAACACTTACTGCTTCATGATGCTCAGGCTTAGACTGAGATTGGGGCATCTTAGGGTTGGGTGATCGACTCCTCTGATTAGGCGAGCGGCTTCTGCCCGTCTTACTTCGGCTTGTTGGTGAATCCGGGCGGGGCACCTTCAAGAAGTCGCCTGCACTCATATCTTGTGTCTTGATTTGTACATATGTACTATGTACTGAGACATTGTATGCAGTACAATAAGTAGTATTATGGTCTGTGTTAAGTTATCTTTATTGTATTACGAAAACCTTATAGCAAATATACATCTGCTTTGTGACAAGGCTATACCCGAAAACACAAATAATCACTGATACTTAGAAAACTTAATTTTTTTGTGGAAAGTATCTTCTATACAATAAAGATCCTTAGTAGTCCCTGTCTTTAGTGTGGAGTTGTCCCTATAGCACAGCACTGTAGCCTACACCAGATGGCACACTGATCTAGTCCTTTTCACCGGAATATTCCTACGTTCATGTAGCCTTTTGTGCATGGACCGGGCCTGCGTAGATCTGCAGTTTCACTATTCCGAAATTCGTTCTCCAAACTGAAAATAAAGAAACATACATGATAAGTACTACAGTAAACTACCGTTTACACGTTAATCCTATGTTTTGTTCATTCTGGATAATCACGTCGATATCCAAAATTTCCCCTGTAAAATAAATATTAACAAATATTAACGCAGACAACACCCCCTTCATTTCACTTTTAATTTGTAATAAACTGCTTCAAGATATTTACAACCACCTCCAAGTAGGCTACCCTATAGTTCCATTTGTGTCTTCTGTGATGACTCGTGTCAAATCAAATCATATTTATTTAAACTCGTTTTTTTTTGTGAAAAATACAAACATTAGCCAAAAGCCAACTATTTACATTAAACCAAAATTAGCTTGAGAAGATGACGTGAAAATGTTACAAAATATAATTTCGCAAGGTGGTATGAACTATCAGAAAAACATGTTACATGTAATGCTCCTATGACAATAAACTGAAGTTAGATTTGAAATATTTCAGAAATGTTTTATAATGAATTACTCTTTGCCACTGATGTCTGAAGCATTCCACCCGTTTAACGTTACCTATTACACAACAATGTCACTAGAATAATCGTGTGTGCTTTATTTTATCACTAGGATCGAAGTTGACGATTTCAGCAAGAAGTGATTGTGCTAATATTTTGTCTGTGGTATGAAGCTATATATAGGCCTACTGCCAGCAGCCGGGGGGGGGGGGGGGGTCATGTTCTGAAACGATTTTAACAAGTAATCAGGGACAATAGATCCACGTTATATAAGAGAATTAAGTAAGTATTAACTCTCGCAGCGCGGGGACCGTCTTTGGACATCAGAATATGACGTCTAAAGTCGATCCCCGCACTTAAGAGTTATATTATGTATAATGGCCGTGGACCCATAACATAGGTATTCAAATCAAGCGGAAAGAGCTGCCGAAGACATTTATGGTGATTTCAAATCGAAAAAACCCTTTGATTTCTATGTTTTATGCAAAAATATTTCAGCGCTCAAAGCGTTAAAGTCAGTTATTGTAGAAATCATTCTCGATACAGATAATCCACCTGTACTACTGTAGATATGGTAATTTTCGCGTGTTTAAATTTTCGCGAATTTCTGATTTTGGGACTTTTCACGAAATTTAGAAGTCGCGAATTTAAATTTTTCTCCAGTAGCGCTGTTATAAAAATAATTTTCGCGAGATTTTTGAATTCGCGAATTTGTCCTCCTCGCGAAATTCGCGAAAATTAAAACCTCGCGAATATTACCAGATCTACAGTATATAGTCCCAGCAAACAACGTTGAGACATTGTTGGCTTCATGTTGGGCCAGCGTCGCAGACGGTGGGCCAACATGAAGTCAACATTGTCTCAACGTCTCGTATTTGCTAGGTACACTGCTGTGCAAAGGAAAACAAGGGCAATTGCATCATTATATAACAAAACTAGGTTGTTATCTGGTTATTAGCGATAGTTATTATAGCAATCATTCCGGATACAGATTATCCCCCTGTAATAACTAGTCCCAGCAAACAATGTTGATACAATGTTGGCTTAATGTTGGGCCAGCATCGCAGACGGTCGGCCAACATTGTCTCAACGTCTCGTGTTTGCTAGGTACACTGCTGTGCAAAGGAAAACAAGGACAACTGCATCATTATATAACAAAATTGAATTGTTATTAGCGTCACTTATTATAGCAATCACTCCAGATACAGCTAATCCACCTGTGCAAAAGATACAGGGGCAACTGTATCATTTTTGAATAAGCGGAAAACGGTGTTCGCTCAACGGTTTGTGCTCGATCACTGAAGTTAAGCAACGTCGCGCCCGGTTCATAATTGGATGGGTGACCGCCTGGTGACTGCCAGGTGCTGTATACACTCGTGGGGCTCAGAGAACCACGTAAATCAGATGGCTCGTCTGACTGACTTTGACTTGGACGTAAAAGAATCTCAATGGACGTAGGCGCAGTTTCCATCCGGCGAGACCCCCAAAAATCCACAACATGGAGTACTTGGCACATATATAAGGCCATGAATGATATCATGAATGATAACAGGCCTTGCTAAGTTACTCCCGTGGCGCGATAGCACAATAGTGCGTACTGCCACGTAATATACAGATACAGATACAGATTTTCCAACAAGCAGGTATTACTAATTGCTAAATAATTAGTCAGTTACTGTTGCTTCCCTTCTTGAATTATGACAGCTTATTGAACACATTATTATCGCAACCACTTTTATCTGTGTCTGCATGGTCCGAAACTCTCTCAACACGATTATAATCACTTTTGTTCGTCAAAATAGCTGATCAAATCACTGTTATTGGGAGTGTTTAAACATCAAGATTTGGAAATGTAAACAAATATTAGCAATTTTTGTGGGTCGTGTCAATGAGGCACGGCACTTTAAGTTTAAATTTAAATAAGGTAAGTCAGCAAGTACAGGGTTCAGAAGTAAGTGGTTTACATTATGTAACCATTCAAAGTTAGTTATTATATCAATTAGTCAGTATTCTCTATTCACTGAACATGCCTTCTTAATTCACCAATGTATGATAACCACACTGCCAATGGACCGAATATAAATCTGAATCATTTGGTGTTCACCAAATAATTCATTCAATTTATTCAGTTTGCAGCAAATAATTTTAAAACTAATTTAAAAACAAATGATTTGGTGTGCAGCTAATACAAATGTTCAATTACAATTCATATTACTGAATGTCCCTTAAAATCTCTCTGTTTGCGTGTAGTTCATGTTTAACACTTTAAACCCTCACGATGCATTAAAGCATCATTTTGCATCTCTGAAAATTGAATTAATTTCCTAAAACCTATGTGTTTTGGAACGAGAATGTTTGTGAAAATGTTTAAAAATAAAAAGATATTTTTTTCATTTACCACCTACGTCAAGTCATCTTCATCCACTACAAGTCGAGAATTGTAGTGGATGAAGATGACTATGGTAAAGTCAGGCCTGAAAGGATTAACCCACTAACAGCCAGTCCCGATTATATTAGGATTTTTTGGCTTTTACGATAAATACTGTTTTGAGCAAGTTAGAGTTAAAACGTGAAATGAAACAGAAAAATCTCAAAATCGTTGACCTCGATTTTGTCAAATCTGAATAGTTTGAAGTTGTGAATCGCGTCAGCGAGACACATGTGGGTGAAAATTCCAATAAATAATTTGGCGGTTAAATTGTTAAACCCGATAAAAACTCTGTCTATTTATTGTAAAATATTAAATGATGTGGGCTAACACTGCTCGATACATGTAGGTCCCATTCAAGTTAATTCCCTTTTCACCAGTATTAACGTGGTGACCTGGCGAATGCACCAAGCTGACCCTATGTCGGTTCAACGTTGGACCTCCGTCACCGACGTTGTTATAGCGTTAAACCGACATCGAGTTAACGTGGTGTGGCTTAGCGGCTTAGCTGATGACCTTATTCTAGGGTCGTCTGAGAACATGCTCACTGAACCTGCTGTGTTTGTGATTAAATTTGCTTTACGTCGCTTTCTGCACATTGAGGCAATATCTCGACAGAAATGAAATGAAATGAATTGGGCTTTAGGCCACCTTTGTGCACATATGGGCTAAACTGGGCCAGGAGAACCTCTTGAGGATGGTGAGATGATTGAGATGACACTGTCCTCCAGACACAGGATTCGAAATTCGAGCCCTGGCGGTCTGAGGCCGAGCACGCTACCTCTCGGTCACGGAGGCTCCCCACAATACTAACTTTCACACGTGGATGGGGAAGAAACAATTGTTTCTTTCAAACCGCCGAGACCGGGAACCGAACCCCGGACTCTGGCGTTAAAGGCAGCGGTGCTAACCACTACCCTAGGGCCCCCGCCCATCTCGACAGAAGGAAGCCCGAAGTGGGGACTATGCCCTATTCTTATTCTGAACGACTTCAAGGACTCTTTATATTGCATAGTACCATAAGCAGCACTGTACACTCCAGAAACACGGCCCGGAGAACACGGTCACTGAGCCTGCTGTGTGGCATGGTGAAACTCGTTCATCATAGAAAATCTGTAAAGCCTGTATATCTGGTAATATTCGCGGGGTTTTAATTTTCGCGAATTTTGCGAGAAGGACGAATTTGCGAATTCAAGAATCCCGCGAAAATAATTATTATAATAGCGCTACTAAAGAAAAATGAAAATTCGAGAATTTTAAACTTCGTGAAAAGTCCAAACATCAGAAATTCGCGAAAATTTGAACACGCGAAAATTACCAGATGTACAGTATTATAATGCACATCCCACGGCTGCATATTAAATATTCAACGGCCGCACATTGTATTTTGCAAATTGCACGGCTGCATATTTATTATTGCACAGCTGCATATTAAATTTCCACGGCTGCATATTAAATATTCCACAGCTGCATATTTTGCAAATTGCACGGCTGTATATTGTATTTTGCATATTGCACGGCTGTATATTGTATTTTGCAAATTGCACGGCTGTATATTGTATTTTGCATATTAAATATTCCACGGCTGCATAATAAATATTCCACGGCTGCACATTAGATATCCCGCGGCTGCATATTGAATATTCCACGGATATATATTTTCATATTCCACAGCATAGGTCATTTAACCCTGATGGCTAATCACGCCTATATGACGTCTTCGGCCTATTCATTTCACGTCTATGGCGTCTTCGGCCTATTCATTTCACGTCTATGACGTCTTCAGCCTACTCATTCTACGTCTATGGCGTCTTGGGCCTATTCATTTCACGTCTATGGCGTCTTCGGCCTATTCATTTTACGTTTATGGCGTCTTCGGCCTATTCATTCCACGTCTATGACGTCTTCGGCCTATTCATTTCACGTCTATGACGTCTTCAAGCATGACAATTTGAATGAGAAATTGGCATTAAATTTGCTATATTGGCATTTCTTTTGATCCAATTGAAGGGGTGGGTCGCAGTAGCGAGAAACCATTTTCAGTGCGGGGATCAACTTTAGACGTCAGATTCTGACGTTTAAAGTTGATCCCCGCCCTGAAAGAATTACACATTTATTATAGGCCGTGGACCCAGAGTTCAACCACCCCCTCCACAGGGGCGGATCCATATTTTGAAAAAGGAGGGGGCCCAAAAACCCCAGACACACACACTTAGCACCAAAGGGGGTTACGCCTTCTTGTTGGAAAATAAAATGAAAATATATATTTCATATTTTGCTTTCTTTCAAGTTGTAATACCAGTAATTGAAGAGTACTGTAGGCGACAGGTTATCTAGTATGTATAACCTATGCTAAGTGCACATTACTGTATTATGTAGCATTACTCTGGACAGACACCACGTCCAATTCACATGCCAGTAATAAGAGAGTATGGGGTAATTATGTTACACCACTGTTATTACTATAGGTCATATATACATAGTACTCAGGTCATCTTGGCTTTCAGTACAAGGTTAGCCAAGGACACCAAGTCATGTACGTTTTATCAACCCTTTCAATGCGAGGGCGACTTTAGACGTCAGAATCTGACGTCTACAAACGTCAGATTCTGACGTCTAAAGTCGATCCCTGCAATGAAAGAATTAAATATTTCTAATAGCCGTACACCCATAACATAGGTATTCAAATGAAGCAGAAAGACCTGACTAAGACATTTATGATGATTTCAAATTAAAAAAACCTTTGAACTCCACGGTTTATACTAAAATATTTAGGCGTTGTAATGGTCAAATCAGATCTGTGCACCCTTTTCAATAACAACACGCCACACAGTGACCAAAAGCTGAACTATTTAGTTGGGACTCCTGTTTACGCGCAAAATCGTGCAAAGAGTGTAGGCCTATTTGTTGATTTGATTTCATGTGCTCTTATAAGCGTTGTCAGTATTTAAAAGGCTATAGTGAACCAGAGTAAATAGTAGAGGGGCTTATATTGTATTATGCATTGGTATTCACGTACGTAGGCTTATAAGATCTTCTTGGCATTCAGTACAAGATATCGGTCAAGGATTCAGCTAGGAGATACGGCCAAATGTATTACTTTTCTTATTCATACCATATTTCGTCTCATTTACATTCACCCGACAAGCGTATACTTAAGGATGTGAAGTTATAATCACATTGTAACTTTACCAAGTCCAATATATCAACATAATCAATAGTGCAATATATCACAACGAAACTTAACGAAGTGCAAAATAACACAATGAAACTCTACGAAGTCTAATATATCACATGGAAACTTTACGAAGTGCAATCTATCAAAATGAAACTCTACGAAGTGCAATATAACACAATAAAACTCTACAAAGTGCAATATATCACATTCAAACTCCACCAAGTGCAATATATATCATTCAAACTGTACGAAGTGCAATATAACACATTGAAACTACACCGAATGCAATATAACACATTGGAACTACACCAAATGCAATATAACACATTGAAACTCTACGAAGTGAAATATATCACATTGAAACTCCACGAAGTGCAATATATCACATTAAAACTACACCAAGTGCAATATATCACATTGAAACTCCACCAAGTGCAATATATAACATTCAATATTCATTCATTCTTATTATTTATTTATGATTCGCCGAAACTAGATTCAAAGTACTCTCCGGTATGCTGAAACAAGAGTGAGTAGCTTGAAACGGGACTATTTCTAGATTAAAAGTACCCACAGTACGTTGAAACTAGTTTCAGCCTAGCGGGGGGGGGGGGGGGGGCACACTGAAACTAGTTTCGATATGCTAACATTTCGTCGCCTCGGAGCTAAAGGATCCTATATGACACTCGTTAGAGTGGCAGATAGGATCCTTTAGCTCCGAGGCGACGATTTGGCCTACGCTGAATCTGCTACGAAGGCATCACATGATATAAACATTCTGTATTATCAGTCTGACTGAATGCACTGTAGTCAGAGACGAAGGGCTTAATAATAGAATGCGGTGTGACACAATAGACTAGACAATAGCTGACACGGTAAACCTGACAAAGTAGACAATAACTGCTGTCATTATTAAGAGGTACAATACATATAGGTCTGGGTTGGACATGTGCCACCCCAGCAAACACATACATTGAACCAATGCTGGTTTAATGTAGGGCCAGTGTCGCAGACGGTGGCTCAACATTAAACCAGCATTGGTTTAATATGTAATTTTCACCCAATGTTGGTTTAATGTTGAGCCTGCGTAACCGACGGTGATCCAACATTAAAACAGCATTAGGTCAATGTGTCGTGTTTGCTGGGACGAGTTACGTGCATAATTAATACTGCCGCCCAAAGACAAAATGCAGTATCTGCTTACTTTACAAGTAACAAAGACAAACAACAGTAACTGCTTACTGACAAACAACAGTAACTGCTTACTTTACAAGTAAGCAGTTACTGCTGTTTGTCTTTGAGCTGCAGGATTCTCTTCTGCCATCGAGTACTGGCATAATTACCGCCATGCAAAGACAAACAAGTAAGCAGTTACTGTGGAACCTGCTATGAGCACCCACTCTTATAAGCAGCCAACCTCCTATTGGAGGCCACTTGGTCATTTTGTATACAACCCAGCACGGGCCAGCAGGCACAACATATTAAATCAATGTTGGTTTAACGTTGGTCCAACGTCGTAGCCGACATTGATTCCATGTCTTGTGTCTGCTGGGAAATGCCACTTCTCCTGTGTCACAAGGGTGGATGTTCATAGCAGGTTATACTGTACCGGTACTGCTGTTTGCCTCCATTCTGTCGTTGAGATGCAGACAGCAGTAACTGCTTATTTTTCGAGTAAGCAGTTACTGCTGTTTGCCTTTGCATGACAGCGTCATTCAGACAACAACCAACACAATGCTGGGTTAATGCTGGGCCACCATCTGCAACGCTGGCCCAACGTTAAATCAACATCGGCTTAGCGTGTTGAGTTTGCTGGGAACAGCTTTCTGTAGACAGCCATCACGTGAACCAAAACCAAATATGGCAGAATATATGACAACGGGAATAGGTGATCAAGGGTGGATCCAGAGTGGGGGTCAGGGGGTGTAAGGGCATTTACGCGAATATTACCAGATCTACAGTAGGCATATATAATTTCGCTGATTTCTCAGTCAATCGTCAACAAATTTTCATGAAATTTCACACACAGATTTGTCTAGTGATGCGGAGATTTTGCTGAAAATTTCACAATGTTTTGGCTGGTGTGTCAGAAGTTAGACCTTTTGCCATGTAATGAAATTCCGGGATGAAGTTAATGGGTTTATAAAGGGCAACATTTACCCAATTTCTTTACATGTCAAATGGTCTTACTTTTAAACTATAGGATATTTTTCAATGAAATTTGCAGGGTAGTCGCCGCATCACTATAGCAAATAAAGCTAATAAATTTAATGAGGATTGGTTGAGAATTGTCTGAGAAAATCAGCTAAATTTATTTACCACGATTAATGTGAATCCGAGCAAGTATAGGATAGGATGGAGTCTCAGAGAGACTACTTTAGGAAACATTACCCTTACAGCGCGGGGACCGACTTTAGACGTCAGAATCTGACGCCTCTGGACGTCAGATTATGACGTCTAAAGTCGGTCCCCGCACAGTGAGAGTAAAAACATTTATCATGACCATAGACCCATTACATAGGTAGTCGAATGAATCGGAAAAAGCTAACCAAGACATTCACGACGATTTTAAATTGAAAAAACCCTTTGGTTTCCATGGTTTGTACAAAAATATGTCAACGCTTTAAAAGGTAAGAGTGTCAAATCCCCATATATTACCTGATTCACACGTATTGTTTTATTTTTCCAATCAGATCCCACCATCTTTTTCCAGAATTATGTATCCGACCCTGGTAATAATACAACAATATCCTGGCTTTGGAAGCAATGTGTTGATTTGAGGTGCAACTTGTGGTATTTGAGCCCTATACTCGTGTCATTTGCTGAAATGTCCCTGGTATTAAGTATAGGATAAAACCGAGGTGTTTTAACTGACTTAAAGCACATCCGAGCATAATGAGGATCCCTCATAATCAACAGCTCGGTCACACCTGACTGATTATAGCGCCATAGGCATACCATGATAATTGATCAACAATAACTCTCCATTCCCGGCTTAGAATGTAGTGGTCGGACAAAGCAACTAATGTAGTGGTGTGTTTTGATACAAGGATACTAATGTACAAGAATTGCCTTAGATTAACACATTCAACATATGATATTGCTGTTTTTATCACAACTTATATAGCTATAAACCCTTACAGCGCGGGGATCGACTTTAGACGTCAGAATCGGACCTCTGTAGAGTGTACACCCTATGTATTGATAATAATTATATTGTTACATATATACATTTTTCTGCATATTTCTGCCACATCAACAAATATTGAAAAAAATCAAGATAGTCCAATAAGTAAGGTGTAAGTCTTTAAGCAAGCACCTTCTTCATTTGACGAGTGATGTATGGTATTATAATGATGTTAGTGATTATTCAAGTGATAAGTATGTGTGTTTAAAGCGACTCACTCAGGCCAAAAATAATAAAAATCATCATTTTTATTTGGGCTCCTTAACGTCCCTAATTAATATGTAAGCATGTCCATAGACTAGAATTGTTTTTCTTAAATTTTGGGTTGCGCATTTACCAGTTGAACGAGAAATAGGGACGATATTTAATTTCGAACATGCATGTCCAAAATAAGAAATACGAGATTAACTGATAAATGGGGCTTTCGGCACACTTGCTACGTTGCCACAGAAGCCCAAAATTAAAAAAAACACTTCTAGTCTACGGACATGCTCACATATTATGGACATATTATATTAAGAAGCGAAAATAACATTTCGGTTTTTGGATAATTATTGGCAAAATTGTATCGCTTTAACTCCTGAAGCGCAGAAACATTTTTGTATAGACCAAGAGACCAAAGGGTTTTTTTCAATTTGAAATCATCATAAATGTCTCAGTGAACTCTTTCTGCTTCATTTGAATACCTATGTTATTGGTCTATGGCTATTATAAATATTTTAATTATTTGAGTGCGGGGATCGATTCTGACGTCTAAAGTCGATCCCCGCACTGTAAGGCCACTATGTTTTTTTTATCTCTGTTTTAGATCAGCGTGCGCATTAGATTTAGGTCTATGTATTTTAATTATTTGAGTGCGGAGACTGGGATCGTCCTTACACGTCAGATTCCGACGTCTAATCAGGGACGGTCCCCGCACTGAAAGGGTTACACATCAAGTGTTTGGTGGCAAATTAAACAAATATGAGTACTTTTCACCCACTTGAAGGTGTGGGTCGCGCTAGCGAGACCCACAGCTTCGCGTGCGTGAAAAGTACAATTCTATACCCACTGGGCACACGACGTTATTGCGACGCTGAATCAACGTTATTGACGTTGATTCAACGTCGCAACAACGTCGTGTGCCCAGTGGAGCATTTAGCGCTTTAAGGGTTAAAAAGTTTTTTATTACGGTGCTGTTGTTAAATTTGCATCACTAGTCTATATCAGGGAATCGCCGAGTTCATAGCGACTGTGCTTGCATGGTCACGCTCGGAGCTACCTGTGTCGCAGATTGTCACATTGATTGTACTTGTATGATATGATATTTGATTTTTAAAAATATCGTGTAATTTTTTAACATTGTCTTAATACATTCTCCAATTACTGTAGCATAATTATGCACTTGTATATATTCTAGGTTTCTACGCTTTCCAGAGTGTCTTTTTTGCTACTATATATATAATTAGCATGTCATACATAGTAGCTATTTTATCTCTGGTTTTGGAGCGGGAAACAAAATGATAGACCTTATGTTACCCTGGCAAAGCCTTTCAATCTTATTTTAAGTATATACCCAGTGTTTCTTATGGCAATGCCAGTTAACATGATTTTAGTGATGTATGTCATACTATGTATATTGTCATATGATTTTAACAAATTAACAATGTTGTATATACATGTACATCTCTCTATTTCTATGACAAATAAGTCTGGATTGATTTTCTTTCTGTCAATAAAATATCTGTCTGTCTGTCTGTCTGGTGCGTTATGAAGAGGAGACAGTGCTCAGTGGCGGATCCAGAATGTGCAAGAGGAGGGGGCGTACGCCACATTTTCGCTGAAAAAGGGGGGGTTATTATTATAATTATTATTATTATTGTTATTATTATCTGGGTCACTGAAGAAGTGATCACCATTTACTAAATAAATATGAAAATGTGACATTAAGCGTTAAAATACCAACTAAGGGGGGGGGGGCGTACGCCGGGTACGCCCTATGCTGGATCCGCCACTGGTGCTCGCTGGGGTGATAAGTAATAAACGTCACGGAGGTGAACACGTGCAATACTGTCATAATTACACGCCCCATACTGAGAACATCGGAATAAGGCGTTCGCTCAACGGTTTGTGCTCGATCACTGAAGTTAAGCTGTCGCAATTCTCGACTTGTAGTGGATGAAGATGATTTGAAGTAGCTGAAAATTTAAAGAAAATTGCTAAGTATTAGTATACCAATTTCATAGAAATTTCCATTCTAATTTTAGGAACATTAGGTCTGTTTTCAGGGATGCAAAATGATGCTCTAATGCATCGTGAGGGCTCAAAGGGTTAAGGGTTGAAAGGTGACTGGTTGTTATTACGGTGCGTTATGGAGAGGACACAGTACTCGCTCGGGTGATAAGTAATAAATGGTGAGCACGTGTCACCAAAACGTTACCATGGTGAACAAGTGCAATAATGGCATAATTAAGCTTCATATAGTGAGACCATCACGTATTTGTCTGTAGAGCGCTGAGATCTAATATAGCATTAGGAATGGAAAAATGGCAAATAATAGATATCATAATAATAATAGAGGCCTGGGACGCCCCTTTGGAAATTTTGTCAGTATTATTGGTTGCATTTCACTACTTTTAACATCATTCACCGTCTCCTCTTTACATTTTGTTAGTATTTTTAGCTGCGAAGTTGGGCCGACTTTGTATAAATGTCATACAATGTTGGGGATGATCCGATTAGGCCCCTACGATCCAAATCCGCATCCGACACAATTAAATCACTGTGGTTTGCAGTCTCTGGCTGACTGTCTGTCTTTTTCTAACAATTTTATCACATTTTGAATGAAAATGATCAGTCGGTTGTTTTCAAACCCTTTTTTTGCTGAGTTATCTCATTTTTTCTCTCACTTGAAGTTGTGTCTCGCTACCGCGACCCACAACTTCAAGTGAGAGAAAATTATTAATATTTGGTTGATGAGACCATACATTTAGACCTAAGTATCTTGATGCCTAAACACCCATTTCATTCTCAATATATAATAACAGTGATTTGATGTGAAATAAATCAGATTATAAACGCCTATAATCGTGCTAACGGCTTAGTGGTGAAAGGGTTAATAAGTCACTAGACGTATCAGGTAGGTCAATGAACTCCCAACTTTGTTTTTATTGAAAATGTCTGGGTTCATGTCATCCTTGATCAAATCATTGATATTGAGAATTAAATGAGTAAACATCAAGATATGTGAATGGTCGATCTCAAAGCAAAAAAATATGAATCATTTTAACTCACTTGAAGTCGTGAGAGACGGTCGCTAGTCCAACATTAAAGGAGTAGTCCATCAACAGCAGGACACATCTGTACCCAGAACGCACCACAGGGATTACATTATATATAGGCATCTTGGGTAAAACTAAAACCGGAAACATTAGAGAGTGGTCTCTAACTTTAAATCCACACACTGTTTACACAGGATCAACGCTCCGTGTTTGCCGCTAATTACAGCCATACAGATCGGCCTATGATTGTGTGTCAAAGGCGAACAGCAGTAACTGCTGACTAGAAAAGTAAGCAGTTACTGCTGTTAGCCTGCATGGATCTATACTGCCTGCAAAGTCAAACAACAGTACCTGTTAACCCTTCAACCGCCGCTGCCGCATATATTCGGGTTTTCACTTTTTATTAGCACATTAAGTACCACTTTTTAAACATGTTAAAGATAAATGTGACATCAATCAGCAATATTTGAGAACAGTTTACCTCCATTTTGTCAAATCTGAATAATTTTCACTTACTTGAAGTTGTGGATCGCGTCAGCGAGACACAACTTCAAGTGGGTGAAAATTTAGATTGAATAATTTGGCGGTTAAAGGACTAACCCTACAAGCGCTGCAATACTTTTGTGAAAACCGCGGGAACCAAAGGGTTTTTTTCAATTTGAAATCATCATAAATGGCTTTGTTACTTCTTTCTGATTCATTTGAATACCTATGTTATAGGTCTACGGCCATTAGAAATATTTTCACTCTTACAGCGCGGGGATAGACTTTAGTCGTCAGAATCTGACGTCTACAGACGTCACATTCTGACGACTAAAGTCTCTCCCCGCGCTGTAAGAGTCAAAGTAGGCAGGTACTGCTGTTTGCCTTTGTACTGCTCTGCAAATGCAAATGCAAATAGCAGTAACTACTGTATTTACTTGGAAATTAAGCAGTTACTATGGTTTGCAGTCACACACAAACTGTACACCCGTATAACATTTATACAACGTAATCTACGACGTTGGTCGAATTTGTATATAAATGTTATTTAAATGTTTTGTGTCTACTGGGAGAGCTGAGGCAGTGCAAAGACAAACAGCAGTAACTGTTCACTATACAAGTAAGCAGTTACTGTTGTTTGCCTTTGTGTCGATTACAAAGGCAAAAAGCAGTAACCGCTTACTCGACCAGTAAGCAGTTACCACTGTTTGACATTGGACACTAGACATACAGATTTGTCCTATTTAAGTTGGCCTTTATTTGAGTCGCCCTTCATTTGGCGAGGCCACAATGTTCAGTTTGACCTTCGCTCTCTGATCATAGAATAGTTCAGATCACACAAAGCGCAAATACATTTCATCCGGCATTTTCATCGGGTTATTTGGCAGCTCTCACAATGTATGATTGGATTCAACTGCAATTCATTTTGATATCATATATTCACGTATGCCCTCAGTATATACAGGTAAATATTTATTTGGCCAGGGGTCTTAGTATAGTGATTAACGGTACCGCCTGTCGTGCCGGAGCTCCAAGGTTTTTCCCGCTCTGGTATTCAAGCATCAAAAAAAGTAAAATGTTTCTTCCCCGCTCACTGTTAAAGATTCAGTATAGTGGGGAGCCTCCATGGCAGAGGTAGCGTGCTCGGGCTCAGACCGCCAGGTCTCGAATTTCGAATCCTGTGTCTGTATCAGCTGATTTATCTCACCACCCCCAAGAGGTTGTCCTGACCCAGTTTAGCCTAAGTGTGTCGTCGTTCATTCTTTCATTCATAGTTCACTATTTCTTAACAATTAAGTGGATTACGACAAAATGCAACATTTAATATGTATTGATTAACCCTTTCAGCGCGAGAATCGACTTTAGACGTCAGAATCTGACGTCTATGGACGTCAGATTCTGACGCCCAATGTCGATCCCCACACTAAAAGAGTAAAATATTTATAATTTGTCGTAGATTCATGTCATAGATATTCGAATTGCTCAAATAAAGCGGAAAGAGCTGACTAATACATTTATGATGATTTCAAATTGAAAAAGCCCTTTGGTCTCCATGTTTTACACAAAAATATTTCACGATGTGAGGGTTAAAGGGGATCGCCACTCACTACGTCGCGTACGAGCAATCAGACCGATAAATCTTTGTTTGTGGCATAATTGTCTACACCTCTATGGTTGACTTTAGGATTCGGATGAAATTGTAGAATATATAATATATAATGTCTATATTTACAAGCTTGAATTTAAACTTTACCTTCTACATATATTTGAACAAATAATACAAAGTATTAGAATAAATAGGGTCGTCATTGGAGCACGAAGGTCAGACAACGGCTTTTCATTTTCAATTTCTTCATGATTGTGCTGATGATTTGAAATTTTAACGTGACACTAAAGCAAAAAATAGCCGAAGTTATTTTTAGAAAAAAATAAATTGGGTAGATCATTACGACCAGAAGGATATTATACATCATTTGTAGTAGTAGAAGTCATAAAGCGCAAAAAATTAAAAAAGAGGGTGTCATTGAACTTTGACATTTGTTTTCATAAAATAAATCTAATTGTAAATCTGTCGTGCAAAGGTAAAGAGAAGTAACTGCCTACTTTTCAAGTAATCAGTTACTGCTGTTTACCTTCGTATGGTAGAAGGATACAGTTCTTTATGATGACTTATATTCTGCACTTAATCATTTTGATGGAGACATCAAGTGTAATCCAGCTGCCAAATGTAATAGAGGACATAGTAAATTAAGACTGGCCAAACAACAAACGCCATTCATTCAGGGGAGAGATGGGTGATAGTTAGAAGGTGTCCTTGGCACCAACACAGTCATTAATAGGTGAGTGAGTGAGTGAGTGAGTGAGTGAGTGAGTGAGTGAGTGAGTGAGTGAGTGAGTGAGTGAGTGAGTGAGTGAGTGAGTGAGTGAGTGAGTGAGTGAGTGAGTGAGTGAGTGAGTGAGTGAGTGAGTGAGTGAGTGAGTGAGTGAGCATTTCGTTGAGTAATTGATTATTTTGTTTATAAATTTGAGCTAACTGTGGCCTATTTATAATACTAAACTGAGAATCTTCACATGAAATAATGCACAATAAAACATTTATTTACATGAAAAGCTCCCAAGATGATAGCGTACGCCATTAAAAATTGAAACATTTTTAAATATCCTTGACACAAAATTTTCGCTTCTTTATTTTATTCATTCTATTTGCGATTTGCCGCAATTTTCATCTCAAGGTGAATGAAAATGCCATAATACGCAAAATAATAAGTTCAGTATTTTTTATTTTGACCATATTTTATATCAAGTGGTAGGCCCTACTCTCTATTGATGCAAGAAAACCTGAGTACACTGACTGTATTGCATGTGACGTCATCTTGGTGTTAGTCTAGGAATTTTAGGCATTTTCAGGGGTGAAGATGGAAAAAAATAATATAAGGCTGAAAATTTAAGAAGTTGTTCAGATGGTCATCCTTGATGACCTGTAAAAATTCCCAAAGTTTACCAGGAGCGGAACATGGTTTTTTTCGCGACAATCCAAAATGGCCGCCAGAGGCCATTCAAAAATTGTAACATACGAAGAATTTAACATAAATTCCTTTGTAATACTTCTTTTTCATATAATTTTTTACGGGGAACTCATTTCAGGTCTTCTTTTTAAGTTTTAAAGCCTTATTTGTGTTTTGTTTGCAAAAATCCGGAATGGCCGCCTGATACAATACTGAAATTAAAACTGAAATTCTAATATATTCCTTTGTGATATATTTTTTCTGCATAATTTTTCACAAGAAACCTCATTTTGATCCTATTTTAACATTGTAAAGCTGCTTCTGTCATTGCACAGTTCAAAATGGCCGCCATTGAGGAAAAAGAACAATTTCAGAAATTATGTCATTTTTTGTTTGGAAAGATAGTGGCAGTAAAAAGTATTTCCAGGATCAATGGTGTTTATGCTATGTAGTTTAGTGCAGTAAATTGTCCTCGGTTCTGCTCCAGCCTTGCATGTGATAATAATAATTATAGATTGAGATGCATGAAATTATTACGGTGACAACAGCGTGCGTTGTGCCATTATGCATGTCACAACAACTTACCACACCAAGACGGCTTAACGTGTCCCTCGTATTACTAATTTTATTTTTCAGCACTAAAAATCCTTTAACAATTCAGTATATGTTCAAAGGTAAGATTTAATAAATTAAATAATCTATTTAAATTTGTATCTGTTATTACTCAATATACATGTACTTTGATTTTGACATTCATAACAGATACACGAGAAACAGGGACACAATAAACATAACTCACAAAAAAATCAATTTAGCGAACGAGACAAATCAATTACATCCAAAGCAGACATCAATCAGATATGAAAAAAACAGATTGAGATTGGAAGCAAGAAATTGGAGTGCATTTTTGCGGACATGTGTTCAGTGTGGAGACTGACAAGTATATCTGTTGAACGGGTCAGTTTAATAGCAGACATCTTAAGAAATATCGGGCATTGTATGGAGAAAAATACTATGTTATAATTAAACACAGTCAGGCTTATCTAACGAATAACTGCCATATAAATTTAGATGCACTAAAAGAACTTTCATAATATAATAATCGATTTTATTTTTCGTGGTGGTTATTTTTTAGTTTGACTGGTTTGTTGATTTTTTGTCAAAATATAGAAACAAAAATGTAGCAATTTAAAAATTGTAAACATGTTAAACAATATCAAATAAAAACTAAACAATCGTATTAGTAACAATAATTCTCACAGTACCCTCAGGTGCATACACAGACCAATTTTTGTGCCGTTATCACCATTGATGAATTGATATTACACGTTTTAGGATATAGACCTTATTTCAAGTGAATATTGTTTTTCGTTGCTTTCTGCACAATCATGGCAATATCGCGAAAGAAGGAAGGGACTTTGCCCAACTCTTATCGAATAACTTCAAGGGTTCTTTATAGTGCACAGTGTCATATAGATCACAGCACACTCCATGCCTTTGAACACTTTGGAGCACTGTACAGGCACAGCCTCGATGACAAACATCCGACCCGACCAGGATTTAAACTTAGTAGCTCCCGAGTTTCGAGCCACAGCAGGAACGAATGGGCCATCGGGACGGCCTCGTTATTCCAAACACAAACAAACTTATTCGAGTTCCTATTAATGTTGTATCAAATATAATGTAAACATGATTAGGCATAGTGTATGGGACCTTCCCTAGGATCCTGCAGGCTCGGGTGTGATACCTTGCATTGGACCCTTATGCCCGCATGTGAAGTGTGAAACCTTGCCTAGGACTTCTAGACTCGAGTTTGACGCTGCGGGCTCGGGTGTGAGTCCTTGCCTAGGACCTTGGCGGCTCGAGTGTAAGTCCTTGCCTAAGACCATGCGGGCTCACGCTAAATCCTTGTCTAGGACTTGAAGACTCAGGTTTGAGACCCTGCCTAGGGCGCTGCGGGCTCAGGTGTGAGTCATTGCCTAATACCATGCGCGTCTAGGGTTAATCCTTGCCTATGACCTCTAGGCTCGGGTGTGAATTCTTGCCGAGGACCTGTAGGGTCAGGTGTGATACCTTGCCCAGGACCTTGTGGATTCGAGTGTGAGTTCTTGATTAGGACACTACGGGTTCAGATGTGATTCCTTGCCTATAGACCATACATGATTGTGCGTGTGTGAGTCCTTGCCTTGTCACTGGGGGCTCGGTTGTGAGACATTGTCTGTGACCTGTAGTCTTTGCCTAGGACAATGCAGACTTGTGTGTGAGACCTTGCCTATGACCCTGTGGACTCTAGTGTGAGCCCTTGCTTAGGACATTTGCTTAGGAACCCAGCTGAAGCGGTAGTAAATAACATTTATCACTGACGTACATATCTACATGTACAAGAATTTCATGAGAACAGATTTCCATCAACAGGCTGGGGATGGCAAATTTAAAATGAAAACCTGTAACCATTTTTTACTGAGCTTGATGCAGCACCAGCACCAAATTAATGAAAATGACCAGGTGTGGTTGCGAAAGTTGGTTGCATGTTACGATGCAGCAGGTCTGCAAGGTACACAAGCTGAATGGGAACTGCGTAGGCCTACAGTAGGTCACCGCGAATTAATGAAATTCAGGTTGATGATTAGGAAAACATGGCACAACTCTCTCAGACTAACGTTGTTTTAATAATTGAATATGATGTTTTTGGCTATTATGTATATTTATGAAATAAATACATTAAAATGTGTACTGCATATTTCTTTTGGATATAGAGTTATTTTTTACTGGTCATTAATTACTGGTAATTTATAGACTCAAAAGCTTATATGTATCTTGAATATGAATGACAATATTACTCCCAATAAAACCTTAAATGGCGGCCATCTTGGATTTATTCGTTAACAAAACTTAAAAGTTACTAATAGCTTCAGAAAAAAATTCAGCATTAAAATTTCATGTGGAAATGAGGTATTACATCAAAATATATGTTTATTAGTTCAGGAATTACAATTGCAACAAAGCGTTTGGCGGCCATTTTGAATTTTGTCAAAAAAAAAGATGTTTTGCTCAGGGAAAACCTTGGGACTTTTTACAGGTATTAAAGGAGGACATACTGGTAGTCTATGGATTTAAAAGCTTATAATTATCTCAAATACTAATGACAATAGACTTGCTCTCAATTAAACATCAAATGGCAGCCATCTTGGATTTATTCTTTAACGAAACCCTACAAGCTACTACTAGCTTCAGAAATGAATTCAGCATTAAAAATCATGTGGAAATGAGGTATTACATTAAAATATATGTCAAATAGTTCAAGAATTGCAACTTCAACATGGCGCTTGGCGGCCATTTTGAATTTTGTCAAAAAAAATATGTTCCGCTCAGGGGAAAGTTTGGGACTTTTTACATGTAATAAAGGAGGACATTATGAACACTTCCTGAAATTTTCAGTATTATATTATTTTTTTCCAATTTAAAACCTAAAATTCCTGGACTATGTATACTAGGTCATGAAATACTAGTTCAGAAATACTAGTTCATGAAATACTAGTTCATCTGCCCTAAATATAATTCTTAATCAGTAGATCCTATATTTATCTGAACGATTACAATAAAAGGAGCAAACTTGATGTAAAATACATCAGCTTAACATAATGCCTAAGTATATTACTCTAAAACCTGTTACCGTCATAATTCATCCAAATCGTGATACTTTCCAACCTTGTTGTACGTGATTAGACTGTATGATGTTTACGCGACTAAAACAATCAATAATTTATATTTCAAGTAGTCCTCAAAATGCACTCATGTAAGTAGGCCTACTATTTTTTACATATACGTGATACATATACCGTGCAAAGACAAAAGGCAGTATCTGCTTACTTGTAAAGTAAGCAGATACTGCCTTTTGCCTCTGCAGAGCTTAGATATCAATGTAGTGCCATATCCTGCTCTATTATATAAATTATACTGACAATACGCATTTAGTACATCATACAGGCTTCTATCCTGCAAGGCAAAGCCAAAAGGCAGTAGCTGCTTACATTAAAAATAAGCAGATACTGCCTTTTGGGTTTGCCTGGCAGCATACTATTCTTGATAATTGTAGTTTATCTCTCAGCAAATACGGATTGTATAAAGGTTGGATATATGCTGGTTCAATATGGGGCCAGCGTTGCATACATTGGCCCAGCATTGACCCAGCATTGCATACGTTGTGCCAGCATTGCAGACGTTGATCCAACATTACGCCAACATATACACAGCACCACGCTTTGCAATGATGTCACCGGGCGGGGGCCCTAGGGTAGTAGTTAGCACCACTGCCTTTCACGCTAGAGTTCGGTGTTCAGTTCCCGGTCTCGGCGGTTTGAAAGAAACAAAAATTGTTTCTTCCCCATCCACGTGTGAAAGTCAGTATTGTGCGGAGCCTCCGTGACCGAGAGGTAGCGTGCTCGGCCTCAGACCGCCAGGGCTTGAATTTCGAATCCTGTGTCTGGAGGGCAGTGTCATCTCAATCATCTCACCATCCTCAGGAGGTTCTCCTGGCCCAGTTTAGCCTATATGTGCACAAAGGTGGCCTAAAGCCCGATTCATTTCATTTCATTTCTGAGCTGCATATCGTGTCAATAACTCATATCTCATTACCGGTTAATAATTTACCCAGTAAATGACAATCTGACTTTTACTAAAATAATAAACTAACACCCTTTCAGTCCTAGAAACAGACAATTGTAGCCCTTTCAATGCAGGGAACAATTGTAATTAACCCTTTAAGATCCAATCACGAATCTAATTGTCTTCATTCCTTTTCATTTGTATATCCAATTACATGTTCTAAAGATGAAATATTTGGTTAATTGACGCGAATAGCAGATGCGGCGTTGATGGGGGTGTTGAATTTGGCAAATATGAATATTTTCACCAACTTGACCCACAACTTCAACTGAGTGAAAAATTTAAAATAAATTATCAGTTGTTACTTTGAATGTTAGGGCCAGGAATAAATGTATATGATCCAAATCATTTTAGAAAACAATCACAAATAATAATACGTTTTTATGGATAGCTATAGATTACAACAGAAAAATTAGGAACAAATGTATGAATAATTCCAAGGGCATCCCTGACTTCTAAGCCCGGCCGCTAAGATGACTCATTCGGTTGGCTTGTAACCCGGAGGTACCGGGTTCGAGTCCTGATCATGGCTGTCTGTCATGGTAACTATGCATCTATACTGCCGTATCTGCTTACTTTACAAGTAAGCAGGTACTGCCTTTGGGCTTTGTAAATCAGTATATAGTGTTTTTCCTTCATTTTTCGGTGTTTATCATTCAACTGCTTCATTACATACAGTGTTAACAGTTCTCAGTCAATCACTTCTCTAGCAACCAGCCTGCCCCCCCCTCTAGCAGACAAAGTGTTATATCTACTACTGATTTGAGTGCAGATAAGACTCTCTGGGTGCTAGGGGGGTGTTTGTACAACTAGAACTATACGATCCGATAACTTACCCCATCTGTACTTATTTTTTACTAATTACTCCATTTTACTAGTTATCATTTTTCAATTTATATTTTACAAAATTGAGGTCTTTGCATCTTCTAAACACAACATGTTAGTACATTTGTCCGATAGCACCCTTGTAGGCCTATAGGTGAAACATCGGAAGCGTAATCTTATCTTATATCTTATTTATATTAAGATAATTAAAATCTCTCCAAACCGCTCGCATAGAATTTAGACCAATCTGACGATTTCTAGATGGGTGGTCCCAAGGGCACATTTCGCTATCCGTGTATCTGCCGATGTACTCGACAGATTGATCTATTGTGAAAAGGTGTTGAATATCCAAAAATACAGAGCCCTTTTATTATATTCCTAGCTGACGTTTAAAGTAGGTGTGACGTCATGATTCACAGTAAACACTGTGGGCGCACAATGCATTGGCTCGCATGCGCAGCATTGTCAACGTCCACAGAAGTGGGGTCCACGCAATGTAAATATTATGGGTCAGTGAAGCATAACGTCTCAGCTGCTTTAGGTCATGCAATAAGTGACATAACACATGCAAAAAGTGGCATAACACATGCAATAAGTGACATAACACATGCAATAAGTGACATAACACATGCAATACGTGGCATTACATATGCAATAAATGGCATAACATATGCAATAAGTGGCATAACACATGCGATAAGTGGCATTACACATGCAATAAATGGCATTACGCATGCAATTTTCGCCATCACGTATGCAATTTGTGGCATTACGCATGCAATGTTTGGCATTACGCATTTAATTTGTGGCAATACGCATGCAATCAGTGTCATCACGCATGTAATGTGTGGTATTACGCATGCAATTTGTGGCATTACGCATGCAATTTGTGGCAATACGCATGTAATTTGTGGTATTACGCATGTAATTTGTCCTACATAATAGCCATTTTGACATCTGCTCAGATCAGCTTTGGCGTCGTATTGACAGCAGAGATGAACAGACGTCAAAAAATCACTCCATGAAGTTATTCGATTTTTTTTGCGATGGAATCAACAAACTGTGTAGGCCTAGATATCCCCATGTTTCAAATATAAACCTATATCAGATATATATATAGCCCTTTATATAAATGGAGGTGTTGCCCGTATCGATATAATCCTTGTACTTACTTAGTCACGAAGGGGTGTGCTGCACAAACGTGTGTTATGTATAGTATACCCGTCAGTATTCCACGATAGCATACAGCCAAACTCATGTATTCTTTTATTTGCTTCATATTGTTAATCCTTCCACATTTTTTGATAAAGAAGAAATGTTCCGCACTTTATAGGAGTGTTATTTTCGTCTCTTGACATTGCATCACACACACTGACGGCAGCGCGGATGACACGGATGTCGTGTCATCACGACTGAATAATGAGTCTCCATCTGTACCGAGAGCTATCCTTATCTATCCAGGGCTATCCAGAGATGTCCCGTGACCAGGGTGATGACCACATCCGGGTACTGCCGCCATGGCGTCCGTGTGATGGTGGGCGACCTGTGTGAGAGAGTGGTGTCACGGGGGGGCTGGGGGGTATGATGTGTGACGTCACGGTGACCGGCCTATATCTATATCTCTATGATGCGTGGTGTGCTGTCACTCTGCTATGCTCTGCCAAAATGCAGTATCTGCTTACTTGTAAAGTAAGCAGATACTGCATTTTGACTTTTGCACGGCAGTGCTGGTCTCTGTGTGTGTGTCTATCTCTTGATGCGCTCCACTGACAATCACTCGAGGGGGGGGGGGGGGGGGATTAGCAACACTGAAAATCAAAGGGTTTTATTCAGTTTTGAATTCATCATTAATGTCTTTCTTATTTGGCTCTTTTCGATTCATCTGAATACCTGTGGTATGGGTTCTACCCTCAGGAGGTTCTCCTCGCCCAGTTCAGTCGATATGTGCACAAAAGTGGCCTAAAACTGGATTCATTTCCTTTCAAATACAGGGTAATCAAATACAGACAGTATTACTTTCACTTGCTGTCAGTCACATCACAGTGGTTACAGGCTAAACTGAAACTCATGAGGATAGTGAGATGAATTAGATTCGAGCCGTGGAGGTCTGAGACAGAGCGTTCTACCTCTCGGTCACGGAGGTTACCCACAATACTGTATCTTTACGAGCGAAACAGTCTTTGTATTGAATGCCGCGGGAGACGAGCCTGTAAGCTCCGGTGTGACAGGCATTCTGCGTAACCACTGCGCTAGGACCCCCGCCCTAAACCTGCATGAGCAATGCCCTTTGACCCCAAGACCTGGATGAACATGTTTAAATCTGGGGAAAAGCATACATTTTTCGGACGGCGATATATATGTAACATTTGTGGATATCTATGAAATATCCACAAAAAATCCATAAAATATCCATAAAATATCCATAAAATATCTAAAAAAATCACCCTATGCCATGATTATTAAATTATACATTTCAAAAGTCACCTAATAAATTATTAAATGGATTTTGGCAAGGTCGTGTCATTGTCACATGGTCACCAGGCTGTCACCTAACTCAATTCAATAAGACGCACAGTACTGTGGGCCAATATGTCTTCGACATTGGCCCAGCATTGAGCCAACATTGGCTGAATGCATTGAAGGCTTGTACGTGTGTGGGTGGTCTAAACATTATAGGCCTACTGTGCACAGTATATCAAAACAGTATTAACTCTTGCAGTGCGGGGATCAACTTTAGTCGTCCAAATCTGACGTCTACAGACGTCAGATTCTGACGACTAAAGTTGATCCCCGCACTGTAAGAATAAAAATATTTATAATGGTCGTAGATCCATAACATACGTATTCAAATGAATCAAAAAAAGCTAACTAAGATATTTATGATCATTTCAAATTAAAATCAACCCTTTTGACTCCATGGTTTATATAAAAATAATTAAGTGCTTTAAGGGTTAACATGTCGAATCGCTCAAGCACATTGTGCACATATAGGCTAAACTGGGCCAGGAGAACCTCCTGAGGATGGTGAGATGAATGTGATGACACTGTCCTCCAGACACAGGATTCGAAATTTGAACCCTGGCGGTCTGAGGCCGAGCACGCTACCTCTCGGTCACGGAGGCTCCCCACAATACTGACTTTCACACGTGGATGGGGAAGAAACATTTATCTATGTGTACTATCGCCTACATATCTTTTTTGTACACCTAATTTTACAGTTTATGCGGGTGGCACCACCTGTGGTATAATAAACACATGTGTGGTAATGGAATATGTCCATTTTGCGTGTGTAAAATGTGTATGCATTTTACACACGTTGTATCGTTTTGTATAGATATCGCCAGAAATAGATAAATACAGTATTTATCTATTTCTGATATCTCTGATAGCCCTTTCAGTGTGGTGACCGAATCTGACGTATGTAAACGTCAGAATCGTGTCCAAAATCGATCACCATACGTCTCATGGTGAAGTGCGAGAGAAGACATATTTCATTCCCAAAATCAGTAATTTGATCGGCGAATAAAACGGATTCAGATCTATATATCGTCCTTAGTGATTGAAGGGTTAAAATAATGATATGTTTTGAATGTGTCGTTGCCCTGACAACCATCATGCACCACATGTTGAACAACCCTCTCAACGCTAAGTGTGACTATAGTCGTTTTAACCCGTTGTCATTACTAGTCAAATCAGTGTCTTTGGGAGCAAAATGTGTGTTCAAACATCAAGATTTGCTAATGTGTGGTCTCAATTTAAAAAAATATGAGTTATTTTCACCCACTTAAAGTTGTGGATCGCGTCAGCGAGACACAACTTCAAGTGGGTGAAAATTTAAATTATTTAATTTAGCGCCTCAAGGGTTCGCATTGATCGTTACATCACTGTATGCAGGTGCTTAGAATAAAATAGACAGTTATTATATTATCTAAAATTGGCAGTATTTTCCCGTCGCGTATTGTTAGACTATGTTTTTTTATTGGATGTGCGAATGTGGCTGAATAAAACGGCGCAGGAATGTTTTATTCCGTTGTCATGACTGATCAAAGCAGTGTTTTTGGGAGCAAAATGGGTGTTCAAACATCAAGATTTGCTAATGTTTGATCTAAAATTAAACACATATGAGTAATTAAAGTTGTGGATCGCGTCAGCGAGACACAACTTTAAGTGGGTGAAAATTTAAGTTATTTAATTTAGCGCCTCAAGGTTTTGGCAGTAATCGTTACATCACTGTATACAGGAGCTTAGAATAAAATAGACAATTATTATATTAACTATTAACGCCCTTTTATTATATAAAGTTGGCAGTATTTTCCCGTCGCGTGTTGTTAGACTATGCTGTTTCACTCGGTATGAGAAGGTGGCTGAATAAAACAGCGCGGGAATGTTGTGATCATTGCGGTGATAAATCGCCATTACGGAAATAAGTGCCTTTGGATCTGTAATTATTCGGACATAAGTATTACGACAAATACAGCTTCAAAGACGTCATAATGCTATTTTACACCTTTATATTTAGACATTGACCTTTGTAGAGATACATCTATAATATCAGAATTACTTGGAATACGTTATGTACGGCCTATCATCCATACTACCGCAACCTATATTGATGGGAGAAAGCTTTTCGCTATGCTTTCTAAGAAGGACTTTCTTTCTAAGAATAAATGTCTTATTCAGGTCATTCCGATTCATTTGAATACCTATGTTATGGGTCTACGGCTATTATGAATAGTTTTACAATTACAGTACGGGTGTAGACTTTAGTCGTCAGAATAAAGTCCACACCCGTACTGTAAGGGTCAAGTGCGAGGACCGATTTTAGACGTCAGAATCTGACGTCTATAGACTGAAAGAGACTGAAAGAGTGAAACATGTATACTGCCGTAGACCCATAACATAGATATTCAAGTGAAGCGGAAAAAAGCTAATGACATTTATGATGATTTCCAATTGAAAAGAACCCTTTGGTCTCTTGCTTCATGTAAAAATATTTCAGCGGTTTAAGGGTGAATCCCATTTATTAACACTTTAAATATTAAATGTTAGAAGTGGAATGTGACAACGATTGGCAAATCTAAATATTTTTTTCACTTCATCGAATGAGACAAACTGCAAGTGAGTAAACATTTCAATTAGGGCCTGCCTGCCTGCCTGCCTGCCTGCCTGCCTGCCTGCCTGCCTGCCTGCCTGCCTGCCTGCCCGCCTGCCTGCCTGCCTGCCTGCCTGCATGCCTGCCCTCGTGCCTGCCTGCCTGCCTGCCTGCCCTCGTGCCTGCCTGCCTGCCTGCCTGCCTGCCCTCGTGCCTGCCTGCCTGCCTGCCCGCCCGCCCGCCCGCCCGCCCGCCCGCCCGCCCGCCCGCCCGCCCGCCTGCCTGCCTGCCTGCCTGCCTGCCTGCCTGCCTGCCTGCCTGCCTGCCTGCCTGCCTGCCTGCCCTCGTGCCTGCCTGCCTGCCTGCCTGCCTGCCTGCCTGCCTGCCTGCCTGCCTGCCTGCCTGCCTGCCTGCCTGCCTGCCTGCCTGCCTGCCTGCCTGCCTGCCTGCCTGCCTGCCTGCCTGCACTATTTTATTAAAATCGGTTGAGAAGTAGGGTGCTAATTGAGAAATAATCGAGAATCATGCGCTTCTTGTAAATTATTTGATCTGTATCACCAGATCCAGTATATGAAGTTAGCTCCACGAGCGGGTATAATTATATTCCCATAAACTGAGGCAGTGAAAGCGTTGGTTATTAGTCACAGGGGGTTATGACAGCTGATTATAACGTCATCAATGGCGCAATCACTGCGTGTGATTTACAAGCTGGAGGGAGTCACATATCGTCACCTTGGTCTGAAAGGGTCGTTCTGCCACAATTTAACCCTTTAACCCTTTAAGCCCTCACGATGCATTAAAGAATAATTTTACATCCCTGAAAACACACTTATTTTTTCTACAACAAATGGTTTTAGAACGAAAATTTCCATGAAACTGGTTTACCAATGCATGACAATTTTCTTCAATTTTTAAACCACATCAAGTCATCTTCATCAAGTCATCTTCATCCACTACAAATCGAGAATTGCGACAGCAATTCTCGACTTGTAGTGGATGAAGATGACAATGGTAAAATCAGGCTTGAAAGGGTTAACCGCCGGTGCCGAATGTATTTGATATATTTATATATTTTTCATTTAATTATTACCACATTCAGTGCCGCCTTTTAAACATGGCAAAGCCATAACGTGACATCAATCAGCACGATTTGAAAAGAGTTGACCTACATTTTGTCAAATCTGAATAATTTTCACTTGAGTGAAAATTACAATTGAATAATTTGGCGGTTAAAGGGTTAAGGTGGTATATAATATAAGACCCTTTAGGGCCAAGGAGACCCTCCCAGCACTCAGCCTCATTTCCATCCACCTTGACCTGCGAATCGCCCTCACAATTCCACA
>OZ024911.1:83568769-83783567 GCA_964017125.1 Flabesymbios commensalis
TTACTTGCGCAGATTTATTCACAGGTGAATTTTACGGTAGCAAACATTAGTCTCAGCACATATAGGCCTACTTTGAAGTCAATCTCCACATGATAAAACAAGTGAAAAGTTTTATAATACAAAATTCCAGTATATAATGCAACTAAATTCAACAGATGCTCTTCACTTTGCGCAAAGAGTTTATGTCTAACGACTATAATATAAAGATGTATTGTAACAACGTTATTATAATTTTAAATGTGTTATTGTTTTATACAACTTTCTCGCATCACGCATATTGGTTAAATATTGTTACTCTATTTGAAGTGATCTATAAGCCCATGTCGGGGCTGGGTGTTATTTTTTATGTTAGTTATGACTCAACGAAGTATTGTAACACAGATCAGTATAATAAACAAATACTACTACTACTATATATCCAGATAGCGAACATTAGTCTCAGTGGTTCTCAGAGGGCAATCTTCATGTCACAACAAGTTTCAACCCTTAAAGCGCTGAAAGGTGTTTTTTAAATTGAAATCATCACAAATGTCCTAGTTAGCTCTTTCCGCTTTATTTGAATACCCATGTTATGGGTTTACGGCCATTATAAATATTTTACTCTTAGGACACCTTTGTGCACATATAGGGTAAACTGGGCCAGGAGAACCTCCTGAGGATGGTGAGATGATTGAGATGACACTGTCCTCCAGACACAGGAGTCGAAATTCGAGCCCTGGCGGTCTGAGGCCGAGCACGCTACCTCTCGGTCACGGAGGCTCCCCACAATACTGACTTTCACACGTGGATGAGGAAGAAACATTTTTGTTTCTTTCAAACCGCCGAGACCGGGAACCGAACCCCGAGCTCTGGCGCGAAAGGCAGCGGTGCTAACAACTACCCTAGGGCCCCCGCCCATGTCGTGCGGTGATCGACTTTAGACGTCTAAAGTCGATCACCGCACTGTAAGAGTTAAGACTTTCCACAAGTCAAATAGTTGTTTCTGCATCTGAATTAAGATTGATACGTTAGATCCCCATCAAACATAATGCTGGCTCATCGAAGATGGTCGCCCAGCATTGAGACAATGTTGGATCAACGTTGCGTGCCATGTAGACAATAATGGCATGCTTTGTAGTCACCTGGCAGAAGTTGATGATGATACATCGCTTACTATTTACATGGAAGAGAGCTATTTTCTGATTCAGCAGATGCACTTAACTGGTGACAAGTAGCCTCTCCCCACCCCACCACCTAGTCACGATCCAAGCAAGAATTGTTTAGGGGTTGGTTTAGGTGCTGGAGTATTTTTGAAATAAATAATATATGTGAAGAACTGTTCTATATGAACATGTGATAAAATTTGAAATTTTTAGCGAACCGCGAAGCCGGGTTGAAATAACTAATTAATCTGCACATAAACTCCATTAACCACCCCCCCCCCCCCCCCCCGGAGATTGAATGGTGCCCCACTTAGATATGAAAGCTCTGAACTGAGCTGATATCAAAACAACAGCCCAGTGACGTCACACATACCGTTTTATATCCGTCGGATTTAAAATTTTCAAGAGAAAGATAGGGCCTATATACATTTTGATACTATGAAATCAACACACGCATTTGTTGATGGGAGCTTTTTATTAAAGGGCTATGATAAATATTCCATAAATATTAAAGAGACGTCACTAGAAATTAAAGGGCTATGATAAATATTCCATAAATATCAAAGAGACGTCACTACAAAATTAAAGGGCTATGGTAAATATTCCATAAATATTAAAGAGACGTCACTAGAAATTAAAGGGCTATGATAAATATTCCATAAATATTTAAGAGACGTCACTAGAAATTAAAAGGCTATGGTAAATATTCCATAAATATTAAAGAGGCGTCACTTGAAATTAAAGGGCTATGATAAATATCCCATAAATATCAAAGAGACGTCACTAGAAATTAAAGGGCTATGATAAATATTCCATAAATATTAAAGAGACGTCACTAGAAATTAAAGGGCTATGGTAAATATTCCATAAATATCAAAGAGACGTCACTAGAAATTAAAAGGCTATGGTAAATATTCCATAAATATTAAAGAGACGTCACTAGAAATTAAAGGGCTATGATAAATATTCCATAAATATCAAAGAGACGTCACTAGAAATTAGAGGGCTATGATAAATATTCCATAAATATCAACGAGACGTCACTAGAAATTAAAGGGCTATGATAAATATTCCATATATATCAAAGAGACGTCACTAGAAATTAAAGGGCTATGATAAATATTCCATAAATATCAAAGAGACGTCACTAGAAATTAAAGGGCTATGATAAATATTCCATAAATATTAAAGAGACGTCACTAGAAATTAAAGGGCTATGGTAAATATTCCATAAATATCAAAGAGACGTCACTAGAAATTAAAAGGCTATGGTAAATATTCCATAAATATTAAAGAGACGTCACTAGAAATTAAAGGGCTATGATAAATATTCCATAAATATCAAAGAGACGTCACTAGAAATTAGAGGGCTATGATAAATATTCCATAAATATCAACGAGACGTCACTAGAAATTAAAGGGCTATGATAAATATTCCATATATATCAAAGAGACGTCACTAGAAATTAAAGGGCTATGATAAATATTCCATAAATATCAAAGAGACGTCACTAGAAATTAAAGGGCTATGATAAATATTCCATAAATATCAAAGAGACGTCACTAGAAATTAGAGGGCTATGATAAATATTCCATAAATATCAACGAGACGTCACTAGAAATTAAAGGGCTATGATAAATATTCCATATATATCAAAGAGACGTCACTAGAAATTAAAGGGCTATGATAAATATTCCATAAATATCAAAGAGACGTCACTAGAAATTAAAGGGCTATGGTAAATATTCCATAAATATCAAAGAGACGTCACTAGAAATTAAAAGGCTATGGTAAATATTGTAATTTGTATGCATATATCTGTTTAGGTTGATATAATTTTACAGTCTCTTGTAACTCACATTGAGTGACCAGTCACTACTATATTTGTCTGACATTTATCTATGATTTTTATAATGTAAACTGGATGAGACTTAAATAAAGATTTACCACTACAACTATAACAAGACAATGATTCGTATCTTGGATGAGAAAAGTTGTTCCCACCGCTACACAAAGTGGCAGATACACCCCACTGGACACACGACGTTGTTGCGGCGTTGAATCAACGTCATTGACGTTGATTCAACGTCGCTACAGCGTCATGTACCCAGTGGGGCCCTTTCATACCCAAATAGACGCATTGTTCCATTACATTGAGAATCAACATGTCACAGTGATATATGGCGGCTAAACATAGTCAACCACCCGCCATTGTGTTGTCATTTAAATAGAAAGGACTTTGGTCCAGTTGATTATGTGGACCGAAGATCAGCTTATCGTTGGGTAGTTAGGGGGCCGCCATTTAATTACTAGGGGGGGAGTTAGTTTTTTTAACTCGACAAATTATTTATTTCACTTCCTGTTTGTGATACTTTATTTTTTTCATTTTCTTAGATTTGTTTCTTTCTTCAAAGTTTGATATTTAAGGGTTAAATTCGACCCCAGCTCTGAAAGAATTGACGAAGGCGTACGTGACAGAAGCGTGGAGAGCCGTCATCATAACCCCAGTCATTCCGAACACCCTGCAAATCAAGTCAAATCAAGTTTATTGTCTTATTCTCGCACTCATGCTGTTGGTTTTCAGTACGAAACGTATGGTGAGATCAGCCCATCTCACACCCTCTCCTATTCGGTGAAAACAAAGTTATATAAAACCCTCTCCCCCATTCTTCATTCTGTGAAACGCAGTGACGCCACTCGGTGAAAACAAGGTTATATAACTTGTAAGACCCCCTCCCCCATACTTCATTGTATTAGCCAGCTCGGTGAAAACAAAGGAGGTCAAGGTCATTGAGTTTCACTGCAATTAGTGAGGGAGGCATGGCGTGGGATTAATCCTTTAACCGCCAAATTATTTCATATAATTTTTTACCCACTTGAAGTTGCGTCTCGCTGACGTGATCCACAACTTCAAGTGTGTGAAATTTATTTATTTTTGACAAAATGGGGGTCAAAGATTTAAATCGTGTTGATTAATGTCACGTTCAAATGCTGGTATTTAATGTGATAATAAAAATTAAAAAAAACACGAATATAATCGGGACCGGCGTCAAAAGGGTTATTTATGGTGTAGCTAAGGTAGATTACACCCTTTGTCTCCTGAAGGGGGTGATATGTGACGAATAACTGGGCTTGAACTCTTTGTTCGCTACATTATATATATTGTCTATATATTTCTCCAGTTAGATCTAACCCTTTCAATACCTGAATTTACCATTGTCATCATCATCCACTACAAGCCGCAAATTGCTGCCGCAATTCTCGACTTGTAGTGGATGAAGATGACTTGAAGTGGGTGGAAAATTAAAGAAAATTGCTATGTATTGGTAAACCAGTTTCATGGAACTTTTCATTCTAAAGCCCCTAGTTGTGGGAAAATAAGTCTGTTTTCAGGGATGCAAAATGATGCTTCAATGCATCGTAAGGGTTTGAAGGGTTAAAGTTAAAAATTGCATCTGCAATTGCAGCATAAACCCTTAAGACACTGGAATATTTTTCTGTAAACCATGGAGACCAAAGGGTTTTTCAATTTGAAGTCATCATAAATGTCTTAGTTAGCTCTTTCTGCTGCATTTGAACACCTATGTTATGGGTCTACGGTCCTTATAAATATTTAATTATTTCTGTGCTGGGATTGACTTTATTGGCATAAATAAGGTCCTCGCACTAAGACGGTTAATTTGAGAAAAACGTGTTTTAATTGAATATAATAGTCCCCTAATTTTTTAAATTACTGAGCTTACACCCTTTGCCTGCTGACGTGTGCTAAATAGCTGGGTCCACGACTATAGTTTTATATAGAGAAAACAAACTACTCTTGTTATCAATGGGAAAAAAATTCAATGGTCAAGTACGGGCGACGCTTTCAGGCACATTAAAACATAATTTATTTTAATTTACTCCACAGAACTCGAGGCATTGGGTAAATCATGGGTTATTGTTGGTACACAGTCTACAATGTTAATCTAACTATTAACCTACATTTGTCTGACGTCATTTGTATAATTTATCTATATATTTCTAATTTAGTATTTTAAATATTTGGGGTAATTTGTCTGAAGTTATTTTGTCTGAAATTTTTATTGACTTCCGGAGACCTCGTATTTTCCGGGCACGTACACCTGTAGGCCTACGCGATCATAGCACAATAGTGGAATCTATAGATATTTTTTAAAATCGAGAATTCGTATTTTCTTGGCACACCACGACAAATCTATCCAATGTTTGACCAACGTTGGGCCAACGACTTAGACGATAGGCCAACATTGGTCAAACAATGGATGAATTTTTCACGATCATGACACAATAGTAGAAGAAATAGATATTTATTAACCCTTTGAGTGCGGGCGACGCTTTTAAGCGCATTCATACTGTTTTTCCACAACTAAAATTTGACAGAAATTGAACAAATATGCATGTATAAATCTTGAGTAAAGCCCCCATTGTGAAATTTAGCAGGTTTAATTTTTAAGTGAGGAGGTATTTTCCTTTCATTTGAAGTTGGCAATTGCGTGAGCAATGCCAACTTCAAATGAAAGGAAAATTTTAAGTAGTAATGAAGCACTTAAAGAGTTATAGTCGAGAAGTCTACAGACTTATGCGTCATTAAAATGTACAGTGCATTATATCATACGGTGATGAAATAGAAAATGGTGTTAATATATGCACAAGTATTAATGCTTTTAAATGATTAAAAGAAATAGATATGTTAAAGGGACTGGCCCAGGCTAAAATCATCAAAAAATCGGTGATTTTATTTTGGGTTCTTAATATGACCATATGATGTAAACATGTACATAGACTAGAACTGCAAATTTTTAAAATTTTTGTGCTGCGCATTCACCAGTTAGGCTAGATATAGAGACGAAATTCCTGATTTCTAATTATTGACAACCATGTCAAAAATAGGAAATGCGGGAATTTCGTCTCTATATCTAGCCTAACTGGTGAATGCGCAGCACAAAAATTATAAAAATTTGCAGTTCTAGTCTATGTACATGTTTACATCATATGGTCATATTAAAAAGAACCCGAAATAAAATCACCGATTTTTTTATGATTTTAGCCTGGGCCAGTCCCTTTAAAGTGACACAATCAGGCTAAAATTATAAGAAATCAGTATTTTGGGGGGGCTTCTTAATATGTCCATAAGATGTGAGCATGGCCATAGACTATGTCCATAAGATGTGAGCATGGCCATAGACTATGTCCATAAGATGTGAGCATGGCCATAGACTAAGTCCATAAGATGTGAGCATGGCCATAGACTATGTCCATAAGATGTGAGCATGGCCATAGACTATGTCCATAAGATGTGAGCATGGCCATAGACTATGTCCATAAGATGTGAGCATGGCCATAGACTATAATTGCGGAAACTTACGCAATTCTAGTCTATGGCCATGTTGACATATTAAGGACATATAAAGAAGGCAAAATAAAAATATTGATTGTGTCGCTTTAATGATACTATGCATGATAATTACAGGTACGGATGCAAACACCAAGCACCTATACCTGGGAAGACACGCTAGATTCCGGCATGTATCGTGCCGTCATGCCCCGTGACGCACCGTGAATACGACCATGCAACCGTGACGGAATTCGGAGGAAGCGTGCACGCGGGAGGGGGGGGGGGGAGAGGGGAGGGGGGGGGGCAAGTCACGACTCAAACAACATGGCCGCGCATTCCATTCAACTTTACAACCAAC
The DNA here is from genome assembly GCA_964017125.1 of Flabesymbios commensalis. Lineage (NCBI taxonomy): Eukaryota > Metazoa > Annelida > Polychaeta > Terebellida > Flabelligeridae > Flabesymbios > Flabesymbios commensalis. Next base: position 83,575,624 of record OZ024911.1, read on the forward strand.
AGCAGACATCCACCCGGTGCTGCTTCAATGCTGGCCCAGCGTCTGCGATGCTGTGCCATCATTGAAACAGCATTGAATGAATGCATATCGCTTGTTTGGCATGAAAAAGGCGACTCATTCCGTCCAACATTTCATATTTAAAGCCGCCGGCTCCATTCACCCCGACAGATAACTGATAACCAGATTGAAGAAGTCCACACAACAACTAGCTAGTTTGCACGGGATCCTGTACTTCTATATTGCACCTCTGTACATAATTGGGCCTATAACAGGTTGGTTTTCTCCTTTTTCTACATTTTTTGCTGTTATAAAATCCGACGATTTTGGTACTATACGTTGTGATTTCTACAGATTATCACAGATTTTTTTTACAAAAACTATGGGTTTCCTTTCGGTCATAAATATATTTAATACTGTTATCAAATATTCAAACTTTTATTCATACAGTTATGTTAAATTATGTTAAATTAAATTGTTATTTTTTATCACTGAAAGAAGAGAACTAATAGAGTCAAATTTTGTAAGCGCGCGACTCATTATATTGTTGCAAATTATGAATTCGCGCGCTGCTAAAGTTTAAAAAAATGTCAGGCTTTTCATTGGGCAGCCCTGTTATAAGATGGTCATTTTATCCAGGCTAACATTTCACGTCATGACGTCACGGAGACCACGTGACGAGACTATAATGAGACTTTTGACCTTCCTCCTGCTGGTCACAGCGACGCTTGCTGCCCCAGGTACGTCGCTGTTTTATATATCGTCGCCTCGGAGCTAAATGATCCTATCTGCCACTCTGACGAGTGTCAGATAGGATCATTTAGCTCCGAGGCGGCGATATATTTATTCAATGTTTTTATAAGTAGAGATTAAATATGTATGATATCACTTATAGTCGGATTCACATTAACCGTGGTGGATGAATTTCGCCGATTTTTCAGTCAATTCTCAACCAATTTTTATGAAATTTTACACACACTATATTCCATTCATGTCGTGACTATACCCCGAAAGTTTCGCGAAGTTTTGAAAAGTATTTAAGAATTTAGACCATTTGACATGTAGTAAATAAATAAAAATGTTGCCCTCTATAAACCCATTAGCTTCGTCTCAGAATTTTATTACATGTCAAATGATGTCAAATACTTATCAAAACTTCGCGAAATTTTCAGAGTATTCACGACATGAAAGGACAATAGTTTGTGTCAAATGTCATGAAAATTGGTTGAGAATTGACTGAGAAATCTTCAAAATTTATTAATCCTGATTGATGAATTCAATGTGAATCAGACCACAGCTGGATGGGATAGGGTCAGCATATGCCATTGGTTTTAAGTATAGACATGGCAGTGATTGTCACCGCATGGACACATCCCAATTTCCCGTGAATCAGACTGTAGGACAATATAATACAAAAATGGGACCACCGTTTTGAAACACCGGGGATTAGCCCTTACAGTGCGGGGATCGACTTTAGACGTCAGATTCTGACGTCTAAAGTCCATCCCCGCACTGAAACAGTAAAATATTTATGATGGCCGTAGACCCAAAACATAGATAAATGGAGCAGAAAGAGTAAAAAAATGACATTTATGATGATTTCAAGTTGATTAACGCTTTCAGCGCGAGGGCCGACATTAGACGTCAGAATATGACGTCTTGACGTCAGATGCTGACGTCTAAAGTCTGTCCCCGTACTGAAAGGTCCTAAAGGGCTAACTCGCCATGGCCCGCATTGGGCCAGTACTGGGCCGGTGTCTCGTGCCAGATATATACACAATGAATAGTGATGTGTGCAGGTACTCAAATAGAAAGCACTTCCCAGTACCATTTAAATGTGTGTGTAACGGGCGCACCCAAAATCAGCATTGGTTATTATGCCTATGCTATGATCGTGGGACAAAATACACCAATATTATCACTCTATTCATGACGGACCAACACAACCAGGTTTCTTTGGAAGTAGTGACCTAGGTGCCCCCCCCCCACACACCAGAGATCTTAACCTAGGTGCAGTCCTCTTCCCCCCCTAGAGATCTAACCGAGGTGCGGTGCTCCCTCCCTCCCCCCCCCCCCCCAATAAAGATGTTAACATTTATATTATATTATAGTGTGTCAATTGTGTGTCAATTAATAGTGTGTCAATTATAGCTTTTCGTTGATTACTCTCAATTCTCAATGTCATTCTACCCAATGTTGTTTCAATGCTGGGCCAGCGTCGCAGACGTTGGTGCAGCATTGAAACAACATTGGGCAAACGTCTCGTATTTACAGTGATATGATCATACGAAGTATATACTTTAGATTGTATAGTGTAGGCATAATCTGATAAATAAATAAATACAGTAGGACCTTATTATAACGAACACAAATGGGTGACAATTTGAATCAGATAACGTAGGGCTTCGAGGGTTAATGTAAAAGGCTCGCACCTGATTTTTTATTTTTTTATTTTTTTATTCAGCTTTTGATCAATACATATATTTAAAAACAGATAAAAAAATATACACGTTATATCATTATAATATTATAGAAGCCTCTGCAAGCTAGGCAGCAACTATATTAATATTCATCTTTGTACAAAAAGTATAAGCATAAAAGTATAAAAAATACTATACATTATATATGTTTCCCACGCCAAAATCAGAGATAAATGACTACATATTATTATAAATAGTAGCAAAAAACACACTCTGGAAAGCGTAGAAACCTATAAAAGAAATACAAGTGGAGCACTTTTATAATAAAAAAATGTTATCTATAATAATTGTCATGCTTTTAACATATACATCCCTAACAATTTATCAAACGAGGGCTGTATTTTCTTATCATTCTCAAATTCTGTGAAACTCAATAGCCTGGACCTATTTTCTCATATCGCACTCAAATTCTGTGAAACTCAATAGCCTTGACCTGCAATGTTTTCACCTAGCATTCTAATACAATGAAGTATGGTAGTGGGGATTTTATATAACATTATTTTCACCGAGTAGCCAAAGTTTCCAGTGATGTCACTGTTTTTTACAGAATGTACACTACTTGCATATCTTATTATTACTATCACAATATACTGTGCTTATCATAGCCTCACGATGCTGCGAATCTAAGTCAGGCTCCATCGTTCAAGGTTAGGGTTAGGGTTATTATTATTATTATTATGCCAATATGTTTAAGTTTTCCACAGCCTCCCGATGCCGGTTAGGATTATTATTATTGTGACAATATGTTAATGTTTCCCACAGCCTCCCGATGCCGGTTAGGGGTTAGGATTATTATTATTGTGACAATATGTTAATGTTTCCCACAGCCTCCCGATGCCGGTTAGGGGTTAGGATTATTATTATTGTGACAATATGTTAATGTTTCCCACAGCCTCCCGATGCCAGTTAGGGGTTAGGATTATTATTATTGTGACAATATGTTAATGTTTCCCACAGCCTCCCGATGCCGGTTAGGGGTTAGGGTTATTATTATTGTGACAATATGTTAATGTTTCCCACAGCCTCCCGATGCCGGTTAGGGGTTAGGGTTATTATTATTGTGACAATATGTTAATGTTTCCCACAGCCTCCCGATGCCGGTTAGGGGTTAGGGTTATTATTATTATGACAATATGTTTATGTCTTCCACAGCCTCCCGATGCCGGTTAGGGGTTAGGGTTATTATTATTATGACAATATGTTTATGTCTTCCACAGCCTCGCGATGCCGCGAACCTAAGTCAGACACCATCGTCCACTCCTGCAACTTCGACGAGAAGGACGAAAATGGAGATTTCTTCTGCGGCTGGAAAATGGAGCAGGAAAACCCCAACAGTGAGTAATGACCAGTGCAATAACCTCAAAGCTGCCTCAAATATTTATAAAACCTTCCCGCGGAAATGTTGTGCATAGAGAAAATTGTTGACTATTTTACGCCCTGCTGCTGACCGTTTACGCCCTGCTGTTGGCCATTTACAATCTGCTGTATGCAACAGTGCCCTATATTGATAATAATATTTTATGAGTACCGTAACCTATTTTACCATTTTTTTTTTTTTTCAGATCAGTTTATGGCAGCTGCTGACAAAGCGTCCAGTCTGGTCCTACCCCCCATAGACACTCAATGTGACTATAAATTACAGTTCTTCTATAACATAGGACCCGATGACGGTCGACTGGTGATTCTCAATCAATGGGGCGACCTGACCCAAATACTGTGGCAGCATCAGAAAGGTTTGTAGGCCATTCTGTGAAACTCAATGACCTCGACCTCCTTTGTTTTCACCAAGCTGGCTAATACGATCAATCATTGTATTAAGTATGGGGGAGGGTTCTTATATAACCTTGTTTTCACCGAGTGACGTCACTGCGTTTCACAGAATGAAGTATGGGGGAGGGGGTGTTATATAACCTTGTTTTTACCGAGTGACGTCCCTGCGTTTCACAGAATAGGTCATAATAAGCCATCTCCCCACAAATGCGAGAAAGCCAGTGTATGTTGGGTTAATGTTGGGACAGTGTCGAAGATTGTTTGCTGGAGGAGGGGGGGGGGGAGGGGTGGATAATGTGGCAGCAAGATCGAGGTATGCAAGTCAAACAAATAAATAAATAAATGAAAACAATTACAAATGAATAATTGAATAAATGAATAAATAAATAAATGAAAAAATTACAATTTTATAAATGAATAAATGAATATATGATTAAATTAATAAATGAATAAATTAATTATTGAAATAATGAATAAATGATAAAAAAATGAATCAACGAATGAATAAATAAATAAATAAATAAATTCATTCATTAATGAATGATAGAATGAAGAGATGAATGATTGAACGAATGAACGAACTAGAAATGAATGGATGAATGAATGAATGAACAAATGTACAAACCAACAAATAAATAAACGAATGAATGAATGAATGAAAGAAAAAATGAACGAATGCATGAATGGATAATTGAACGAGCGAACGAATGAACTGACGAATGAACGAATGAATTAACTCACAAATAAATAAATAAATAAATGGATAAATGAATAAAGGAATGAATGAACGGATGGATGAATGAATGAATAAACGAATGAACAGATTAATGAAGAACTGAATAAATGAATGAACGAACGAACGCATGAATGAATAAATGGATGGACGGAAGAATGAATGAATGAATGAATGAATGAATGAATGAATGAATGAATGAATGAATGAATGAATGAATGAATGAATGAATGAATGAATGAATGAATGAATGAATGAATGAATGATCGCACCTATTGATGTATTTTTTTTACCAGATCAAATGACCATATCTAGTCTATAAGCAACTCGTTAATTTTTCTGAATACTGCATTTGTGAAAGACCTAAATGTTATTTCAAACAGTAGTATTGTAGCACCACAAGTCATTTTGTGTTAGTATATAATTATAAGTACTGCACTTTGTTCACAGAAACTGACGGCTGGGAGTGTGCCTCCGTGGAAATAACAGGCGGCGTAAAAAACTTAAAAATAATGTTCACTGCCGAGCAAGGTGATTCTTTCCCAACTGTAGATGACGTCACAGTGTCCAGAGAGGAGTCATGTGGAGGTAGGTGGCCTTATATTTCAAACAGTTGCATTATAGGTTTTTTTTACCCCCTCCCCTTTAACCCAAAATCGATTAAAATTGACACAATATGGGAATTTTACGCTAACAATTTATTAGTGTAGAACATCAACTTGAGGCAGTACTCTAGTAAACTGTGTTAACCATTACAGCGCGGGGATAGACTTTAGACGTCTGTAGACGTCATATTCTGACACCTAAAGTCGATTCCCGCACTGTAAGAATTAAAATATTTCTAATGGCGGTAGACCCATAACATAGGTATTCAAATGAATCGGACAGAGCTAACTGAAACGTTTATGATGATTTCGAATTGATTAAAACCCTTTGGTTTCCATAATTTATGCAAAATTAATTCAGCGTTGTTAGTTGTTAAGCCCCGATATATCGGCTGAGAAAACTAAAAAATCATTGATTGAACCAATTTTTTTTTTTTTTAATTTTTATCGGCCTCCTTTAACCTTAAGGGCGGGGGCCCTAGGGTAGTGGTTAGCACCGCTGCCTTTCACGCCAGTGTTCGGGTTTCGGTTCCCGGTCTCGGCGGTTTCAAAAAAACAAAAATGTTTCTTTCCCATCCACGTGTGAAAGTCAGTATTGTGGGGAGCCTCCGTGACCGAGAGGTAGCGTGCTCGGCCTCAGACCGCCAGGGCTCGAATTTCGAATCCTGTGTCTGGAGGACAGTGTCATCTCAATCATCTCACCATCCTCAGGAGGTTCTTCTGGCCCAGTTTAGCCTATATGTGCACAAAAGTGGCCTATTTTTTTTTCCTTTAACCTTAAAGCGCTGATTTAATTTGTAAAATAAATTTCGCAACCAAAGGTGTTTTTTTCAATTTGAAATCATCACAAATGTCTTAGTGAGCTCTTCCTGATTCATTTGAATACCTATGTTATGGGTCTACGCCCATTAGAAATATTTAAAATCTTACAGTGCGGGGAACGACTTTAGTCGTCAGAATCTGACGTCTACAGACGTCAGATTCTGACGACTAAAGTCGATCCCCGCACTGTAATTCGTAAAAAATTATGGATCCGCCGCAGTGGATAGGTAGATATCAATCGTCAAGTGCAGACTCATGCGTTATTCAATTAAACATTAGTTCTAAAGGAGATCTTTGTATCCAGTTGATCTAATGAGAAAATAAAAAAGGTGTTCAATTTTCGTGTCGTATTGGAAATACATCACATGTCCATGTCACATATATAAGATGTTTGCCTGAAGCCTCACACCTTATTCATTGGACAAGTGGTTTAGTTTCTAATACAATACTCAAATGAACACAACCACTGTTTGCATATCTTCACGGTCATTATTATCGTCTTAATATGACCTTTATTTTTGTTACAGAGGACGAGCATTTAGTACACTCTGGTGAGTATTGATGGATTTTATTTATTTTTGCCTGATTGTCCCACATTCCCTGAATAGCCCCGGCGTTTATTTCATTTTGGGCCAGCGTCGCGGACGATAGCCCTACATTAATTTAAAATTGAGTCACTTGATAGAGCTATATGTTCGCGTAAAATCAACCCCCTTCTATATACCATGTTGTAAATTGATTTTAGTTGTAATTTTAGAGATTTTGAAAAAAATATATCATCACCTATAACCTATACAATATGAATAAAATTAGTGGGTCAACCATTTAACCGCTAAATCATTCAATTTGAATTTTCACCCACTTGAAGTTGGGTCTCACTGACGCGATCCACATCTTCAAGTGAGTGAAAATTGTTCATATTTGACAAAATGGAGGTCAACTCTTTTCAAATCCTGCTGGTTGATGTCAGATTTTATCTTTAACATATTTAAAATGTGGTACTTAATGTACTAATAAAAAATGAAAACACGCATATATGCGACACCGGCGGTTAAATGGTTAAACATCCTCCATATTTATTCGACATGTCACATTTAAAGATGACGATATTTCTAGCTGACTGATTAGACTGTAATAAAAATTTAATTGACCTATATCGTCCATTAGCCAGTGATTTTGGTATGGTTTTACAGACCTATACGCAGGACAGAATAATTTATTGTAAATGGTGCTGATCTAGAATATACTAAAAATATAACATTTAAAATTTCGTGGTGGATGATGCTGTTTTGGAGTATATCTATTAAAAAAAACAGAAATTGAAGTCAAAATTGATATCAATCATAGGATTTAAAAAATAAGCTAGACTAGCAGATAAAACAAATTCGTAAAATGAATGTATTCAAATTATTATTCATTTTTGGCTATTTTTTAGGGGCAACACTTTGTAAATTTATTGTTCTTCACAACCCATCTAGCTCACAACGTTATGATAAGTCCCACTATAGCGTCAGGGGTAATATTCTGACTGACTGACTGACTGACTGACTGACTGACTGACTGACTGACTGACTGACTGACTGACTGACTGACTGACTAGCTGACCGACCGACTGACCGACCGACCGAAAATTACTCAGATTTGTCAAATTAAATGATATGTATACTTTCTATATGAATCTTGGAACCATGAATATCATATTCTCTAATATGTATACCAGTTTCTAATATTTACCACACATTTCACTACTAAAAACTGGTTAAGTGCGAATAACACCACAGAAATATCACTCTTGTTGACATCAGAGGTTAATTACTGTTTTTTTTTGTGACTGTGATACATATTGTTCGCTCCTTTGTTTCAGTACCCTGGATGTGTGATTTCTCTGACTACTGTGACATGAAGATTAACCCGCGATATGACGGCAACCGCTGGAGAAGGCGAAGCTCTGGTGAGTAGGGGATTTCAGGGCATGTTGTAGTTCTGGTGAGTGGGGAAAATCAGGGAATATTGTAGCTCTGGTGAGTGGGGTAGATCAGGGAATGTTGTAGCTCTGGTGAGTGGGGTAGATCAGGGAATGTTGTAGCTCTGGTGAGTGGGGTAGATCAGGGAATGTTGTAGCTCTGGTGAGTGGGGTAGATCAGGGAATGTTGTAGCTCTGGTGAGTGGGGAAAATCAGGGAATATTGTAGCTCTGGTGAGTGGGGTAGATCAGGGAATGTTGTAGCTCTGGTGAGTGGGGTAGATCAGGGGATGTTGTAGTTCTGGTGAGTGGGGAAAATCAGGGGATATTGTAGCTCTGGTGAGTGGGGTAGATCAGGGAATGTTGTAGCTCTGGTGAGTGGGGTAGATCAGGGAATGTTGTAGCTCTGGTGAGTGGGGAAAATCAGGGAATATTGTAGCTCTGGTGAGTGGGGTAGATCAGGGAATGTTGTAGCTCTGGTGAGTGGGGTAGATCAGGGGATGTTGTAGTTCTGGTGAGTGGGGAAAATCAGGGAATATTGTAGCTCTGGTGAGTGGGGTAGATCAGGGAATGTTGTAGCTCTGGTGAGTGGGGTAGATCAGGGAATGTTGTAGCTCTGGTGAGTGGGGAAAATCAGGGAATATTGTAGCTCTGGTGAGTGGGGTAGATCAGGGAATGTTGTAGCTCTGGTGAGTGGGGTAGATCAGGGGATGTTGTAGCTCTGGTGAGTGGGGAAAATCAGGGGATGTTGTCGCTATGGTGAGTGGGGGAGATCAGGGCATGTTGTAGCTCTGGTGAGTGGGGGAGATCAGGGCATGTTCTAGCTCTGGTGAGTGGGGGAGATCGATCAGGGCATGTTGTAGCTCTGGTGAGTGGGGGAGATCAGGGCATGGTGTAGATCTGGTGAGTGGGGGAAAATCAGGGAATGTTGTAGCTCTGGTGAGTGGGGTAGATCAGGGGATGTTGTGGCTCTGGTAAAACTGGCCAATTCTATATATGACCAGGAGGTATATAAAGGTGTAGACAAGTATAAAAGTGTACTATCCATGTCAACGGAAGTGTATGTTTGAAATATATTTTTTGTCACCATTCTCACTTATCTCTTTCTGGACACATCCTATGCCAGTTAAAATAATACTTTATCTACAGCATATGGGAAAACCGTATGATGTATTTCAATATTTACAATTCATACCAGGAATGCTGCCACAGTAGGCCTATTGCATATCTCCTACGTTCATTTTGCATTATTTAAGACTTTCTCTCATTTTCTTAGATGTCATTTTGTTCTCATTTCATACTGTTTAGTAATACCTTTGGTGTGTTGGCGATTTTTAGCCCAACGCTGCCTGGAAATTAAGACCGCGCTGGTCTACGAGGGTGAATTTGAATGTATATATTTCCTCTTGTCTGATATTCAGGAGAGCTGAAGCTTTCTGATGACGATGGCTACAGTAACACCGCCCTCGCTGTGAGCCCCATGCTGGATGTCAGAGTAAGCGGAGTGTGTATATCCTTCCTCATGAAAACCGTCCTGGAAGATGAAGCAGATTTCACCGTCTACGTGAAGGACAGTGATACTGAGCCAGTGCTTAAAGTCACCAAAAGCGGTAAATGGCACAACACAGAGTCAGCGCAATTAACCCGCATTTCTGTTTGTCTTTTAACCCTTTCAAGCCTGAATTTACCATTTTCATCTTCATCCACTACAAGCCGCGAATTGCTATCGCAATCCTCGACTTGTAGTGAATGAAGATGATTTGATGTGGTTTAAAAATTAAAGAAAATTGCATGTATTGGTAAACCAGTTTCATGGAAATATTCATTAAAAAAAACCTTAGTTGTAGGAAATTTAGTCTGTTTTCAGGGATGTAAAATGATGCTTTAATGCATCGTGAGGGCTAGAAGGATTAAAAAAGAAAATTTTGGTCACAGTAGCAAGAAAGAAATTTAAATGTGTGAAAAATTAAATTCTAAAAGTCAGCATTTCAAGGGTTAAACTTACAAAGAAATGTAAAAAATATATAAAAAAAAGTAAATTACGCAATACGGGGCCAGTGAAATTAAAATCACAAATAAATAAAGTATACTGGAATCACAAAGAAAGATAAATCGTATAATACTCAGTGTTGCAGTCATTACAAAGAAGAGTAATTTAATAAGACTAAAATTGTTAGTTTAAATTACACAATATGACAGATAAATTCGAAAATATTGAGTGGTTAAAATCACAAGAAAATGTAAATTAAACAATATCCGCACATAATGATCTGCTTTACCAGACTTTATCTGTTAAATTCATGGTATATATTGTGCCACAATGAGATATATTGCACTTGTACATACATGTATATTGGAAGCAACATGTGTTTGAAGATTCAATGTTTTAGAAGTTTTTTAGCTTGTTAGTATCTAGAATTTAAAATTATTCCTATAACAGTGTTTGTCTGTGTGTATTTGTAGCCGTCTTGAGACAGATTGAAGAAGATGGAATTGAGGACGACTATGTCACATTCGAGTTCCATGTGCCACAGTCCCAAGAAGTGCAAGTTGTTGTTCAGGGTGACGTTGGAGAGGACCACGAGGGTACAGTGTACCTGAGTCAGATAGATGTACTGGAAGGAAGATGTTCAAACGAGATAGACATATCCGTGGTGGGTGTGTCAACAGAAGGAGATGATGATGATGAAGATGACGATGAAGGCCATGATGAGGAAGACAAAGATTTAGAGGAAGATGGTGAAGAGTCCGAGGATAATGGCGACGAAGACTCAGAGGAAGACGTAGACTCCGAAGAAGATGAAGACTCCGAGGAAGATGAAGATTCCGTTGAAAATGAAGATTCCGAGGAAGATGAAGATTCTGAGGAAGATGAAGATTCCGAGGAAGATGAAGATTCCGAAGAAGACGAAGATTCCGAGGAAGATGAAGATTCTGAGGAAGATGAAGATTCTGAGGAAGATGTAGATTCCGAGGAAGATGAAGATTCTGAGGAAGATGAAGATTCCGAGGAAGATGTAGATTCCGAGGAAGACGAAGATTCCGAGGAAGATGAAGATTCCGAAGAAGGTGAAGATTCTGAGGGAGATGACGATTCTGAGAATGATGAAGATTTCGAAGAAGTTGAAACTGAGGAAAATGATGATGAAGACGCCACCGAAGCTGATGATGCTATAGGTAATGAGTTTTCTATTTATATTGAATGTATCAATATAAAAGGGCAAGTAATAACCCTTTCAACGGGGGAATGTCTTTGACGTCGGAATATGACGTCAGATTCTGATGTCTAAAAACAACCCCTGCACCAATAGAATTAAAAAATTATAAGCTGAAAGCGCTAACTAAGACATATAATTATGATGATTTTAAATTGAAAAAATATATATTTTCGATGATTTGTATAAAATATTTCCACATTATAAGGGTTATTAAAATCATTATTAATATATTTTTTTTTATAATTATGTAAAGCTGAAAATTTAGCTATCAATTTTGACTAAAAGGGGATTGAAAGCATTAACTAATTCTGTGATTTATCCGTTTCAGTCATCTCCACCTGTGACTTCAAAACCTCCAGATATTGTGATTTTACCAGAGTTCCTGAAAACAGCGCTGGTGGCAACTACTGGAGAAGCGTGCGTTCCAGAAACCCTGAAAAAGGTGAGTGTTCATGATCATAAACAACTGCTCATTTCATTTTATTGTAAAAATATACACTTTATTGTACCAGCAAGTATTTTTGTTCAATGTATTTTTTTTATCTTTATACAGGATATGATCTGTCGCTGTCATTTGTGGACGGGGCGAGTAACATCGCTTACGCCTCGTCTGAAGTCATGAACCTGACAACCAAAGGCGGATGCCTCACCCTGGATTACAACACCTACAATAAAACAGGAGGTCACTTTAAAATCTCCTACAAGATGCAACCTGATCCTGAGAAAATTTCTTTATTCACGAGCTGTAAGTATTTTTTCTCAGAACTGAATATTCATGTTATCTCTGATGTATTCTAAAAAAACTCAGAAAAAATCATTAAAAAATAATCATGTTCTGAGATTGGCCATTATAACAATGTAGCCTATAGTGATTCTGGTAGGTGATAGATTATTTTTTGTGATTCTTTCCAGCTACACCTGAAGAGGGCTGGCGAACATTGAAGAAGAATCTTCCAAAAGGAAAGATCACTATCATTTTTGAAGCATCACATGACGATGTTCACATTGACGACTTTAAAGTCAAGAATGCAACGTGTAACAATAAAGACGTTGATGATAAAACAACTGAAGAAGTGTCAGAGGAGGACGAAGATTCTGAGGAAGATGAAGATTCTGAGGAAGGTGAAGATACCGAAGAAGATGAAGATTCCGAGGAAGATGAAGATTCTGAGGAAGATGAAGATTCCGAGGACGATTCCGAGGACGATTCCGAGGATGATTCCGAGGATGATTCCGAGGAAGATGAAGATTCCGAGGAAGATCAAAACTCCGAGGACGATGAAAACTCTGAGGAAGATGATGATTCCGAGGAAAACGAAGACTCAGAGGACGATGAAGACTCAGAGGACGATAAAAAATCCGAGGAAGATGATGAAGAGGTTGAAAATGAGGAAACTGATGATGAAGAGGACACCGAAGCGGATGATGCCAAAGGTAAAGAGTTTTTTTTATTTGTGTAACATTATATATTAACTCTTACAGCGCGGGGATCGACTTTAGTCGTCAGAATCTGACGTCTATAGACGCCAGATTCTGAAGAGTAAAACTATTTATAATAGCTGTAGACCCATAACATAGGTATTCCAATAAATCGGAATGACCTGAATAAGACATTTATGCTGATTTCAAGTAGAAAAAAACCCATTTAGTTTAAATGGTTTATACGAAAGTATTTCAGCTCTTTAACCCTTAAAGCACTGAATTCTTTTTGTAAATTCCATGGAGACCAAAGGGTTTTTTCATTTTGAAATCATCATAAATGTCTTAGTTAGCTCTTTCCGGTTCATTTTAATACCTATGTTATGGGTCTACGACCATTATAAATACTTTTACTCTTACAGCGCGGGGATCGACTTTAGACGTCAAAATCTGACGTCTACAGACGTCAGATTCTGACGACTAAAGTTGATCCCCGCGCTGTAAGGGTTAAATACCAAAAAAGCTATGTATTTCAAATAAAAAAAAAACAGTTTGGTTTTTTTTGGTTTATACGAAAGTATTTCAGCGCTTCAAGGGTTAAATGTTTTGATATTAAATAGCAAGTACTAACTATATATTAAATGTTTTTATATAAAATATTAGCCCTTTCAGATTTTGATGTCTAAAAACAACCCTGCACTAAAAGAATTAACAAATTATAATGGCCGTAGACACATAACTTAGGTATTCAAATGAAGCTGAAAGCACTGACTAAGACATATAATTATAATGATTTTAAATTGGATTTTTTTATGGTTTGTACAAAATATTTCCACGTTGTAAGGATTGCATCAATATATATCAAAACATATCAGAGCTACATTTTATATAACTATGTTTCTCTTATATTGAAATTAGAAATTCAGCCATCAATTCTGACTTCATGTAGATTGAAAATAGCAAAAAAAAAACACTTAATATTTCTTTTATTTGAAATTTCAGCTATCAATTCTGATTTCATGTAGATTAAAATAACAAAAAAAGGCATTTCCTTATTTATGTAATCTGTTTCAGTCATCTCCACATGTGACTTCAGAACCTCCAGATATTGTAATTTTACCAGAGTTCCTAAAAACAGCGCTGGCGGCAACTACTGGAGAAGCGTGCGTTCCAGAAACCCTGAAAAAGGTGAGTGTTCAAGATCATAAACAACTGCTCATTTCATTTTATTGTAAAAAGATACACTTTATTGTACCAGCAAGTATTTTTGTTCAATGTATTTTTTTTAATCTTATACAGGATATGATCTGTCGCTGTCATTTGTGGATGGAGCCAGTAACATCGCTTACGCCTCGTCTGAAGTCATGGACCTGACAACCAGAGGCGGATGCCTAACCCTGGATTACAACACCTACAATAAAACAGGAGGTCACTTTAAAATCTCCTACAAGATGCAACCTGATCCTGAGAAAATTACTTTATTCACGAGCTGTAAGTATTATTTTTAAAACTGTACTCATGTTATCTCTGATGTTCTCTAAAAAACTTCTGAAATCATCAAAAAACATGTTCTGAGATTGGCCAATATAATAATGCATAGTGATTCTGGTATGTGATAGATTAACCTTGGGATTGTGATTCTTTCCAGCTACACCTGAGGAGGGCTGGCGGACAATGAAGAAGAATCTGCCAAAAGGAAAGATCACTATCATTTTTGAAGCATCACATGACGATGTTAACATTGACGACTTTAAAGTCAAGAATGCAACGTGTAACAATAAAGACGTTGATAATAAAACAACTGAAGAAGTGTCAGAGGAAGACGAAGATTCTGAGGAAGATGATGATTCTGAGGAAGGTGAAGATACCGAAGAAGATGAAGATTCCGAGGAAGAGGAAGATTCTGAGGAAGATGAAGATTCCGAGGAAGATGAAGATTCCGAGGAAGATGAAGATTCCGAGGAAGATGAAGATTCCGAGGAAGATGAAGATTCTGAGGAAGATGAAGATTCCGCGGAAGATGAAGATTCCGCGGAAGATGAAGATTCTGAGGAAGATGAAGATTCCGAGGAAGATGAAGATTCAGAGGAAGATGAAGATTCTGAGGAAAATGAATCTGCTGAAGAATCTGGGGAAGACACAGATCAAGGTGAAATTATTGTTTTTACATGTGTCAAACATTTCTGCCAGCAACTCAGCAATTACAAGATGAACCAATGTTGTTTTTATGCTGCTCGAGCGTGGTAGAGAGTGAGCCAACATTAACACTAGAAATTAGTCAATGTCTTGTGTTTGCTCAGACTGTTACGTGTAGACCTGGATTTAAATAACTGCTAAACTCGACATCGCTGATTCTCACAATCAGGTGATGCAATTCATGTGCATGTCGTAATGATCTTTATAAACATCTTTAGTATTAAATAAAACCTCTGATAAGTATGTCGTGGGAAACAGACAAAAGCGGTACATTCCCGGAGTGATAATTTATTTCTCTTTACTTTGAATCTTGTTATTTATCTGTTTCAGTCATCTCCAAATGTGACTTCAAAACCTCGAGATATTGTAATTTTACCAGAGCTCCTGAAAATAGCGCTGGCGGCAACTACTGGAGAAGCGTGCGTTCCAGAATCCCTGAAAAAGGTGTGTGGATAAT
Source organism: Flabesymbios commensalis (assembly GCA_964017125.1). Lineage (NCBI taxonomy): Eukaryota > Metazoa > Annelida > Polychaeta > Terebellida > Flabelligeridae > Flabesymbios > Flabesymbios commensalis. The sequence goes on from OZ024911.1 coordinate 83,591,283, forward strand.
AAGATTTAAAAAATGATCGATCTATTTATTTACGATTATATGCAGCTTATATTCACATGTTCATGTTCACATACCATTTTATGTTGATGTGCAATTTTATATTACTACCTAATATTTATATCACAGGAATATATGAGTTTTCCATAAAATAGGATAAAATTGTTTCTATAAGTCTATTTCATACAAAATCGATAATCACATGAGGAAATTTGTTTTGTGTGAACAGAAATAAGGCAGATTATTTAACTAACCAAAATGACAAAGGCATTTATTTTTCGAGTATGACATCATAGACTTAAGTCTACATACCCAGGACATATTTATTTTTGAATGGTTTGGTGATTTTTCCAAGGAAATGACACCCAAAACGTCATGGTTGCCGTTTTTGAGTATCTCTGCTGAGGTTCGAGGGTCGGGGTGAGACAGACTCAGCAGTCCGTCGTCCCTAGTCGGTCTCTAATTACTCAAACTTGTTATCAGTTCTCGTACCCGGCGGTTCGGCGGTGAGAGGAAAGATTAAATATAATACCCAGATGAAGTTCATGTGTCCATTTTATTGTAGATAGATAGCGCTATACATATATATATACATATATACATACATATACATATATATGCTTATAGCGGGGGTGAAGATCAGGCATACATCACTAACTCCTCGCTCCTCATCGCGACTCGCTCGATGCGTGTGTTCGTTTTGACTGTCGGGACCAGAATGAACGAGAGAGGGCGGGAAACCGCGGAAAGCGGCGGTACTGGTGGGAGTACGACTCGTCAGTCCTGATCTCGCACAGGTCCGCTCGGCCCCACTGGGGCTGGACGAGATCGAGATGTTACAAGTGCCACATCTCAATAGAAAAGCACATTTACTAGAGAAATTTCCAATCAATCACTCACTGAAATAATTCTGCCAGATTGGTGGGTCAAAAGATTAAATGAAACAAATTTATTCAGTTATGATATAGCTTCAGATATAATAGTAAATCTGAACATAATACCGTATGTGAATATTAAGGTTTCTTCCTTAAATATAGGCGTAGAAAATGTTTGAATTGATTTTTGACAACCCATTTAGTCTTTAAAGTTATGATATAGCTGCAGGTGGAATATTAATCCAAAAGTATCAGATAAATAAAAAGGCTTGAGGTCATTTTTTAAATGTATTTTTTAATCTTTATACAGGATATGATTTGTCACTGTCATTTGTGACGGGAGCCAGTAACATCGCTTACGCCTCGTCTGAAGTCATTAACCTGACAACCGAAGGCGGATGCCTCACCCTGGATTACAACACCTACAAAAAAGCAGGAGGTCACTTTAAAATATCCTACAAGATTCAACCTGATCCTGAGAAAATTACTTTATTCACGAGCTGTAAGTATTTAAAACATAACGGGGTGAATATACAATTTAAGGGGTCTTTAAATCTGTATTTTTGAAAAAAAATAAGTCGCTTCAAATTATATATACTAGGGTCAGATATTGAGGGTAGGGTCTATGTGATACACATTTAAAATATCAGAGCTTAATCTCGAACAAATTAAAAAAAAAATATGTGTTTTTGTGAAAGACCGTAAAAATAAAATGTCAACTCAGCAACGAATTATATATATATATTTGATCATTTTCAAATTTTAAAGATCATTAATTGCTTTGTATGATAGCTTAGTGATATGTTAGTATTTATAACACTTTTTGAAATAAAAATTGCTAAGACAGAACAGTGATTTTATTGTGAAATTATATAGTTGCCGAGTTGACATTATCGTTTCTGAGTTGATAAAGCACGATAATTGCACGTAAAAGTCATGTTTTAAGCGCATCTACGAGATCTATAAACACTTGAGCCCCATTTTCTGAAAAAAAATTGGTTCATCATTATAAAGACAAAAAAGAAATGGGAGCATAACAAGCCTAAGTTGAAAATGTATTTCGAAGACCATTGTACAATACATACATGCCAATATAATGAGAGTAAATTTGATTTGGAAATTTACCTACGTGTTATTTGTAGTTTTCTTTATGTAAACAACTTCTAAAATACTCTATCACTCTAATTCAATCAAAAGTAGCTTCTTTTTAACTGCATTTTACATTGACGGAGCTAAAATTTCAGCTGTCTCTGCATATATCAAAGTAATTGAATGGTATCACACCACAATTTGAGGAGTTTAGATAACACTGGCGTTGCTGAGTTGACCGGTTTGCGTGAGACAACTGAAAAGCCTCAGGAAATGTATCCTTGGCAACTTTTTATATTGAGTTCATGTCTGTATATGAATAAATTCCGTTGAACATAACAATTTCGCTACAAAATAACTCGAGGTTAAGTTATTTCCAAGAGATCTTCCATGTTAAGATATTGTTTCAGGTGTTAGATATTGGGAGACATTGCATTTGTGTACAAATTCGTGTATTTTAGCACATTGCATGTTGAATAAAAAAATATTCGTCAGGGATATTGAATTATTTTTTTTTCTCAGTTTAGGCAATATTAAAAAAATTCGGACCCACACAATACATAAATTCGCTCGGAATAGCTAAAAGACATTAAATGACCCTCTAATTGTATATTCACCCAACGTTCACTTCATTAATAATAATTTTGGTACCTTCCCACAATTAATAGAGGCAGTGAATTAAATTTACAGACGTACTTTTTAACTGTATTTATTATATAGATGTTTCATTCGCAATGTTTTCTTGAATACTTTCCAGCTAAACCAGAAGATGGGTGGCGAACCTTGGAAGAGAAACTTCCTAAAGGAAACATCACCATTATTTTTGAAGCATCAGAAGACAAAGTTACCATTGACAATTTTATTGTCAAGAATGTAACGTGCAAAAATAAAACAGCAGAGATGGGTGGTAATGGAGAAATGACAAAGAAAGATGTTGAGCAAGATAATGAAAATGTGACTGAAGATGATGAAGAAAATGCTGAGAAAAGTGCCGATGATTCCGAGAAAGATTCAAATGATTCTGAGGAAAAATCCTATGAAGATTCCGAAGATTTGGATGACGATTCTGAAGATTCGGATGAAGATTCCGAAGATTCTGATGAAGATTCTGAAGATACGGATGAAGAATCTGAAGAATATTCCGAAATAGGGTCCGATGAAGATTCTGAAGAAGAAGAAGGTACCGAGGGAGGAATTGAACAGCAAATTGAACCAGATAGCGATGATGCGACTGAAGGTGGAACTGAAGGTGATGATGGTGATGAGAATTCTGAGGAAGATTCTGAGGGAGATTCAGAAGATAACGAGGAGGATTCAGATGATTCACAGGAATCATCCGAGGAAGATTCTGATGAAGATTCTGAAGATTCCGATGAAGATTCGGAGGATGATTCAGAAGATTCGGAGGATGATTCAGAATCATCCGAGGAAGATTCCGAAGACGATTCCGATTAAGATTATCGTGAGAAACTATTGTGTAACTGTCGCGTTAACAAAGGGCCTATGTTAAGTAGGCCAATTTCTTTGGAGATTTGAAATGTAGACGCCAGGCGTTTTCCCTGATATTATCATCCATATCTTGCCATTAGCCATTAAAACGCAGACATATTTTTATATAAACCGTAAAGACCAAAGAGTTTTTAATTTTCAACTTGAAATCAGTATGTCTTAGTTAGCTATTTCCGCTTCATTTGAATTTATTAGTTCTTTCTGTGCGGGGGTCGACTTTAGACGTCAGATTCTGACGTCTATGGTCGGTTCCCGCGCTGAAGGTGTTAAGGGCGATCTAGCTCATATAGTTTGTGATACTAGGGTTTTATTTTGATTTGAGTACAAGTATGAGAAAGCTGACGAGGGTGGTGTGAAAGAAGCAGCACTCCAAAGTCTAATAAAGTGTTAACATTACCACAAACACCTCCCAGCAAACATGATACGTTGGCCCAACGTTGATTTACTGCTGGCCCACCGTCTACGACGTTGGCCCAACAGTAAACCAACGTTGGGCCAACATATCATGTCTGCTGGGCTTATTCTTTGGACTTGTTTGTTTCCACACCAAAACATTTGTTTTATTGTACATGAACCATTACATGGTTATTCTACACACGTGGTTATTTTGCTGTTTTATATAAAGCACCTTTTCAAAATTGTGAAAATATATTTATTTTGATCTATTTCATGTGAAGCACATATTCAAAGTTTGTGAAACGATATTAGTTGCGAATGTTTAGTGAAATTGTTTTTGTTCAAAACATTGCATTAATTCATATATATATCATATATATCTATTGCATCACTGTATATGATTTCCTAATTAAAACCTTGTAATTATTTTGTTTCATCAAAATAAAGTCATAGTAAAAATTGGTAGCTGTTTTCAATCCCATAAAACGAGATATGCTGCGCTAATGTTGGCTTAATGTTGGTCCACTGTCTGCGACGCTTGCCCAACATTGGTGCACTACATGTACGTATCTTGTTTGCTAGAAGTTTTTTTTTTCATGGCAGTAGAGGCTTATTGGTTGCTGCCACAGCAGAGATTTTAACATAAATCTTGATTTAATTATTAAGGAGTGTTATTAAGGATAATCCATTAATGCATAACGAATGCGTATAATATGCGTCATGCCTCACATGAGTCATCATGTAACTGATTTTTATTCAGTCACACATATATACTGTTAATGTTCACAATATTTTTATATAACCAACACTAGGCTAACATAAGATATTTTTCACTTTCGCAAGTGACGTCTTTTTTACATTGCATCTGGAATGCACAAGTATATTTTATAAGAGATATAAAAGTGTACGCACATGTTATTTACAAATAAATATACAATAATAATTTGAAGCTTCGTGGTTTTATTTTATCGTGTTTTGAAAATAAATCCACCGGCTGGAGAAGGGTTGTCTTTGACATTTTTTTGAATACTTGACAAATATTGATGAATTTTGCACACAATGTTTTCTAGTCATCCCCCGCCACACCTAAACATTTCTGAGATATGACCCATGCTGAATAGTTTGAAAATTGATTTCTGTAACATGTAATAAAATTGTAAAATATGCCAGGTCACATTTCATTATCAATGTGAAACAAGAAGGATATTACTTGCTAATTGGTCTAACTTCTGAAATACACAATAATTTCACGAAAAAATCAGTATTGAGGAGAGTTGAATAAATGATCAGAAATAAATTTCACACATTGGGAAAAGCTGGGAAAAGCTATCCCAAACTATAGTCAGCCATTAAAACATTCTGTACATTAATTGAATAATATAAGCTATCCAGTATTAATATATAGCAAAATGTTAGCCACTACATTATATATTTATCATATTTACTTTATCAGAGCAGGGCACATTTGTTGCAACTGTAAAAGTGTTCATTTGTTCACCAAAACAATTCCCCAAAATTTAGAGCATCATATATTCGTACAGACATTTGAATCATTTTTATCAGCATGGAGTTACGTCTGTTCAAACAAAATTACAATTTATCGATTTTTTTCTGATTATAGATTAATAAATTGGTATGTGATAGGGCACTGGAACGATAACTGTAACTATCATGAGACGTTGAGCGGCGTTCCCAGCAGGCACAGAACGGAATTTCCACGTGGAATATACGTAGGGCGACCGTGTATTCCACGTGTGATCCACGTCGGCGACGTGGATTCCACGTGGAATTTCCGTTCCGTGCCTGCTGGGTTACAGCTTCAACATAATAATAGGCCTACGGCTTTTAACCATTTATTGTGTAAAAGAAGTCCCTATTAAATAACATGTAGCATAGAGTATTGCACGGTAAAAATACCAGAGTTTCAATGACAAAGAAGCTCATCCTTAATTAGTGCAAGTTGATTACCAATTAAAATATCTGAAATCCGTGAGGCAGTTCTATGCACAGGCACGAGCTCCTTCAAGTAGACTAAACAAAATTGAAATCGGATAAGAATTGAGGGAGGAGGAGCATTTCTTGTGAATTGTGGGCAGATTGCCCCAATTAGGTCTTAATTAGGTTATAAGTTAATTATTAATTAAAATTTGTAATTGTGAATGGTGGTCAAAGTGTCCTAATTCGGTCATAAGTTAATTATTTATTAAATTTTCTGAAATCCGTGCGGATGTTTTATGCACAGGCAGGAGCTCTTTTGAAACAAAATTGTAATCGGATAAGAACTGAGGGAGGAGAAACATTTCTTGTGAATTTTGGCCAAATTGTCCTGATTAGGTCATAAGTTATTCAATAATTCCTGAAATCCGTGAGAAAGTGTTATGCACAGGCACGAGCTCTTTCAAACAAACCAAACCAAATTTAAATCGGATAAGAATTCAAGGAGAAACATTTCTTGTGAATTGTAGTCAAAGTGTCCTAATTAGGTCATAAGTTAATTATTAATTAAAATTTCTGAAATCCGTGCGGATCTTTTATGCACAGGCAGGAGCTCTTTCAAACAAAATTGAAATCGGATAAGAACTGAGGGACGAGAAGCATTTCTTGTGAATTTTGGACAGACTACAGAAGACCGACGCAACACGATGGCATAAGCTCATCTTAGGCCTAAAGGCCGGATGAGCTAAAAAATGAATGAGGTGTTAGGCCACCTTCGTGCACATGTAGGCTAAACTGGGCCACCTCAATTTGTTGAGATGAATAAGATGACACTGCCCTCCAGACACAAAATTTGAAATTCGAGCCTTGGCGGTCGATGTCGATCACGTTACCTCTCGGTCACGGAGGCCACCCACAAAACATTTTTCTTTGAACCTTGAATGTCAGAGTGGGGTTCAAACCCGCGATCTTCGACTTTCCAAGCAGGGGCCAGTTTCTGTATCGTACTTAAGTAAAAAGTGTTAATTTTGTACTTAAGTATGTTACAGAAACTGGCCACTGCGGCCGATTTCTATAACATACTTAACTGAAGTTAGCTTTTTACTTAAGTATGCTACCTTAACCAGTCCATTTCATTTTGAACTTAAGAACGTTACAGAAACCGGGCGCAGGGGCCGGTTTCTGTAACGTACTTAAGTACAAAGCTGACACTTCTTACTTAAGTACGATACAGAAACCGGCCCCAGATACCATAAACAAGTCCACTGCACCAGGGCCACCGCCCTGTTTGGTTATCAGTTTTAGGCACAGTAAAACTTATAACATCTGCCAGAAGCTTGATAGCATTCTGGCTATAATAATATTAATTTCCTCGACTCTTACCTATCTAGCTGTTCACTAATATAAAATGTTTCCACATGAAATGAGATCCGTTTCCACAAGAATTTATCATATATAATTGATTCAATTTTCATTTGATGTACTACACTTACCTGTTTTTTGCACGAAATGCCATATTTTGAATAAAAAGTAAGAATAAAACATTTAATCCATCAGATGTTCTAAGCTGCAAGTCAATAACCCTTTGACCATTGCAGTGACTTTAGATTGTGATGTCTAAAGACGATTCCCTTAGTGAAAAGAAGGAAATATCTATAATGGCCATAGATCCATAACATGGGTATTTAACATTTAACTGAAACGGAAATAGCTATCTAAAACATTTATAAGGATTTAAAATTGAAAAAAAAAATGTCATCGCTTGGTTTGTATAAATATATTTCCGTGCTTAAAGGGTTTGTGATCATGTTATATAAAGCAGGTTATTATCTCTCGTCAGAGGGTGGAAATTGTGGTCTCATTCACCAAGCAATGCACACTTCAAGGTGAATCCCGGAGAGGGAATTTTTCAGTAAACACAAGTTGAGCATGTTGATCCAATGCTGGGCTATCGTTGGCCCACCGTCTACGACGCTGAACCAACATTATCCCAGCATTGGGTCAACGTGTCGTGTTTGCTGGGAAGGGAACCTGGACGTCAGGACATCAAGAAAAAAGTTTTTTATATCAAGGTTCTGTAAAAGTAGAACAAAAGGTCACCTGGATAGGCCACTTAGAGGCAAAGGTGGAAAGTTTTTCATTACCTTGGGCCTCTTGTTGATGCAGGCATTTTGGATTTATACAAAGTGTGAAAGTTGATAATTGACTGTACTCTTCAAACTAAAAATCTAGAAATTGTACGATTCATTTTTTTTTTTAATTTATCGAATAAAAATATATGTTTTCACCAATTATATAAACTGTCTGCTTTCAATTAACCCTGCTATGAGGATGTTTGTTACTATTTGCTATCCTTGATGCATATTGGGATTTTATTGAATAATTTACAACAAAACTAGAGCACATGTCGCTTGGACATATCACAGACACAACATAATTAAAGCGTTTTTCTCCTGGCCATACTGCAGATACAAAATAATACTTATACTAACATGAATGTATAAGTATGGAACATAATTTCAGAAACACAGCTTAGACATGTTACTTTATTTCACAAGATAGAAATGCAATACAAAATACATACAAATGTATCACAAAATAATAAATAATACGATAATCTCTCTTCCTGATCCATATCAAGCTCATTGTTTTATATGAAATGATGATAAATCAAATAAGTGCACTTTCTAACCTTTTTATCATCATTTTCACTTTATAAGCTCCATTTTAGAGGACTTCATTATTTACCAATATGCTTGATTTTTTTTAGCACTGTAGTGTGTTTTTGTTATGAAGCACACAGGATGTTATATCTGATACGGCAGCAGGAGGATGTACAATTAGAGAGTCATCACAACATCCTGTTGTATACAATGCTATGGCTAAATACTAGCTAATACTGTGGCAAGCCTACCACTCACCTCATACTAGCAAACTGTTCTGAAAAACCTCGCTTTTTGTGTCTGTCTTCCCATTGACTCTGTTAAGTGCACATTATTGTTTCTATCTATCATCACTTTCACTTCCCCCCGTCTTCCCGTTTACTGACTGTGTTAATTGCACATGTCTCTATCTGGTTGTGCGCCTACATTCTTGTCAGTTTCCGCGCAAACTTAGATGTAAAGGTCGATATCCTTTAACCTCCAAATAACATTGGTTAAACAGAGGATCTATTTGAGAAAGAAAATATATTGGCCAAGCAAAAATTTTGCACATTGTCAGAGGTACATGGTGAGTGTATTCCCAGCCATATAGCATGTTAGCCCCTACATCGCGGGGACCGACTCTAGACGTCTGAATCTGACGTCTATGGATGTCAGGTTTTGACGTCTAAAGTCCGATAACATAGGTATTCAAATGAAGCGGAAAAAGCTGACGAAGACATTAATGATGATTTAAAAAAAACTTTGTTTTCCATGGTTTATACAAAAATATTTTTCAAAGTTGTAGGGGTTTACCACCATGTAACCATGATTATGCAACCATGATTGTAATCGTTTTCAGCGTTTTTATTAACATTTTAATAAAACCGTTTGAATGTAAAATTTGCCTCCGATCCGCATGAATTGAAAATAATTTGATACAGATTCCACAAGTCTGAATAATTTTCAACCGCTTGAAGTTGTGGATTGCGTCAGCGAGACACAAATTCAAGTGACTTAAAATGTAAATCAGATAGCCTAGCACTTTGAGGGTCACATTTTACATAATTTCATATAAAACATCACACGGAAAATGCACCGTGTTTAACAGTAAAAGATCTCAACAATTTACTGGGGTGATTGGCTATCATGTGACCCTCTGAGAGGGTCACATGATAGCCAATCACCCCATATAAGGAAACACTTGTACCCCATCTTGTGGCAACTTTGATTAATTTGTCACAAAATTATTCATACTATATAAGGGGTGTTAGATCACCTTTAACACGGCCCAGGTTACAGAGAATCGATCATATATGGATATATATATATGAACATAGTTTGTGCTAGATGCCCAGGTAGTAAAATAATTCAATTTGAGGGATGTATTTTCTCAAAAAAATATAAATGTTTTTCGTCATTTAAAGTTGGAAATTGCATTAGCAATTCCAGCTTCAAATGACGCAAAATACAATAGAAACCATTCAGCAGAATATGGGTTAATGATTAGGCCTACATAACTAATTTAAAAATATTAGAAATGTCATAAAACAAAAAGTTATAAATATTTTTTTTTAATTCTTTCAGTTATCAAAACAGAAAGGATACGGCTATCATATCAATGATGTAAATCAATTTAGAAAATTTTGCCTTCAGAGCCCTTTTCGGGTGTCGGGTGGCATATATGGATATATATATAAGATATGCATAGCAGGCTTGGTTATAATTTGATGAATGTGTCAGAAATGATCACATAATGTAACTTGAAACATATCACAGGGCTAACATAAAAAAATAACCCTTTAAACATGGGGATCGACTTCAGAATCTGCCATCTATGACTTCAGACATCAGAATCTGAAATCTAAAGTCGATCCCCACATGGAGAGGATTAAAAAATTTATAATGGCCATAATAAATAATGAAACTTAAGACATATTACAGAGCTAACATAGAAAATTAAATAACGTAGCCACTAATCATGTAGGGTCTGTTATGCGCAGCCACTATTATGACCGCATGAGAACCTCTCATGGAAGGCCACACAAAAAGTGACTTGCCATCTGACATATTCTGAGTAATATTAATAGAAAATTCCACAGGGTCAAATGTTCATTACTCAGGCCGGCCAAGTGTGACACAGTTATTAGATCTACTGTTTTACTGTTACATATAACCTGGGTTATTCAAATATGGTGGTATCACAACGTAGCCCTGTTTAAAGATGATCTATCACCCCATATATGGTATGAATAATTATGTCCTTATATGGGGTGATTGGCTATCATGTGACCCTATGATAGCCAATCACCCCATATATGGAGTGATTGGCTATCATGTGACCCCCTCAGAGGGTCACATAATAGCCAAGGGTCACATGATAGCCAATCACCCCATATAAGGAAACACTTGTACCCCATCTTGTGGCAACTTTGATTTATTTGTCACAAAATTATTCATACTATATAAGGGGTGATAGATCACCTTTAACACGGTCCAGGTTACAGAGAATCGATCATATATGGATATATATATATGAATATAGTTTGTTGCAGATACCCAGGTAGTAAAATAATTCAATTTGGGGGATGTATTTTTTCAAAAAAATATAAATATTTTTCGTCATTTTAAGCTGGAAATTGCGTTAGCAATTCCAGCTTCAAATGACGCAAAATACAATAGAAACCATTCAGCAGAATATGGGTTAAGGATTAGGCCTATATAACTAATTTAAAAATATTAGAAATCTCATAAAACAAAAAGTTATAAATATTTTTTTAAAATTCTTTCAGTTATCAAAACAGAAAGGTTTCGGCTATCATATGAACGATGTAAATCAATTTTGAAAATTTTGCCTTCCGAGCCCTTTTCGGGTGTCGGGTGACATATATGGATATATATATATGATATGCATAGCAGGCTTGGTTATAATTTGATGAATGTGTCAGAAATGTTCACATAATGTAACTTGAAACATATCACAGGGCTAACATAAAAAAATAACCCTTTAAACATGGGGATCGACTTCAGAATCTGCCATCTATGACTTCAGACATCAGAATCTGACGTCTAAAGTCGATCCCCACATGGAGAGGATTAAAAAATTTATAATGGCCATAATAAATAATGAAACTTAAGACATATTACAGAGCTAACATAGAAAACTAAATAACGTAGCCACTAATCATGTAGGGTCTGTTATGCGCAGCCACTATTATGACCGCATGAGAACCTCTCATGGAAGGCCACACAAAAAGTGACTTGCCATCTGACATATTCTGAGTAATATGTCAGATGGCAAGGTTCTTGGAGCTTAAATTTGACAAATAACACTAATTTCATAAAATCTAGCGATAAGCATGAATATAATCATTTTTAGTCTGTAAATGTTTTAATTACAGTTATTGAGAATGTAATGAGTGTTTAAACATCAAGATTTCCAAATGTTTGGTCTCAAATTAAACAAATATGAGTAATTTTCACCCACTTGAAGTTGTGAGTCGTGGTGGAGAGACACAACTTCAAGTGGGTGAGAATGTAAATGAGAAAACTTGGTGGGTATAGGGTTGATGTTTTCTATGAATTTCATTGCATCCAGTGTAAAAATTCAAGGAATCAAGTACTTCTTGCTACAAGTGCTACTTTTTTTGCAAGTACCCATACAAAGCCTGTCAGAGGCATTTCTGTCATCAATGCTGGTGACATGTCTGTGTGCGATCGGTGGAGTATAGGTGAAGTGTGATTGATTCCAAATGAATCCATAGAAAAGTAAAAATAACACATGCAATCTTTGCAATAACGAAAAGTGAGATACATAATTCTATATTGTTCAAAGACGGTAGCTTTCAGATGCCTTCACACTAACGGCATATCACCTTCTCCTGACCGGTCCGGCTGACAACAAGCTCGAGTGCTCATCAGGTCCAATTCCAAACGCTGCGAGAAATACAAACATAATACATGTAGTAACATAGCAAAATAAAAACATGGAAATATAGTAGGCCTAACATACCAATATAGTAAGACCGGACTGTTTTTATTATATGTTTTACGGGCCGGCCACCATTGATTTAACCAAAATAAAATAAAAATAAAATTTTCATTTTTTTATAAATTTTTTCATATATATCTTTTTTACATTTTTTTTCAATACCCCAACGTGTTATTCCACATGATATTTTTTTATTGATTTCACCATGTTTTGCGATCCTGAAAACAGACACACACAACTATCTATGGCTTATAAAACCATGTCCCGCGTGCCTATCAGATGCTGATGCCGAGGTCATTTCCAGAAACCGCTCTTATATTTGTCTGATCCACCCCCTTTCAACAAAGTCTGTATTTTTAAGACATTTCAGAATTTTATTTTATTCAGAAGCCCAATATTGCATCCTGACAATTTCCGCCAATAAAACATATAACAAAAAAGGTTTGGCCTAGCATAGCAAAATAGTCCCAAGTTACTTTGAGCAAAACCCAAACAACTTAATATTTTCACATACATTTAAATCACCATAAATGTCGTAGTTAGTTCTTTCCACTTCATTTGAATACCTAGGTTAATGGTCCACGGATATATGATATTTTTTATTCTTTCAGTGCGGGGTCAGAATCCGACGTCTATATACATGAGATTCTGACGTCCAAAGACGACCCCTGCGCTGCAAGCATTGAAGGGACATGGCCAGGTCTAAAATCATCAAAAACTTGGTGATTTTATTTTAGCTTAATAATATGACCATATGATGTCCATAGACTAGAACTGCAAAAGTTTTTAAATTTTTGTGCTTCGCATTCACCAGTTAAGCTAGATATAGAGAAAAAAGTCTTGACTTCTAATTATTAAAAACCATGTCAAAAATAAGAAATATGGGAAATTCGTATATCTAGCCTAACTGGTAAGCAGTTCTAGTCTATGGACATTTTTACATCATATATTCATATTACGAATCCAGAAAAAAATCACCGATTTTTTGATGATTTTAGACCTGGACATGTCCCAGCACAGTGACATCCTGACATTGTCATACTTACCTCTTTCCCGTAATCCATGACCAAAATTTTTGTATATTCTGTAAAGTTCCACATATATGATTCCTCTTACCAACAGAGCCAGCAGGCCTTTATTAGGGGAAAACAAAACATAGTGTCAAACTCATTTATAAAAACACAATATAAAAGATGGGTGAAGGTTTGTACGTCTTATGAACATGATAAATGATAAAAGTAAATGAAATTTCAAGGACTTCATGGACAGCAATAACTTCAAGGAAAAATTCAAACAGAAAAAGCAACATAAATATGAGTGCAGAATGATTTATTTTTGTCACAGCAAAGGTGCTAGATTTTCTCCAGGGATTAAAACACAGAATGGCTACTGTAGTCGACATCAGTGCTCTAAGGGTTAAACACAGAATGGATACTGTAATCGACATCAGTGATATAAGGGTTAAAACACAGAATGGCTACTGTAGTCGACATCAGTGATATAAGGGTTAAAGCACAGAATGGATACTGTAGTCAACATCAGTGCTATAAGGGTTAAAACACAGAATGTCTACTGTAGTCGACATCAGAGCTCTAGGGATTAAACACAGAATTTTGGCTGTAGTCAACATCAGAGCTCTAGGGATTAAACACAGAATGTCTACTGTAGTCGACATCAGATTTATAAGGGTTAAACACAGAATGGCTACTGTAGTCGACATCAGTGCTATAAGGGTTGAAACACAGAATGGATACTGTAGTCAACATCAGTGCTATAAGGGTTAAAACACAGAATGGATACTGTAGTCGACATCAGAGCTCTAGGGGTTAAAACACAGAATGTCTACTGTAGTCGACATCAGTGCTCTAGGGATTAAACACAGAATGTCGACTGTAGTCGACATCAGAGCTCTAGGGGTTAAACACAGAATGGATACTGTAGTCGACATCAGTGCTCTAGGGGTTAAACACAGAATGGATAATGTAGTCGAAATCAGAGCTCTAGGGGTTAAACACAGAATGAATACTGTAGTCGACATCAGAGCTCTAGGGGTTAAAACACAGAATGTCTACTGTAGTCGACATCAGTGCTCTAGGGGTTAAACACAGAATGGCTACTGTAGTCAACATCAATGATCTAGTTTTGAAAATTAGATGAAACATCCTGGTACTACAGAGCTTAGGCGGGAAGGCTGACCTCTGGAGCACTGAGCTGTTTTCACATTTTCAGTCATTTGAAGTTGTGTCTCACTACCGCGATCCACAATTTCAAATGGCTGAAAATTAATGTGATTTGTGAAATTGAAGTTACAACATATATCAGTGTTTCAGAATGTCTACTGTAGTCGATACGAACATTATAAATATTTTAATTCTTTCAGTGCGGGGACCGTCCTTATATGTCAGAATTTGTTTATTTGAACAATTTAGACGAGCCCCACACTGGAAGGGTTAACCTTTTAACCGCCAATTTTTTTTGAATTTTCACCCACTTGAAGTTGCGAGACTTCAAGTGAGTGAAAATTATTCAAATTTGACAAAATGGAGGTCAACTGTTTTCAAATATTGCTGATTGATGTCACAGTTTATCTTTAACATGTTTAAAAGGTGGTACTTAATGTGCTTATAAAAAGTTGAAACCTGAATATATGCGACACCGGCGGTTGAAGGGTTAAAGGTGGAATAGCCAACACAATTCCAGACTTCAAATGACAAAAAAATATTTCTATTTATAAAAAAAAAACATTCTAAAATGCTTAAGTAACTGAGCATTTACTACAAAATTTATTTCCTTGACATTTCAACAGGTTCAAAAAGTTATATGTATGGATCTAGTGGTGAAAGGGTTAAAAGTACTAAATAAATAACCGTCTCACCTGCCGCTAGTGTTGTGTAGAGAAGGTTGGTGGTATCCTCGTGGATGTTAGTCGTGAAAAACTTGTAAATCTTTAAAAAAAATTATTAATATCAGAAAGACGGATAATGATTATTCCGACCAAAGCTCATAAAATATACAACAAAATATAATAATATACATAATTATACAAAATTTGTATTGGCCAAGGTTGCCACATGACCGTTTAAGCTCTGAGCACGACTATAGGGTCTAGTCGTATTTAATCTGTTTTATTAGTCAAATAAATCACTGTTATTGGGAATGAAATGAGCGTTTAAACATGAAGATTTGCAGATGTTTGGTCTCAAATTAGCCAAATGTGAGTAATTTTCAGTCCTTTGAAATAGTGGGTTGCGACAGTGAGGCACAACTTCAAGTGGGTGAAAATTTATATTTTAGAATGTATAGTTTTGAGGGCTAACATACACACAAATTCCGTTATATGTATTTTTTAAATTACCCAAAATAAAATATCAAAAAATATTAGAACCCCAAATTTCAAAATTATTCATTTAAAGCTAGAATTGTTCACGCAACTTCCAGTTGAAATGGATAAAAATAAATATTGATATGCATTGAGGATCTTTTCCAGAAAAGTTTATTATGGAATTTAAGCAAGAAGACAAGAATTTGTTGACTATGTGATTTTTCCTCGTACCTGAATAATATGCCATATAATGTAGGCTGGTTCTGCTAAGCCTATGATGCCAAACAACCAGGCAGCCCATCGAATCTCATATCTTAGCTGTAAAATGAAAAATTCCCAGTCAAATAGCATAAATGTCATATAAAATACATTATGCGACCCATCTGTTGCTACACAGCTCTGTATCACACATTTTATACAGAAATGAGAAAACAAAATATCGGGAAAGACAGGGTTGGCCAAGCTGTCACATTTTTTTTGCGAACTTAATGCCTAATTCTGCTAATTTAATGTCTTAATTTAGGCTTAATGATACATTGCGCAATTTTGCCATTCATCTATTTTGCTACAACAGGGTTCCAGATACCCAGTCGCCCACTCGCCATTGGCCCCTTGTTTTGCTCTGGGCTAATCAAGTTGACACAAAGGTAGCCCACATTGCGAATGTATAAGAGCTTAATCTATCCTTGAATGTACAAAAAACTTATTTATAACTATTCCTCAAAATCATTGGGATGCATCTAGAGTATAAAATGCATTGCTCACAGATAATCCACTATTCAGTGTATGAACTATTAATGCACCTGAATTTCATGAGTACTTTCTGTGTCATAAGTGCTCAGGTTTTTATAGGAATGAAAAATATACGATTAAGTGGGCTACTGGAATTTCATGTGGGCAACCAAAATTAGCATCTGAGGGGCCCACATGGCTACCAGAGTTTTTGTAGGTATCTTGGCCCCTGTACAAGCTACTTCGCTATGTCAATTTTTTTGGTCACCCCTGGAAGAGAGAAATAGAATTTAAAACATTAAAAAAAAAGATTGTTATTAAACAAAACACAAAGAAAGGAAATTTATAACCTTGCCATGTATTTTTTTATTTGGAGAAATCAACAATTTTTGTTATGTATTTGAAATTTGGCAAATACAATTTAATATGTATTTGGAATTTGGATCGCAGAAGTGATAATAGCTTGCCAGAAACAAATTTACATTTTAGTCATAATTTTCTTGGTACTTTACCAGAAACCATCCTCCTACGGCCCATAACACCGCCAAAGCAATTCCGACGGAGAGTGTGACAATTTCCATTGTGTCTACCTTTGTCCCGTTCTTCAGCACTAGCACCACCAAACTCACCTGGTCACACATAACATTCAGTATCATGTTTGCCAAACGAAGAGCTGATTTAAATAATTACAATTTAAATTTTGTCTCATTGCCATGGCACATAACTTTGAACGAGTTAAAAATTTTGATACTTGTTAAATTCTACATCAAAATGATTGCAATTTAGCTAATTAACCTTCACAGCTGAAATATTTTTTATATAAATCATGGAGCCCAAAGGGTTTTTTCTATTTAAAAATAATTAGTCAGGTCTTTCAGATTCATTTGGAAACCTGTGCTGAATATAAAAAATATCACTTTCTAGGATATAAATGTAATTTTAATTATTTGAAAAATAAAAAAAATCATAAAAATTAGAAATAGGTCTAAAATGAATTTTATTGTGGCTTTTAATAACACTAGCATCGTTGATCAAATTGTGACTTATGACTCATTTTGCCACATCGGGTCAAATTTTTACAATTTCCTTTTTAAATGTTACTCACTGCAACTTGTATGTCAAATTTGAGGAGACTTATGAATCTACTGGCTTCTCTGTACATAGCTGAAACAAAAGTCAATTCGTACATCGTCCCAGCATAGCAGTACATTTTACAAAAATGTTTTGTAAAAATGACCAGCTATAGGTTCTGAATATCAATAACACTGCTTACACATAGAGTGATCACATATACATTACTTCAATTAAAAAATAAAAAAACAAAACAATTAAAATTGTTTATTTTGCTAGAATGAACAAACCTCATACATAATTAACAAGAGGCCTGAAGTCCTATATCATCCCCCGTCATTAATTAGGTTAGAGATTTGTCAGTCAAAAATATTTAACAAGTTGACTTGTGGTGGCCATTTTAAATTTCAGTAAATAAAAATCACCTGCACATTTTTTCTGACCTCAATTTTTGAATTTTCGCGCCCACAAAAAATTATAAAGTTCATGCACGGTGGCCATTTTGAATTTCCGTAAAACCTTGAAAAAATCACATGCACATCTCCATATCATGGGGATTGTGATCGTAAAATTTGAATCATTTACGATTTTTTGCGACCTCAAGAAAATTGAAATTAATCCGTGGTGGCCATTTTGAATTTCAGCAAAACCTTAAAAATTGGGGAATGTTATTCTAAAATTTGAATCATTTCTGATGTTAAGTTTTAAAGGTTTTGCGCCCACAAAAAATTTTGGAGTTCGACTTCTGGCGGCCATTTTGAATTTTGGTAGCATCTTTAAAAAATAATATGCACATGTTGCTAAGGAATGTGATGTTAAAATTTAAAAAAATTGACTGAACTAATTTTTTGAGTTTTTGCGCCCACCAAAAAATTGAAGTTAATCCGTGGCGGCCATTTTTGAATTTCAGTAAAACCTTGAAAAAGTCCATATGGTGGGGAGTGGGATAGTAAAATTTGAATAATTTCTGATTTTAAGTTTGAGAGTTTTTGCGCCCACAAAATATTTTGGAGTTGACCTCTGGGGGCCATTTAAAATTTTGGTGGCATCTTTAAAAAAACCACTTGCACATCCCCATGTTGCTAGGAATTTCATGTTAAAATTTCAAAAAAAAATGACCAGTAGTTTTTGAGTTTTGGCGGCCACAAGAAAATGTGATGCTGTACGACAACCGCCGGAAAGAATCCTGGGGCTACTAAAATCCCCCTCCCCCTACGGGCGGGGGATATAAAATGATAAAATACACTGCATAAACAGCTTGAGAAAACTAAAATTAAAAGTGTTAACATTTTCAAATAAATACTCTACCCACTGAAACTGAAAATTATATTAGCGAAAAGAACAGCTTAGCACTGAAATGGATAAAATCACTCATTAAAATCCAGATTCTGTAGAAAACTGAATTTTCAAAATTAACTTTTTTATGTGAAAAAGGCTTACTTTGCAAAGCGACAGATGCCCCCACTATTCTGAACTCCAGCCAGCCAAACTCTCGTGCCACCAGTACAGAAAGGACTATCTGAACCGGTGCTAAAACTGCTGCACAAACTAACCTTGCCTGTAGACATGAAAGATAAGACAAGCAATTCAATATACAGATGATTAAAAGTGCACATTTTAGCTTTGCGTTTCTCTGCAGCAAAGTTTTTAATAACTGTTAACTTGTTTGTGACGAGCCTCGGAGATCTCCGTGATTTAGGGAGACCATTCAGATACGAGCTCCGGAGATCTCCGGGTCTGATCGCATGAGATATCTATGAAGTCATAAAATAATCTTGTTTCAGAAACAGCGCAGTAGCATATTAAGGCATAATAAATAGTGTTCAACGGGTTTTTTTCTGAATCAAGAACAAAAATTTTCACAATCATTTATTTTGCCATGTTCCATACGAAGCTGAAAAGAACAGATATCAACTCTAGCGCGAGGATCGATTTTAGACGTTAGAATGTGACGACTTTAGACATCACTGCATCAGAATATAGATATCTATAGACGATCCCGCACTGAAAGAGTAAAATATATAAAATATATAAAATATAATATAATATAATGGCCATTTATGAGTAGGTTTTAAATTAAAAAAATACACACAAATTAAAAGAAACTGTTCAATTGAGCGACACTGGCACAAAAATATATCTGCACCAATGACACTATCACAATATGATCGAGTCTCACCAGTTTGATGTCATTTCTTCCTTCACCATTGACAACATATTCCGCAACAACATAGAGTAGGATTATAGTGACTGCTGCTATCACGGCATAAATTTCATATTGCAGCTCATTTAACACTCCGTGAACGACATAATAAAAACAAAAAGCTGAAATGAACAAAAATAAACTAAAAGGAAACCATTCAGTTTGTAAACCCTTGTACTGCTGGGCCCATTATACGGTTTGTGAACACTTGTACTGCTAGGGCCCATTATACGATTTCAAGCATGTTTAAAACTAAAATTTAAACTGAAATTGATATAATGGTGGTAGATTTTTTTTCATTTGTCATCCACTTCAAGTCATCTCTATCCACAGCAAGTCGAGAATTGCGACGGCAATTCACGGCTTGTAGTGGATGAAGATGACAATTGTAAATTCAGGCTTGACAGGGTTAATCGAATAATTAAATTTTTCATAAATAAAAAATAGGTAAGGTTTCCTCATATTTGAAGCTGGAAATTGCGTTCAAATTTCCAGTTTCAAATAATTGAAAAAAAAGCTCAGAGAACATACTGCAGTGTTATAGATATAAGCTTGATTGAAACATTGTACACAATTAAAATAAGTATTGTTACACAATGCATTACACATTATTTGATTTTTAGACATTTTTTAATTGAGTAATTACATGTACACAAATGCGTAACTAGTTTTGGTTGGTTCAATGTTGGCCCACCATCTACGATGCTGGTCCAACATTGAACCAACCTTGGGACCTAATACTAAGTACTTACCAGCATTAATTAATATCAGTATGGTGAAGGTGAAATCTGGGGACTCTGGATTTTCTTGAATTACAGACACAAGGCGATATATCGTCAATCCAATTGTGGCAAAGATATTGAGGACAGAAACAGCCAGAAATGCCCATTCCCTGATATGTAGCCCACCGAATGTTCTACTCTGTAAAGAAAACATACTGTAGTAAATGAAATGAATCGGGCTTTAGGCCACCTTTGTGCACATATAGGCTAAACTGGGCCAGGAGAACCTCCTGAGGATGGTGAGATGATTGAGATGACACTGTCCTCCAGACACAGGATTCGAAATTCGAGCCCTGGCGGTCTGAGGCCGAGCACGCTACCTCTCGGTCACGGAGGCTCCCCACAATACTAACTTTCACACGTGGATGGGGAAGAAACAATTTTTGTTTCTTTCAAACCGCCGAGACCGGAAACCGAACCCCCGGACTCTGGCGTGAAAGGCAGCGGTGCTAACCACTACCCTAGGGCCCCCGCCCCATACTGTAGTAGAACTAAAATCAGAACAAAAAATATTCTTTACACAGGCTCATCATGTTCATAGTCATAGTAGCTTTATCTAGAAAAGTCAAATGAACTGAATAACAAATTGAACCGGATAGAGAAACATCTATATTTTACTATCATGACTATTTGAGAGACAAAATTACTTAAAATTTGGAAAGTGTCAAAAACTTTGTAAAACTGGCAGATTCGACCGGCTAACATTTTAGGCCAGATTTGTTTTATTATATGTTTTACGGGCCCGCCGACTGCTAAGTAATATCTTATTTAAATTTTCACCCGTTTGAAGTTGGGGGTCGCTGCTACTTCAAGTGGGTGAAAATTTATATTTCCAATTTATATTTTATAATTTAAATTGTATAATGCTTTAAGGATTTACATTCCTCACCCTTGAAGCTCAAAATTAAAAAAAAAAAATTGACAATGTTAATAACACACCCAGAGATTTAGAGCTTTACAATAACTATCATTGCGGTAGTAGTAGCCCGGGACTTGGCTCATGTAGCCTTGTGGTTGCCCACAAAAAAAGGTTCTCCAAAAATTATAATATTGTTTTTTTCACAACAATATGTACAAATTTGTCTTTGTACCGTGTTAGATGATTTTAGAACTTATTAATTTAAGCATTGAAATGATTAAAGCCATGCTTAGCAGGGAAAGGGTTTCCAAAATCTTAACTTTCCTGCTGGTTCCTACTATTTTTAACCCTTTGAGCCCTCTCGATGCATTAAAGCATCATTTTACATCCCTAAAAACATCCCTAAAAATTTTCCTACAACTAGGGGTTTTAGAATGAAAATTTCCATGAAACTGGCTTACCAATACATGACAAATTTCTTAAATTTTCTACCAAATCATCTTCACTTACTACAAGTCGAGAATTGCGGCAGCAGTTTAAGAAGAAGAAGAAGAAGTGTTTATTCAACCATAAAAAATTAGTAAATGAAAGATAAGTGAAATAAAATTTACAGGGTGGTTTGGGAGACCTCCATTAAGACCACAAGGTCGCTAGCATGGAGGCCACCCATGATATCATCTATATAAACATATAACATTTTGAAGTTATGAGTAGTAAACATATGAGCTATACATGTGAAGTGAGCGAATATAATAGCTTTACTATAAAGTTTAACCTATAGACGTAGTAGTTATATAAAATAAAGTATAAAAAAATAAACTTTGATTCTGCCGTGCAAAACCAAAAGGCAGCATCTGCCTGCTTTACAAATAGGCTGATCCTGCCGTTTGGCTCCACAGAGCAGAATTCACTAGTTCAAATTGATACTGCATACATAGCAGTTTGAGATATTACAATCAGTAGCATAAATGTCTAAAAATATAAATTTGACATACGTTGAAAACCCGTTAAAACTATGAGAGTGTACTTTATCGGTTATTGATCGTGGCATGCTATTCACAGTTTTTGTTAATTGATATCGAACACAAGCTTTGGCAAAATTATGTTTTACAAAAGGTATGCGTAATCATGTTGATTTCTTGTATTATGAGCATGGATTTCAGAATTGAGCCTAAGATTAAATACATCAAAGTATTTCGGGAGTAAATTATGCTCGTATTTAAAGTAACATTTTAATAGTTGAAGGCGATATATGTCGTTTATTTTTAGGAGGTTCAATTCTTTAAATATCGGATCTGCGTGAGATAGGCGAGATTCCTTACGTATTATTCGTACTGCCCTTTTTTGCAATTTAGAAACTCGACTGTTTTCGCTGCCCCATAAAAGAATGCAATAGTTAATATGTGGTATTTTTAGAGAATTGTAGATATTATTGAGAATATTTTGAGGAAGGGTGAATTTTAGTTTGTTCATTATAGAATTTATACCTATTATTCTGACTATTTTATTTGAGACTTTGTTTAAATGATTTTTCCAAGTAAGATTCTTGTCAATGATCACCCCTAAAAAGTTAAAATTATCAACACATTCAATTTGTATTCCATTTATTTTGACAATTGGTAATTTAATTTGTTTCTGTGGTTTTCTGAATATCATGAATTTCGATTTAGCAGAATTTAGTGATAATTTGTTTACTTTCAACCAAGTGCTTATTTCTGCTAATTCTTTATTCAATTTGTTATTTTTGTTGAGATTGCTGAAATTAGCGAATAGTGTAGTGTCATCTGCGTATACAATGAATTGAAATAATTTACTTGAAAAAGAAATATCGTTTAAACAAATAGTAAATAATAGTGGGCCCAAGATAGAACCCTGAGGAACTCCTGTGGTAATTGGTATGTATTCTGACTTAAAGGGACTAGCCCACGCTAAAATTATCAAAAAATCGGTGATTTTATTTTGGCTTCTCAATATGACCATATGATGTAAACATGTCCATAGACTAGAACTGCAAAAGTTTTTTAATTTTTCTGCTGCGCATTCACCAGTTAGGCTAGATATATAGACGAAATTCCTGTATTTACTATTTTTGACATGGTTGTCAATAATTAGTATTGTGTGATTCAGGGTATCAAAGGCTTTAGAGAGGTCCAAGAATATGCCCAAAGGAGTTCCTCCTCTATCCATATCTTGTGTTGTTCTATCAATTAATTCCATAGCAGCCAATTCGGTTGAGTGGTGCTTTCTAAAACCGTATTGACGGCTATTGAACAAATTCTTTAAGTTGAAATAGTCATTAATTTAGTTACAAATGATTTTTTCGAAAATTTTAGAGATAGATGGTAGGATTGAAATCGGTCGGTAATTTTCTTAAAGCAATGGATCCTCTTTTTTATGAATTGGTATTACCTTGGCGATTTTTAATTTTTCAGGAAAAATGCCTGTATTCAGAGACTGGTTAAGGGTGATAGTTATTGCTTCAATTAAGGGTTCTTTAATATACTGTAATAATTTTGTGGATAATCCATCCGGACCGGTGCTATGGCTTGTTTTAAGTTCATTGATTATTTTAGTGACAGTTGTGCTATTTGTTGGCTCAAAGCGAAATGTCGCAGTTGTGGGATTTTTTAGATAATGGTTGTGAGATTTGTTAGAATCAATGATGATTGCAGATTCCAATTTTGGACCAATGTTACAGAAATATCTGTTAAAGCTATTTACAATGTCTTTTTTATTGTTTGTTAATGTCCCGTTTATATTAAACAAATCTGGGAGTTTATGTTTCTTGTTATTTTTATTTAGAATGTTATTTATAGTCGACCACGTCTGTTTAATATTATTTTTATATTTGTATTTATAATACTGTTTTTTCGCTGTATGGATACTTCTTTTCAAAATAGTATTAAAAGTTTTAAGGTTAGTTGTTCTCGTTTGAAAATCTTCAGAGTCAGGTGACGTTTTTCTCAGTTTTCTATACATATCGTTTCTGGTATTTATAGATCTTATTATGCCTATTGTTATCCATTTTGACAGCTTGTGTTTTCGTCTGTTTAATTTAGCTGTTTTTGACTTTGAAAACATTTTGATTGCCTTAGTGATAGATTCGTCAATTATGTTGTAGTTTATGTTTGGGTCTGCTTTAGGGTCCCTACTTATTATATTTTGTAGGTTATTTGCAGTAATTTGATTTTTTATATTTTCTATATCTAAAAGAGATAGTTTTGAAATAGTTATGTGATGAGGATTTATTGGAGTTTTATGTTTTTTTATATCTAATGTCATGAAGTAAGGGAAATGATCTGAGATTTCACTGACCAAAATGCATGTCTTCATTTCTGATGTGGCTTTTGAGAATTTACAAAAAAAGTTGTCAAGCAACGTGCCTTTGCGAGCAGTTAATCTGGTAGGCAGAGTGATTTTGGGGTAGAAGCTATGAGATATCATCGTGTCCAGGAATTCATTGAAAATAGATTTTTCATTTATATTTAATAGATTTATATTAAAGTCTCCTGATAGAATCGATTCCGTGTTTGATTTTTCTAGTTCTTTTAATATTGGACCTATTTCATGAATAAATGTTTCATAATTTTTTTTTAAATCACGTGGTGGCCTATACATATTTCCTATAATGACTGGTTTATGGATGTCTGAACCAGAAATTTCTATAAATTGTGCTTCAAAAATGTCAGATTTATCATAAAGTGTCAAAGATTTGTAATTTAAGTTATCGTTCAAATATATTCGAGGCTTGTAGTGGATGAAGATGACAATGGTAAACTCAGGCTTGAAAGGGTTAATACATTTGCTGCTGGACTTACCCTATTAGTGTAAATTTCAAATTATAACAAGCTCCCTCATTAAATTTTTCATGACTACTGATATTCGAGTGATTGTCTACTTTCATCAATATAAAAAAATTCTCATTAGAATCTGTAGATTTTATGTGAACTTTGACCATGCTGCGGAAAGAGTTTCTTTTGTACCCCCCGGGTGATAATAGGCCAAATGGTTTCAGTCATTCAGTATGAGATATGAAATGTATAACTGAATGACAGAGGGGTACCTTAGAAACTCTTTCCCAGACCTCTTCCAGGTCTACACTCAAAACAGTCAAAACTTGCAACAGTATAATTTCTCACTCTGCCAAAAACTGTTGTGACCACTGGCATTGAGGTGGCGCCACTTCTGGGTGAGCCATCCACTCCATATCCGTCTATAACTCCGTCATCCATTCTAATGACATAAAGTCTGTGAGTAGTCCTAGCCTAATTAGAGCTATAGTATCAGGGTATAGACCTAGTCTATAGACTACAAAGTGTAGTGACACTCTTATATTAGTCTAGCAGCACAGCCATCCTCACATTGCAGTAGTCTACATGTAGTAGCCAGTCACTTTTAGTTAGTTGCAGCACAGAATCACCATGTCATGCATGTGAAAAACTGGTGAAAACCCAACTGCAGTTCAGTTGTCTGAGTCTGACGGAGTTAACCTGAATAAATGTGACTTTTGACGGAAGAGTTTTGACAAAACGTGGATTCACAAGATTTATCACCCTGTAACGTTAAAGATATCTAAAATGAAAATTTAATTTTCTATATTGAAAATGAAGTTTGGTTGTAAAGTTACATGACATAACATAGGCCTAACATAACATAACATAACATAACATGTGCGATATTGTTTATTTTTTCGGCAAATTCAGTTTTATAAAAAATAGGTTCGTGCATCATGTGACATCTAGTGTCAAGGTCTCACGCCACTAATAATGCTAATTCAGTGACTCCTCTCTCTAAAGAATAAACTATAGTAGACTATATTCACTAAATTAATTGCTACTCACATTCTACAGAAAACAATGATTAAAAGAAGAAACTTTAATAAATACAATTACAACGAAATAAAATTAATTATGTTGAAACTACAAGTTTAGTAAATTGTAATATTGGATAATTAGATATGAACACGTGGTGTAGTTGATTTTGGCATCACTGTTTATCAACAAAAGGATATTTCTATAAGTAGAAATAACCATGTATAATTTAAAGGTATCGATAACATGTTATACATGTAAATCGTACAAGCCTTTTCGTTGACCCAACGATGGTTTACAGTAAAACAACGTTGGGCCAACGTCTCATGTTTCCTGGGAATGTTAAATCTATTGTAGAAGGCCCTGGTAGAAGGCTGTTATTTTATTACATCTAAAATAGTGTGTGTACCGGTGAACATCTGTCTTTTTGGCCAAGTGCGTTGTCCAATTTTAACAAAAGAAATTTCCAGGGGATGCTTATAAGCTGTTCTATTTCAGCAGAAAAATTGGTGGTGATTCATCAAAGCTTGTGTAAGCTATGGCGAAATATGTGTTTTTTAAGGGTTAAAGTAAATTTTTGCTATACATGGATTTTGATAATACATTAAAGAATTATTCAGCTTCAAAACGCGCATGCCTGGGACGGTCAAGTGTAGGCCAACAGTAGCCTATTGAGTACAGATTGACGGCATTAATATAGCCACTGAACTGATTACAAGATACTACTCAAACAAGATATTGATCCAATGCTGTTTTAATGTTAGGCCAACGTCTGCGACGCTGGCCCAACATTGAACCAACATTAGATAAATGTACAATGTTTGAGAGAAAGTCCTCCTGCCCAGCAAACGCAGGACATTTGTATGACATTTATGCAATGTCGGCCCAACGTCTTCGACCTTGGTCCAACATTGCATAAAGTCATACAAATGTTTTGTGTTTACTGGGTGACAATACAAACTTGGGGGTCAAGCAGTTTCCAAATCCCCGCAGTAATACAGTCAGTTTGTTTGCAAGTAGGCGACCAAGTAGGGGCAAAAGACAAGGGCTTTGAATTATTACCTCATAGATGTCGCTCAAGCATATATGAACTTGCTGTGATTTGAGAACTTGCTCTTAATGAGGCTTTGGGTATGAAACGCATATTTAGTATTATTATGGAATAGGGCCTTGGCTTACCCACGGGCACTATTGCCTTCTGGGGGACCTTTGTCCCGCGAATTTTGACAGTTGGCTACACCTTTAAAGACTCCTTGGAACTAAGTTAAAAGAAGAATCACATAGTAGCTAGTGAAAATTGTGTTTTTTCAAACCCATGGGCGATAATGAAAGATTCTACCTGAAGCTAGTTAAAGCTACACTTATAACAATCGTCATACTGGGGCACCATGGACGGGGTACAATGGACATGTTATGGGGCACGATGGACATGTCCATGGTGCCATATTATCGGCATTAATGTCCATGGTGCCCCGTCCTCAGAGAAATATTTATTTTTTTAATCCCACTACCCCCAAAATGAAGATTTCCACATTTAAATAATACTTTTTTATTTTTCATTCCACTATTAAAAATGTGTTGATTGACACAGGAAGTCCCTCCAACATGCCTGTAGACATGTTCATTGTATCCCACCCCCATGTCCATCGTGCCCCGAGCTCGGGGCACCATGGACATTTTCTGGATTTTTTTTAAAATTGACTTTTAAGTAACATCCGACATGAATGCATGTATTGTATTCCAGTCAGACATTAGTTTAGTCCAGTGTTACCTATTGGTCGATAATACGTTAATGTGCTACACAAATATTTGAAGCAAATCCAAAATGAAAAATAGGTGTCCACGGTTTCTCGGTCTCCCCTTCATGCATAGAGTTAGTAAGAAGAATATGCATAGGCCTACATGTATGTGGACCAAGTTTTGTGATGATGCGACACTTCACTTGAATCGTTTTGGCCTAGAAACTATGCATGACCTAAAAAATGTTTATTTGTTAATGTGGCTCTGTGATTTCCCGGCATTGCAAGGTATAGGGCCTAGACCTACAATACATGTTTCTATATATATATCGATATAGGGATGTTTTCTTAAAAAACGATGCATGTCAGTGTCACATCAGGAACTGTAACTGTCCATTCTCCATACATAGATGTCGCTCAGGTCACCCACCACTGCATAATCTCTGAGGTCAGAATGGTAACTGTCAGGAACTGTAACTGTTCTCAGGTGTGTAAAAAAAGGAAAAAATGTGACACTAAAGAGTCCATGACACTTGTCACTTTACAGGAAAGTAAAACCCATGAGAAATATCATACACGAGTTCCAGCGTAGGCCTATATATTTAGGCTATGAGCTAGAGTGTAACATTATTTTCATATAAAAAGTGATTTATTTTATCATAGCTGTGAAATATGCATTTAAGTTGACAGAATGACATAAACACGATAAAGTGTCACATTGACTTCCCGACCATAATTTTTGGGGACCTAATTATGATCAAAATGTTGTCAAAATTTACTCATTTCAGCAGTAGGGGCTACTAGCCTATATATGTTAGTTTTCAGATATTTTTGTAAATGGGATAATTAAGCCTATTTAATCAAAAGAACAAAAAAAAAAATTGTGAAAGATAAATATGAGAATTAGGGGGCCTACAAGAAAATCTGCTGAAAGAATTATGAACAATAAAGCAACCATAAACAATATTCAAATTGACTGTAGATTGTATTTGTGATCGGACAAGGAGGTTGCTTGATCATGTTAATGCCATTTTTGTTCACATACCCAGTATTATATATCAGTGGTTGGAAAATTTCTTTAAAAACAAAACACTTTGAAAGTGTCATTGGCATCTGTCACGTTAGCACTGATGTTTATTCCAAACAGCGAAAATAAAATCCCGTAGGCCTCCTACAATGCAGCAATCTAAAACCAGCCATTCAAGTAAATATTTCTAACTGTGTGCATATAAATTCTGGGCAAGGATGCGACTTTAATTAGCACTGTTGCTAACGTGACACTAGCAACATGTCAAAGTAAACGTCACGCTAGGATGACTTATATGCAACGAAAAACACACTTAGCTTTAAAATATAAACTCGTTAATCAGAAATATAATCTTCTGTCTATTATTTTTTCAGCTGATGCAGTAAAATTGAATTTTTAACCACATCATTATGTGGTAAATTTGGGAAGTTGCAGAATCTCAATATGACACTTTTTTCCCCTTATTTCTAAACCAAATCAGAGGTGGATAAGGGGTCGCCACATCGCCACATGTGACGATAGAAGCAAAATATCTGTAATGTAAATATTAAAAAATGACCATTCAGAGCACCTAAAATTAGTAGCCATTTGTGGCGACAAGACTTATTTCGCCTACCCACCCCTGCAAATCCGATTTGGGTGTTGCATGAACACAAAACTAGGCCTACTATGTCCCCGTCCATTACTGAATGGATGAAACGTAACACACATTAGAGGAGATAGCATCATAGCAGTCTACACCAGATTTAATATTGCTAACGTTACATTGGCACTATATCGTTTTTGATGTCATATCTTACAATGCTAAAGTGCCGTTCAACAACTATGCTTCGACCTTAGCGTTACTTTGACTACGTTCCATGACACATCCCTTAACCTCCCCCCCCCCCCTGTTAGGCATTACGTAATTGTTGAACGGCCCCTAATGTGAATGTCAAATTTCTAAATTTGTTCAGGTTTCATAAGTGCTTTGAGATGTGAACAAGATTATTATTTTCAGACACAAAACATTTGTATAGCATTTGTACACCGTCGGCCCAACGTTTTCGACGTTGGTTCAACATTGTACAAATGTTATGCAAATGAATTGTGTTTGCTGGGTTCCTACCACCATGACAAGATAAATTTTGCAGGCTAGTTGAAATTACCTGCTGTGATTTTTTTATGGATAGATAATGCATGTATTAATATAGGCTGTAACGTTAGCAGGGCACAGTACAGTACACATATTTTTAGTTGTGCAATTCAATATTAAAACTCTATGAAACTGTGCAGAATAAAGCTATATTGTCTATTGCGCATGCGTCTGCAAATGTTTACATTTTGAATTTCCTGCTGAAAATATCTCGCATAAAGCTATATATATCCAGAAGTTTAAAACATACATATAATTCGGTATTGACCTGTATACGAAGACATAAAAGACCAAGACGATCATATTAAAACACATTTTCATTTGGTTCGTGTCATTTTATAGCCTACACTTTGATTCAGTAGCCTGGCCAACCCTGTGTGACACTTTGTGAGCTACTCTATAACCTCATGTACAGAGAACTCCTTAGTCCCAGGGTTATCGAGGTGTGATCAACACTGACACGTGGATCAGGTGGTGGAAGAGATAA
This sequence comes from Flabesymbios commensalis, assembly GCA_964017125.1. Taxonomy (NCBI): domain Eukaryota; kingdom Metazoa; phylum Annelida; class Polychaeta; order Terebellida; family Flabelligeridae; genus Flabesymbios; species Flabesymbios commensalis. The sequence goes on from OZ024911.1 coordinate 83,621,885, forward strand.
TCACAACTGAGTGACACGTGCCACATATCAGTAGCACCCCAGATCTGCCTTATATTCATTGAAATGATAGTATTTTTAATATCATTTGAATGATAATATGACACAGAAAAAAAAGGGGAAATCTTCAACACAGAAATCTCCGAGAAAAGAAAAAAATGGAGGGGGTTCGGATGCTGCAGGATTGCGTCTGGATGAGGAAGCTATGGCTAAGATTGTAGGGGAAGTGGTAAGCCAGCTGACCCCGATACTTGTAAAAACCATCACAACGGCCATATCAGTATGCATGACTTACTCAATGACAAAAGATATGAAGAAAATAGAAAAAGAGCAGGCCACACAACGCCAGTATATACAACAGCAATCACTTAATGCAATTTACAAAAGAGACAAACTTGAACAATATGATAGGAGATTAAACATCATAATTACTGGTGAGGAGGAACGTGAACATGAGGCTGTGGAGGACAAGTGTGTGCTGCTGGACATTTCTCGTGATATCCAGTCCAGGGTCATGAAAAACAAGCAAAAACTGCGAGGAAAAAAGGCTACGATAACAAACTTCAAGTATTCATAAATGAAGACTTGACTCATCTGAGGGCTCGTTTATTTCACTTGGTAAGAAAAACCGGGAAAGTGACGAGCACGAGTAGGAAAAATGGCAGTGTCTACTGCAACGTCCCAGGAAAACAGCGCCCTATTATATTGGACTCCCCCGATGACTTGCACCGTTTAGATTTTGATGAAGTTCCTACTCAGACCTAGGTCTCGGCTGTTATATCCTACCCGGAAATGAATGAACATTATGAACTCCTTGATGCAAGGATTATTGTATATATTAAAAACAGACAATATCTACAGAAACCGATATACTTGCAACTATAGGGGGCCTACACAACAACTCTTTAAATCACATTCTCAACGCTGATGTTGCTGGAAAAAATAAAGATATAGACTATGAAATCACCACTATTAAACATTCTCTATACCTCAACAATTCTGAATTTTCAAAAATTCTCAAAGAAAATCAACTTTATTTTTGCGTCTTGAGTCTAAATATACAGTCCCTAAAGAACTTGTAATTTTCCTCCATAAATTAAATGGATCAGGCTGTGAATTTGGTGCTATATGTAGGGGAGACTGGGGCACCTTGAGACATGGGGCACCTTGAGACAGGCCTGTTTGACACAGATATTATTTTGCGATTTGTGCGCCATCTGGTCAATGATACCAAAACTAACCAATTTCGATTTTCCACCCTATTGCTAATGGTTATTGGACATCCTTGGCATGCATATAACCTTAGGTCCATTTTTTACATGAAAAGTAGATTTTTGGGATAATCAATATTTAGTTCTATAGATCACATAATACCTAATTTCCCTATAATTTTGGTTGTATCTTACACCTGTGTTATCACTTTATAACTTATGTATAATGGTTTGCTTCAAATACACCCCGCACACAAACTATGATATCAGATGTGAGGTCAGTCAGGGTGGGGCACCTTGAGACGCTGTCTCAATGTGCCCCAAAACTGTCTCAAGGTGCCCCAAGTCTGTATCAAGGTGCCCCGAAAGTGTCTCAAGGTGCCCCCACTTTTTTTCAGGCACATATTTTACTGCAACATCTAACATTAGCCTACTGCAGGCTTTAGCTACAGGTATATGCAGTATTCAAATCTTGATTTTAGTTAGATCCACGTTGTTTTCAAGTACCTTATTTGGTGTCTCAAGGTACCCCATGTGGTGTCTCAAGGTGCCCGAGTACGGGGTACATTGAGACACTTTTCTGAAAATCTGTTTTGTTAAAAAATGTAAGGTTACACATTTCTGATAATTTTCATCTCTTGCTCAAATATACCCCACTGGATGCTGTATCCATATGTGTCGGCAAAATATTTTATTTTGAAATTAAATCTGTGTTTGGGGGGTTTGAATTTTTCCGTCTCAAGGTGCCCCAGTCTCCCCTACTCAAGAAACGTGGCTAACAGATCAATCAGATGTGTCGTTATTTAAAATAGACGGCTATAACTTAATTTCACAGGGGAAAAAATGTAGTGCACATGGTGGGCTAGCAATATACTTAAAAGATAAATTAAATTAGAAATCTTTGACTCTTTAAGAGAAATCTGACATTTTTGAAGCACAATTTATAGAAATTTCTGTTTCGACAACCATAAACCTGTCATTATAGGAAATACGTATAGGCCACCACGTGATTTAAATAAAAACTATGAAACATTTAGTTTTGAAATATGTCCAACTGACTATTCCAAAACTATCTCTTTAGATATGGATAATGTAAAAAAAAACAAATTACTGAAGATAACCTCCAAAATATAATAAGTAGGGACCCTAAAGCAGACCCAAATATAAACTACAACATAATTAACGAATCTATCACTAAGGCAATCAAAATGTGTTCAAAATAAAAAACAGCTAAATTCAACAGACGAAAGCACAAGCGAGGCAAAAGGCTTGATAAGATTTATAAATACTAGAAACGATATGTATAGAGAACTGAGAAAAACTTCACCTAACTCTGAAGATTTTCAAACGAGAACAACTAACAGCAAAACTTTTAATACTATTTTTTAAAGAATTATCCACAAAGCAAAAAAAAAACAGTATTACAGTTCCTATTTTGAAAAAAAAAATATAAATAATATTAAACAGACGTGGTCGACTATAAATAATATTTTAAATAAAAATAACAAGAAACATAAACTCCCAGATTTGTTTAATATAAACAGGTCATTAAACAAACAATGAAAAAGACATTGTTAATAGCTTTAACACATATTTCTGTAACATCGGTCCAAAATTAGAATCTGCAATTACCATCGATTCTAACAAATCTTACAACCATTATCTAAAAAATCCCACAACTACGACATTTCACATTGAGCTAACAAAGAGCACAACTGTCACTAAAATAATAAATGAACTTAAACCAAGACATAGCACCGGTCTGGATGGATTATACACAAAATTATTACAGAATATTAGGGAACCCCTAATGGAAGCAATAACTTTCATTCACTCTTAACCAGTCTCTGGATACAGGCATTTTTCCTAAAAAAAATAAAAATTGCAAAGGTAATACAAATTCATGAAAAAGATGATCCATCGCTTTTAGAAAATTACAGACCGATATCAATACTACCATCCATCGCTAAAATATTCGAAAAAATTATTTGTAACCAAATTAATGATAATTTCCATAGCGGTCGGTACGGCTTTAGAAAGCACCATTCAACCGAATTGGCTGCTATGGAATTAATTGACAGAACAACACAAGATATGGATACAGGAGAAACTCCTTTTGGTTTATGGGCAAAGCCCGCCACTTCAAGACGTTTCCACTAGCTACATATCAAAAAATCAACTTCTCACTAGACCACTTTTTGCAACTTTATCTTAAAAAGAGATTATTTTTTCTTGTCCTAAAAAATTGAGAAACCAAGTATAAAACATTAATTTTAATCATTTTTTTAAATGAACAATTAAAAGCACCAAAAAACACACACAGAATACGTTACATTTTTTTATAGTTTAAACATTTCCCAAAATATCTGATAAGTATTGGGCATTTTTGTACAGATACTATACAAAATAAAAACATGCACAATTAAATATATTAATGTAATTTCAATGTTTCTAAGTGTCAATGGCAATGCTATTGCAGTATACGAGATATAAAGGTTTTTTCAAAATAGTAGTGTATTTTTATTTCAGTTTTTTCCTGATAAGAACGGTAGTGTGTACATGTTCAATACCCATTCAATATTGTTTAAAATAAGCCTAGGCAATACAATAAATTGTGTGTGTCATTGTCACCAGACTTATTGTATCTACTATTTCACTATACTTCACCAGGCACAAAATCATTATTAGAATTAAAAGTAACGTATTCTGTATTTGTGTGTATAATGGACGTTATTACACACTGACACATTGAATAATCGAGGTGTTTTTTGTTTAAACACATTTTTGATTATTTCTATAACGATATATACTGAGTTTCTGTCATTTCGTGCCTGTTGATTAATATTCCCAATAAAAAAGCAAAATGCGTTACCAAAATACGTTACATAACTAACATAATTCATGTCATGATAAAGTAATGATACTAAATGTCAGTATATCCAGTAAATAGTTGTATCATACAAAGTGTGAGTGTTTTGTACTTTTGTTACGAAACATAATGCACTATTACAACATTGTTTAGTGAAGAGCAAAATACGTTACCAAAATACGTTACCAAAATACGTTACAAAATGTAACGTATTTTGTGTAACGTATTCTGTATTTTTTTTCTTCTTGCACAATTGTAAAGCTGGGTTCAGTGGCCAGGCTAAATTTTTACGTGCTGCGTGGAGACATACTTAGTGAGTAACTAAAGGGTCATTTGTTGTTAAGTGTGCATATCACTATATCTTCAGAGTCCATGTAACGTATTCTGCTTTCTTAAAAAATAAATAGTGTCTGCTTGTTTCTATTGATTATTGCAAGAGTAGCACTTTTAGTATCACATATTTATTTTTATGTTTTCTTACATACCTACCTTAGATTACATATTCATCACACAGCAAGGAACTAATTTAGCTCATCTTAGAATTGTTGGCAAAAGCAACTAACTAGCTCAAATGTAACGTATTCTGTTATTTTGTGGCGACATGAACATTAATTCAATTTTGCAAGGGACAATATACTACTTTTGGGATTTTTTTTTTTTTATACAATCACTACTATATGTTCGTCAAATTCAAACAATTTATCATAAAAAAACTGCACCCACTCATGAACGGTGACCTGTCTAAAACAAAAATTTAAGCTGGCGACATGCCAAAAATGCCATTTTTATGGCATTCCAGTGGTCAAACGCACAATTTTTCTTGTCTAGGCTATCGATAACTATACATTTTCTAAAAGGTCTACGCACGAATTCAATGATAAAACTGGTTAAAGGGACTGGCCCAGGCTAAAATCATCAAAAAATCGGTGATTTTATTTCGGGTTCTTAATATGACCATATGATGTAAACATGTACATAGACTAGAACTGCAATTTTTTATAATTTTTGTGCTGCGCATTCATCAGTTAGACTAGATATAGAGACGAAATTCCCGCATTTCCTATTTTTGACATGGTTGTCAATAATTAGAAATCAGGAATTTCGTCTCTATATCTAGCCTAACTGGTGAATGCGCAGCACAAAAATTATAAAAAATTGCAGTTCTAGTCTATGTACATGTTTACATCATATGGTCATATTAAAAACCCGAAATAAAATCACCGATTTTTTGATGATTTTAGCGTGGGCTAGTCCCTTCAAACATAAGTGGAGCTCACTGCAAACGAGAACACTGTTGGGGTCACATGATTCTTGATGTCGCGGGATTTGCCCATATTCTTGGACCTCTCTTAAGCCTTTGATACTCTGAATCACACTCCTTTTGGTTTATGGGCAAAGCCCGCCACTTCAAGACTTTTCCACTAGCTACATATCAAAAAATCAACTTCTCACTAGACCACTTTTTGCAACTTTATCTTAAAAAGAGATTATTTTTTCTTGTCCTAAAAAATTGAGAAACCAAGTATAAAACATTAATTTTAATCATTTTTTTAAATGAACAATTAAAAGCACCAAAAAACACACACAGAATACGTTACATTTTTTTATAGTTTAAACATTTCCCAAAATATCTGATAAGTATTGGGCATTTTTGTACAGATACTATACAAAATAAAAACATGCACAATTAAATATATTAATGTAATTTCAATGTTTCTAAGTGTCAATGGCAATGCTATTGCAGTATACGAGATATAAAGGTTTTTTCAAAATAGTAGTGTATTTTTATTTCAGTTTTTTCCTGATAAGAACGGTAGTGTGTACATGTTCAATACCCATTCAATATTGTTTAAAATAAGCCTAGGCAATACAATAAATTGTGTGTGTCATTGTCACCAGACTTATTGTATCTACTATTTCACTATACTTCACCAGGCACAAAATCATTATTAGAATTAAAAGTAACGTATTCTGTATTTGTGTGTATAATGGACGTTATTACACACTGACACATTGAATAATCAAAGTGTTTTTTGTCTAAACACATTTTTGATTTCTGATTGTTATGTGCATATATGGTGTATTTGCTACTGTTTCTGTATTGCGGGGTACTCGTTGGGTGCCCTGGTGTATCTAAAAGCAAAACTCTCAACAGCGGCATCATCTCTGTAGTTTTCTTCAGCTGCTTCAAAAAGTTCAAGTGTCTGGGTGATGTTTTGGATTCTGTTACCCCCATAACCGTTTGCCATATTGAGGTGCCATGTTTTGGACGTTTTTCTAATTTAGCTCAGATTTTGATCTAGCACAGCATTTTTCTTGCTCAGAGAAAACTGTGGAATGTGGTCAAATATTTCTTTTAGCATGTCAGCAGTTACGAAAAAAGGCTCAGCATAATTTTATTGGACAATTTTAAAATTTATTGAATCTACCTAGTCTAGCTAGAATTAGACCCCTCCATCTCGGATTTTGATCTCGCATGGCATCTTTCTAGACCAGTGAAGACAATAAAATGTTGTCAAATAATCATTTGAATATGTCTACAATACCGGTCAATTGGTATCAGCTTTGCAGACTGGAAAAAACAGAGTTTTCCAGAACTCCGATCAACTATGGTCTGTATAGCCTTAATTCACTGTGACATGGACGTTGCATGATCTTGATACCCTAGATTGCAAAAAGACCTACAGCATAAATTGCAGATCCTTCAAAATAAAACTATTCGATTTTCGATTTGTTCTAGATCTTACCCAGTGTATGTAGCCATATAGAGGATACTTTATGAATTAAATCAGCTAAATTGGATCCCGGTTAAATTCGGAGTACAACAAATTGCTTATAACAACATGCATAGACTGGTCCATGGTCTAAGAGAGGCCATTTCCATGGTCCATGAGCAACTATGACACCAGAAAGATTTTCTCAGTGTTTTTATCTCTGGTGGTGAGTATGGTGGCTCCCCTATTTTTATTTACATGCTGATGTTATCGAGTTGAGAGGAAGGGTGACGATAAATAATAACTGTTTGACTCCGTAGTACTCTTGATCTTTCTTAATTCAAATTATAGTTTGTATTGAAATTTATTCACTGTGCACTATCCCGGACGAAACGTGGCGGCCTCGGTCTCGAGGCTGACACTGTGGGGGCTAGTTGGACACTGCCCTGCTAGTTGGATTGCAAGTGTGCGGGAAAATTTTGGCGAGGATAGTGTGGGTGAAACCGTTCAGAAAGTTCTGGAAACCCGAACAGCCTCACCAACCGAAGAGGGGCAAGACGTTGATCCGCACAATGTTTCAATGTACGCTCCACCGAATAAAGATATCTAGGCCTATCAAAGTGTAAATCGAGTAGTTATAATCAGTATAATGGCGGACAAAATGGCGAAGCAATTTCCCAATATCTAATTTCTTGTTTGAAAGGCAATGCCAGACAGGCATCCATTCTAGGCAGCCCAATACTATTGAAATATATGCAAGCATGGTTTCCACAGGGAAAATGTGTGTGGGGTTTGGGGGTCCGAAAAGGGAAGGGGATCTGGGGGTCCTCCTCTGTTTTACTAGCACTCCAGAATGGTCTTTGTCTGTAAGCATGTGTCTGTTGTGCCGATAATAAGTTTTATGATGACACATATCTCTCCCAACTGGTTCCCACAATTAAAAAGTGCAGATGCAAGTTAAATTCCTCCTGTTTTGTATTCAACAAAAAGTATATTGTTGTTGCGCACAAAGAGATCACTATATTTTTTGTGTCTACAGACAGTGTATGATTTGGATGCATGTTATAAATGGTTTAAGCTAAGTGTTTAAACAGCTCAAAGCATACAGTGATGTCTGTTAACAAATTTGACAAATATAACTGTGTTCAGTGAAAATAACATTTAAATATGTCAAGCACCTGAATGGATACCCCGCCTGTCGTTTCTCAAAAATCTGTCAAGTGTAAATCTGTTGATCAGCGATCAGCAGACAGCCCAGTATGATACCGCTAGAGTGCATTGTACCAGCGGTGCTCACCTTCGTTGGCTGCACCAAGTGATATGATGTCACGGCAGATACCCCTCAAAAATAGCCAAACATGAATAATAATAATAATAATAATAATAATAATAATAATAATAATAATAATAATAATAATAATAATAATAATAATAATAATAATAATAATAATAATAATAATAATAATAATAACAATGGGACACGTCATTTTAATATGGAGGTTGTTTTACATAATTTTTTTATTCATACTGTATAAATTAAAGGTGATGAAAGTGTATTTATCTAACTCCCAACGTTATGACATTAAAGGTTCAGATGTAATATTGAATCCAAACATTTTACGTGAAAATATAGCGTTAATGTATTGTGTTTAAGGGGTCATATTTACTCCTAATGACTTTACTCTCCGGTCAATATGATCAGCTCCAAAATGTATAAATTTGTATTAAATGACAATGTTCTCAACGAATCTAAAGGAATTATAAATAAAAATGTAAAGAGATACACATGTTGATTGCTTTAAACAATTACTGTGATATATTGGACCCAGGATTTTAGAAATCGAACTGGTATATATAATCACCTTTTGATCGTTTCGGGACCGACCAGAAACATAATAAATTGCGACAATCCTGTGTATTCTCTCAGGACGCAATCAAGTCAGGATCAGTAGCAGTGGACGAGCCTACACCATGAGACGTGGGCATGGATGGCTATATTTGTTTTCCGTGAGAGAATCAACCTTTTTAACATGTCAGTGACTTGCACCCCAATGTCGAAAAATGCTCATAACTTTTTAACCGTTTTGAGCCTGAATTTACCATTGTCATCTCCATCCACTACAAGCCGCGAATTGCTGTCGCAATTCTCGACTTGTAGTGGATCAAGTTGATTTGATGTTGATGACGTTGTGACAAATGAACTGTGCATGAGTAAGTAAAATGCTACTGATTCTCAGAAAATTAAAAACTCACGTTAACACTTTGGTACCACTGCTGTGGCTCATATAAAAATGTTCAGTGGATTGTGTGAATGGGCAATGCATAATAAAGCTATAGGCCCTATGTTTGCTTAAAATTATATTTCCCCCTGCTATATATCATGTTGTAAATGAATTTTAGTTGTAAGTTTAGACATTTTTATAAATAAAATTCATCACCTGTAATTTATACAATATGAATAAAAAGGATGGGCTAAACATATCCTCCATATTCATTAGACATGTCACATTCAAAGATGGTGATTATTATTATTCTTTTTCTCTATTTTTTAGATGTAAAACTTTGTAAATGTAATATGTTCTTCACAACCCATCTAGCTCTCAAAGTTATGATATATATAGTTCAGGTGTAATATTGAATCCAAAATTTGGACGCAATATATAGAAGAAGAAGAAGTGTTTATTCAACCATGAAAATAAATAAATATACGATATATGAAACAATACACAGGGTGGTTTGAAAGATCTCCATTAAGATCACAAGGTCGCTAGCTTGAAGTCCACCCATGATGTCATCTATATAAACATATAACATTTTAAAATCTTGAGTAGTATATGGGCTATACATGTGAAGTGAGCGAATATAATGGGTTTGCAATAAAGCTTAACCTATAAACTTAGTACTTACATAACTAACATAATTCATGTCATGATAAAGTAATGATACTAAATGTCAGTATATCCAGTAAATAGTTGTGTCATGCAAAGTGTGAGTGTACTTTTGTTACGAAACAGAATGCACTATTACAACATTGTTTAGTGAAGAGCAAAATACGTTGCCAAAATACGTTACCAAAATACGTTACAAAATGTAACGTATTTTGTGTAACTTATTCTGAATTTTTTTTACTTTTTGCACAATTGTAAAGCTGGGTTCAGTGGCCAGGCTAAATTTTTACTTGCTGCGTGGAGACATACCTAGTGAGTAACTAAAGGGCCATTTGTTAAGTGTGCATATCACTATATCTTTAAAGTCCATGTAACGTATTCTGTTTTCTTAAAAAATAAATAGCGTGTGCTTGTTTCAATTGATTATTGCAAGAGTAGGCCTAGTACTGTTAGTATCAGATAAATTTTTTATGTCTTTTTATATACATACTTTAGATTACATATTCATCACACAGCAAGGAACTTTAGTTGATCTTAGAATTTGTGGCAGATAAAAACAACTAACTAACTCAAATGTAACGTATTCTGTTATTTTGTGGCGACATAAACATTAATTCAATTTTGCAAGGGACAATATACTACTTTTAGGAATTATTTTTATAAATACAATTACTACTATATGTTCGTCAAATTCAAACAATTTATCTTCCAAAAATTGCACCCACTCATGAGCAGTGACCTGTCTAAGACAAAAATTCAAGCTGGCGACATGCCAAAAATGACATTTTTAAGGCATTACAGTGGTCAAAAGCACATTTTTTTTGTCTAGGCTATGGATAGGCCTAACTATACATTTTCTGAAAGGTCTATGCATGAATTCAGTGATAAAACTGGTTAAACAAAAGTTGATGTCACTACAAACGAGAACACTGCTGGGGTCACATGATTCTTGAATTCGCGGGCTTTGCCCATATACGGGTTATCCAGGTTCTGCCGGTGGCAGACAACTGGATAATGAAGGTGGACCACTTCTATCACAGCCGGACCACTTCTACTTTGCTTCCGCCGGGCCTGTTGTACTAACGTTGGTCTACGACGCGTCACTGGCCCAGTGATGTTTCATGTTTTGCTGGTAATCGTCCCGGGTAATCGTACCCAGCAAACACGGGCTCTCATCCAATGCTGTTTCAATGTTGGTCCAGCGTCCAAGACGGTGGGCCGGCATTGAAACAAGATTGATCAAATGCCCCGTGTCTGCAGGATGGCAGTCAATATAAGAAAAGACGGGACATTGACCCGATGTTGTTTTAATGCTGGGCCATCGTCGCAGACGCTGTCTCATCATTAAAATAACGTTGGGTTAATGTCTCGTGTTTGATGAGGACGGGCTGCCTGTCTGGCGCTACAAGACATTGAGCCAATGTTTGTATAAATCATAGATATAGATACAGATTTAGTTGAGCCAGTGTCGTGGACGGTGGACCAATGAATAGGCTATATTTACGTCCAAACTATTCATCACACATAGATGACGTCGCTCAGGTAAACCCCATATAATCTCTGAGGTCGAATGCGTTCAGACGTCTGTCACAGGGTATTTTCTAGGACTAATTTCATATTTTCCCGCCAAACACCAGATGGCACAAGTGCGCAGCTGTCGATGGGGTCTACGGTATTGAGGTATTCGCCTACCCCCTACAGGAAGCATTGCCACATGCTCAGTCGCTCGCCATTTTTGACCGATGTTGCGCATACAAAACCGCAAAATTCGTTAACTTTCAACGTCATTTTATGACATTTAGGGTGAGTTTTCAAACAATACGATTGTGAATAGTGGTTCTATGGTCATTTATCTAGACTCTACTTTAGCCAAGTAAGGGCCATATAAAGCGTCAATGTTGTAATTTGGGTGAAAATATCATGATAGTTTGTCTCATTTCATTGTCTCGCGCAGCCGCAGTCGCCATTTTGTCATGAAGACTTGGATGTTTCAGTAACCAGCCACTGAATATCTTCGTCTGTTGCCTTGTCTGGCCGTAGTATGGCAATAAAACATGTACCAAATTCATCTACAATAGTTAGCGACAAAGATGATATTCACTATAGAGTGAAAATCATCTTCTAGGCGCGAAATAATAAGGTATTTCGGCGAGAATTGTGTCGGAGTATTTCAGCAGTGCGGCTCTGCGAGAAGGTGCATTTTGCGCAAACTCCAGCGCAGTCGCATTCCTCGGAGGAAGATAGATTGTGCCGGCGATTTTGCGCGCTAGACACCATGCATGTTTGTAAACATAACACATTGATTGTAACATGCATGCTGTTAGCTCGTGTGTACACACAACCTTATGAAATAATGTCACAATTAACAGTGTCACTGTCAGTGACACTGTCCAAGACCAGACTGAGAGTGAGACTCAAGTCTTCCAACCCAGTGGCACTGTGGCAGTGAGTCCCAGTCCCAGGTCTGAATTGTGACACCAGCATCACTGGCAGCTGGCATTGTGCCATTTGTGGCATCAGTCTGATCAGACTCAGTGACATCATCATCATTCATGGCATCACTCACTCAGCCTCGGGTGTCTGTGGCACTGACTGACCAAGATCAGATGAATATTTTAAAAGTTATGGCAATTTTAAAAATTAAATTTCCCCAAAATGAGGGCCACCGTAATTGCTGTACCGTTATAGGCCTAGACCCTCTAGACTATACACTTTGAAGAAATAGACTACACCGAAATGACATCCTCGTTTACTGAATGACGGGCTCCCATTAGCAGGCCCGTCATTTGGGTGGGGGGGGAGGTCAAGAGGGTCGCACACCCCCCCCCCCCTCCTTTGACCACAAAGCTGAAGATTTACTCCAGCAACATCCCCAGAATACACCATATATTGCACCAATTTGCAGCTAAAAATAAAAAAAAGGCCCAAGGACCCTTCTGACCTGCGTCTCAACGCCAAATATCAATTCAAGCAGTATTTTATAGCAGGTCTAATTAACTTATATAAATTTCGAAAACACCCCACCAATCCAAAATTCGACCCCTTGTTCAAAAATTCCTGGGCATGGGCCTGCCCATTAGTGTGTATTTCGGAGAATCTGTGTCCCGTTGTTTAGGGATATCGCCAAAATTACCCTTTTTCAAAGTGGCACCGACGGTCACTTTAACTAGACATTAACTGATTGGAATTTTTGGGGTACTTGCAACCCCACCCCCCCCCAATTTATCACTTGCGGGGCTATTTTGGCACCCCCTTGGGAAATTGATATAATCCTATGGTTTTCAATACATACCATAAGTTAATCAAAAGTAACTATTATTATAGGTTATACTATATTGTGGGGAACATGTTTATTTCTATTTACAATTTTTGTATAATATTTTAACACCAGAAATAAATATTTTACCGAAGTGTTATTTTTTACGCCTTTTTTTTTTAATTTGACAAATTTGAACTCTGGAATGGTATTTATCCATTTTATTACCTGTCGTATGCAGTTTTCTTTTTTGATATTTGAAGGGTCCTTACCACATAAAAAAAAATTGATAAAAAGTTAAATATTGAGCCTTATCACTTGCCCGACTTGCCACTGACATGCGGTTTCTGTTGTGACAGTCGTTGAAATTTAAAATGTTGCAAATTGAAGCTATTGCCCCCACCTGAAATCGGTTGCCCTGGGCAATCGGGCAACTGGCACTTCAAAGTAGCAGGGGCTATTTTGCCACCTCTTCAAAATGGCCGCCAGAGCCTCATTTTCGGTCCGATATGAAAACGGACTTGACCACTAGACTCACCGACCCCTAAAAACTATATAAATATTTACATAACTGGTTTAAGGCACCTATTCAATAATTAAATAACTTTTCCGCAAAATAATGACTTTTTCACTGAATATTTTATGTTATGTCTGTATGGTGCACTTACCTGAATCTATGTAATATATTAAATGGAATGATAAAAAGGTCTACAGACTGTTCAATTAATTTGATTTTCCTTCGATTAGCTTCTCAGTTATATTATTTTGAATTAAAAAATATTTATATGGCAAAATATTTTTATTGGGATTCTGCCAAATGGTTTTAATTCACAAAATATGATCAAAATTAGCTGCAGTGGCAAAATAGCCCCGGTACAGCCTGGTCTATTTTGCCAGAAATGGATAGAAGAGACAATTTTTTTTTTAAATTGCCGGCATCTTATAAAGATACACTGTGTCGGCGATTTACATAACACATTGTTAATGTAACATGCATCCCTGCCATGCTCGCATGTCTACCACAACCTGATGAAATAGGCTAATGTCACATTTAACAGTAACACTGTCCAGGACCAGACTCCAGAGATTTTAAAATTCTGAGACGAAGCTAATGGGTTTATAGAGGGCGACATTCTTATTTTTTTTACTTCATGCTAAATAGACTAATTTTCAAACCATACAAAAATTTTCAATGAAATTTTCAGGGTAGTCACCCCCTCTCTAGAAAATAGCGTAAATAAAATTTTATGACAATTGGTTGAGAATTGACTGAGAAATCGGTGAAAATCATTCACCGCAGGTAATGTGAATCTGGGTATTGTTAACAGCCTAAAAATAATACATCATTAGTTGTGAAGGCCAGTCTTTTTTTATAATATTTTTTTCGTGCGGAAATTGCCAGGATGCAATGTCAGGATTCGGAATAAAATTAAACTTCAGATATGTCTTAAAAATGCGGATTGTGTTGAAATGCATTGTAAACTCATAATTAGAGGGGTGGATCAACCAAATATTATAATCTAGTGTTTTCTGGGAATGACCTCAGCATCTGGTAAACACGCTTTATAGGCCACAGATAGTTGTGTGTGTCTGTTCTCAGGACCGCAAAGCATGGTGAAATCAGGAGTTTTCACAAGAAAAAAATACATGTGGAATAGCACTTTGGTGTATTGAGAGAAATGATAATAAAAAAATTGAAGAAAATGAAAATTTTAGTTTATTTTGGTTAAATCAATGTAGGCGGGCCCGTAAAACATACATATAATAATAATACAAGTCTGGACTAAACTGTTACTTTTAACTTATGCACAGGACATATTGTAGACACGTAGAATAAGAAAGCAAGTTAAAGGCCACTTTGCGTCTTTTGATTTGTCACAAGTTGTCTTAACTTTTATGCTGCCGATATTTTTCGGACTATTTTTCATTCATTAAGAAGCCCGCCTCGAGACGGGCTGCTTACTGTATTCCACACGGTCCGCCGCCGCAGTTATTTGTTTTCAAGATAGCTACTAATCTATCAACTTCTGCTTCCTCATACTCCACATAGCCATCACATACCACTGGGGAATTGTTTTGGTGACATTTTGATTCATGTATTATCAACCCTTTAATTACTATGGCCACTAACGAAGAAATGCTCGTTAGCGCTTCGTCAGATCTTTGTTTAATTTGGCAAATATGTTCAGCTATGTCAGCCAATGACCTGATCAACTTTTGGGATCAAACAATTTAGCCGTTTAGCTGCCATTTTTAAATTTTGTAATATTTATTTAACTTGAAAAATGCAAAATGACTGGACCATGAATATAAAACAAAATGTAATGTCTCACACAAGGATAACCCATGACAAATTGCACACTAAAAAATCCAAAATGGGTGCCAGTCGGCCATATTTTTTTTTTTTTTTTTTTCCACTATTTGAAAATCCTGCATGATAGCTGATCTATGAATTTCTGCTTCCACATACTTCACATAGCTATCATATACCACTGGGGGATTTTTTGTGACATTTAGATCCCCATATAATCAACCCCTTAATTACTAGGGCCACTAACAAAGAAATACTTGTTAGCGCGTTTCTGGGATAAGTTTCCAGCAGATCTCTTCCAGATTTCTTATTTGGCAAATATACACAGCAATGTCAGCCAATGACCTGATTAACTTTTAGGAGCAAACAATTTTAAAATAGTGGTAGAGCAATAATGAAGGGCTGCTTTTGTGTTTGTTTCCGAACAACTCTTTCTAGTTTGAAGCTCGAATTGCTAACGCAATTTCCAGCTTCAAATGATGAAAAAAAATTATGTTTATGAAAAATTATACGTCTTTTAAATTTAATTATTAGAATAACTAAGTCTCTATCACAAAGCACTTTAGCAATTAGAGTTGAATTTATATGGTCTGAAATTTGCTTGAAAACGCATATATACGGTCCTGGCAGCATAAGGGATAAAATATTTTTTTTACTGTGAAGAAAATAATTGCATAATCTGCTTAGGACGAGCTATGTTGACAAAATTTGACCCAAACATCAAGATTAAACCATTTTTGTCAACTGTTGACTTCTTTCGAACATATATTTTGAAATATTTCCATTTATTTTCGTTTTTTCAAAAATAAAACCAAACTATATTTTTGTGTTTTTTTAACACATTTTATAAAGAGGAAATACACACATGCCATACTGTTTAATTGTGAGCCTGTCATTCCATAAAAGAGACTGTTATTCCAGTGTATTTTGGTAAGTGTATTCCATTATTTAGTTTGACCCCAAATAAACAACTAGTCTTTTATATACAGGTCTAAATATAAATGTTTATTGTTGTTTGTAGGTGATACATGTAGGTTTTCACGATGGATCAGTCGCAGGTCTCCCTGCAACATTCCTCCATGGGTGCCATGACAGCGAGTATGATGAACGACCCCATGAGTGAACCAAGCTCCCCGGAAAGCATTCCATTTGATAATACTGATCTATTGAGTTCAGCAGTCCAGGATGAAGTCACTGCGCAGCTCGCTGCGTCAGGTTGGCTCACATTTTATTAAAATACACCGGTGACGTCAGTCTATTGTTAGAACAGATGAATCTACTGTTATTTTTAATACTGGCTGTGTCGGGCACAATATACGAGTTTAATCATGAAACTGCATGGCTAATATTTCGTTGTTTACCATGCTGACAACGAGATGGCATTTCGCTATATAAAAATTTTGAACACTTGTACCTATTTTGTGTATTTTAAGTCGAAGAAAGAACTCAATCACGATATATTCGTAGATCCGAATATACTCGGCGCTGCCTCGTACATTCGCATCTACGAATCTATCAAATTTTGTTCTTTCTCCTTGACATATGTTTACGGTGCACATTTTTGAGGCGCGTCCGTATGGTTTTCCACGATTTGAAACATGCAGAACAACGTTGTTAACCCTCAAATTTTGTATAAACCATGGAGACCAAAGGGGTTTATTTCAATTTAAAATCATAAATATCTTAGTTAGCTCTTTCTGCTTCTTTTGAATACCTATTATGGGTCTACAGACATATAATTTTAATTCTCTCAGTGTAGGGATCGACTTTATACGTCATAATCTAGTGTCTATAGAGGTCAGATTCTGACGTCTGAAAAAGGTCCCCACACTGAAAGGGTCAATTACACTTGTGTGGCCTATTTGAAATGGTAATTTTCATTACGTCTCACAGAAATTAAAATTAGTAACAAATGCGGGTTTTATAATATAATTCACTGTGAAATGGGAATCTCAGTAGCAGCGCACAACCTTTGATAATCTGGACTGCATTGGAAATTTCAATGATCGATAATTTATTGGCCTAATTTCATTTCACCTTAATTGTTGTTGATTGGGATGCAGTTGTATACATTAAATGTCCCATTTTGTTTGTTTTGTGGCTTCAAAGTAATGCAAGTAAAATATACAAAAAAGTATAGGCCTATATAAAAGATACACACAAAGATGAAAACTGCTTAGTAGGCATGATTAGCACTTTGGAGAATAATTTTATAAAATACCCAAGTGTGATGTTAACGCAATAACCCTTATGAAGTTATCCTTAATTCATTGAAATTTTCAAACACTTGGAGTTGTGTCTCGCTACCACGACCCACGGCAACTTCAAAGTGTGTGAAAATCACTCCTATTATTTGATTAATTTGAGATAAAATATTTGCAAATCTTAATGTTTAAACACTCATTTTGTACCCAATAACAGTGCTTTAATTGACTATTGAAAAGGATTAAAAACTACTACGGTATATAGTCGTGATTAGCAGGCAAAAAGTTAACAATATAATGCACAGTGACACAATGACATACTTAAAAAGTGTGTCTCGATCCTGAAAGTATTCAAATCTTTACATTGTGTTTGTAACCTTTTATTTCTTTGCCTAACTTTGTCTAAAATTACAGGTCCCATCGGCGTAGCAGCTGCTGCTGCTATAGCTACCGGCAAGAAGAGAAGACGTCCGCATTTATTTGAGACGAATCCGTCAATCAGGAGAAGACAGCAAACAAGGCTGCTGAGGTGAGTGATACGTGGATGAACAAATCATTGTTAACCCTTCAAGTCCTCAGGATGCATTAAAGCATCATTATACATCCCTGAAAACAGACTTAATTTTCCTAAAATCAACGGTTTTAGAACGAAAATTCCCATAAAACTGGTTTACCAATACAGCACAATTTTCTTTAATTTTTCACCCACGTCAAATCATCTTCATCCACTACAAGTCGAGAATTGCGACAGCAATTCGTGGCTTGTAGAGGATGAAGATGACAATGGTAAATTCAGGCTTGAAAGGGTTAAAGTACTAATTATAGATCTATGACTGATTTCAACTTTTATTTGTCGTTCTCACAAGAAAATTGGAAGGAGAAATTAGCTTTAAATCTGTTAGATTGGCATTTGTTTTAATAAAATTGGACAGACAAAGAAACAGCTGTTTTATTAACACAATTTAAACTGAAAAAGTAAAAAGGTACATATGCGAGTAATTAATTACAATTTATTCAAAAGCTCTTAACCTTTTCAAACCTGAATTGACCATTGTCATCTTCATGCACTACATGTGCTGTCAAGATTCTCGACTTATAGATGTCCGAGATAATATATTTTTTGTTATTTTTACAGGAAATTGAAGGCGACAATAGAGGAGTACACGACGCGGGTTGGTCAGCAGGCCGTGGTACTGTGCTGTACTCCAGGCAAACCAAGCACCTCTTCTAACGGCTATAAAGTCTTTGGCTCCCAACCTCTTGAGAATGTGGTAAATGCCTCCAGATCAAAACACTAAACATGACTATATAGTCATTTTTAATGTTTTGTTAGCAGGTTCAACTTCAGTTATTGGGAATGAAATGAGGGTTTAAACATAAAGATTTGCAAATGTTTGGTCTCAAACAAATGACAGTAATTTTTACCGACTTGTTGCTGACATAGCAAGAAGCAAATTGAAGTAATTAAAATGAAATGTTTTAAATTATTGATTTAAATTATTTAATTTAGCGTTTTCAGGGTTAAAAACTTTGATCTCCCCATGTTGTTTTTAGGCATCGTGCAGACAATTTTAATTACAACTTGAATCAAAACACATAGCATTTTTGTCTTAAATTTTCTTGTTTAAAACAAAGATGGTGTCGTAATTGTATGTGATTCCGTAAACGAGGCCGTCCATAGAATTACATTACAAAATATTACAGCACTTTAAGGGTCAACCCCTGTTCAGCCGGGACCATATATCTATATATATGGTTGCAAAATGTTCAGGACCAAATAGTATGTTACTTAAATCCATAAGTTAATTTGTGGTGGATGATAAGTTAATCAAATAATTCATTTTTGCAAATTGTTTATTTTTTGTTAATATCACTATTTTTCGTCATTTCAAGCTGAAAATTGCGTTTGCAATTCCAGCTTAGAATGAACGAAAAATAGAAACAAACGATACAGCAGCACAAGTGTAACATTCTCTTTCCTGGACAGATACGAGGATGCAGAGGTGTCGTGATGCAGGATTTAGACGCAGCCCTGGCACAACAGGCCCCCCCTGCTCAGCCTGATTGCGGCTCATTACACGAACTACCACCTCTTGTCATAGATGGCATTCCTACCCCAGTCGACAAAATGACACAGGTCAGTACAGAAATAAAATCTGTTTAAAAATTGTCTCTTTGGATATGAAAAGTTGTAACTGGTATCTGACACTTGAGAAGTGGCGGATACACCCTTTCATACCCAAAAGGGGGATATCGCAGATATGATTTTTCTGTTATTTACCTGAATTGTATTTATGTAAGATCAAAAATGATCAATTGCATAGACCCCAAGTCAGATCTTCATAGTTTATACAAAAAGCACTCTGCGTTGTAAAAGAACTCTGCGTTGTAAAAAAAACTCTGCGTTGTGAAAGAACTCTGTGTTGTAAAAGAACTCTGCGTTGTAAAATAACTCTGCGTTGTAAAATAATTCTGCATTGTAAAATAACTCAGACTCTGCCTTGTAAAAGAACTCTGCGTTGTAAAAGAACTCTGCGTTGTAAAAGAACTCTGTGTTGTGAAATAACTGCGTTGTAAAAGAACTCTGCATTGTAAAATAACTCCGACTCTGCCTTGTAAAAGAACTCTGCCTTGTAAAAGAACTCTGCATTGTAAAAGAACTCTGCATTGTAAAAGAACTCTGCATTGTAAAAGAACTCTGCGTTGTAAAAGAACTCTGCCTTGTAAAAGAACTCTGCATTGTAAAAGAACTCTGCGTTGTAAAAGAACTCTGCCTTGTAAAAGAACTCTGCATTGTAAAATAACTTAGACTCTGCCTTGTAAAAGAACTTTGCGTTGTAAAAGAACTCTGCGTTGTAAAAGAACTCTGTGTTGTAAAAGGACTCTGCATTGTAAAAAAAACTCTGCGTTGTAAAAGAACTCTGCGTTGTAAAATAACTCTGCGTTGTAAAAGAACTCTGCATTGTAAAATAACTCAGACTCTGCCTTGTAAAAGAACTCTGCGTTGTAAAAGAACTCTGTGTTGTAAAAGGACTCTGCGTTGTAAAAGAACTCTGCGTTGTAAAAGAACTCTGCGTTGTAAAATAACTCTGCCTTGTAAAAGAGCTCTGCGTTGTAAAAGAACTCTGCATTGTAAAAGAACTCTGCATTGTAAAATAACTCAGACTCTGCCTTGTAAAAGAACTCTGCCTTGTAAAAGAACTCTGCGTTGTAAAAGAACTCTGCGTTGTAAAAGAACTCTGCTTTGTAAAAGAACTCTGCCTTGTAAAAGAACTCTGCCTTGTAAAAGAAAAAGAACTCTGCTTTGTAAAAGAACTCTGCCTTGTAAAAGAACTCTGCCTCGTAAAAGAGCTCTGCCTTGTAAAAGAACTCCTGCCTTGTAAAAGAACTCTGCCTTGTAAGGGTTAAAGCCACTTGATCAGAGAACCCTCTTATTAAATTTTAAATTTAGTACACATGGGTGGATCCAGAAGTTTGTAAAAGGGGGTTTCGTCCAACTGAGAAAATAATAATTTAGGTGTGAATCAATGACTTTCTCCAGATCTGGAGTATGTTTTCCCGATTTTCCACCTGTTTTCTCGTCTTCAAACGTGCCCTGTCAATTTTACAAATATTCCACATTTCACTCCTACTTAGACATGTTAACAGTCATCAATTCCAGTCAAACGTATTAATTTAGCCAAATATTATCGGCTCCAACATAATCGGGCATACAGTTCATGTATAATAATAGAGGATGTAAGGTTGGTTGGTGAAGATCTTAATATGTGCTCTCAGAAGTCATTCAAACCCCAAAATGAACACTAGAATATGTTTTTTGTGATTTGTTTGCTTGACTCAAATTTCTCATCAAGAAATAAAGCTTGAAGCTTTACTTGTCAGTACTCACTTTTTAAATCTTCTGTACATTTTATTTTTAGGCTCAGCTGAGAGCGTTTATCCCAGAGATGTTGAAGTATTCCACGGGCAGAAGTAAGCCGGGCTGGGGAAAACTAGAATGTAGGCCTCTATGGTGGCCAGATGACGTGCCGTGGGCAAATGTGAGGAGTGATGTCCGCTCCATGGAACAGAAGAGAAAGGTCAGTTTAAAAAGAAGTCTGGACATTTAGGCCTAACACTTTACATTGTGCTGCTGTTTGAAAAACGTGAACCAAAAAGTGTTAGAGATGGTAAAAATGTACTGATACAAATTGGTTCGGTATGAACAAATTCTCATAAAAGAAACTATTCTTTGAGAGATATGTTTTTTCATTCTATTTCAATACTGGCAAAGCATGTGACCATCCTAGTACATGTACCCGGTTATTATTAATCATGAGGTGTGGATTCCTGCTGAGATTCTCATCTCAAAGTGAATAAAAATGTCACAATTTTATAAAATACCCAGGTAGGCCTACACTATGTCAAATGGAAGATTGGTACGTCCTTCTTTTTTCCTGATTCATTTTTGGAGCTAAGCGATGTACAGAAGGCTGTGAAACAAAAATTCACCCAAATCTCATGTACATACATGTATAAACTTAATAATAAAGCACACAGGGCTGATGTTGTGTACATGTTAATTTCCTGAAAGCCATTATTTGTGAAAGGTGAATAATAAACTGTTTCAGATCCATGCCTGTATTTACAGTGCTGATTATTATTATCTGAAATATTCACCAGGTATCGTGGACACACGCGCTGAGAACTATAGTCAAGAACTGTTACAAGCACCACGGGAGAGATGATCTAATGCCAAACTTCCACGACAGCGGTACATTAACGGCGGCGCACATCGGCCAAAATCAAATGCCACATCAGACAATGGTACAGACTATAAATAACCCTGACGGCACAGTCTCCATCATCCAGATCGACACGGGAGATATGGGTCAACCTCAGATAGTCACACTCGCTGACGGCACACAGGCGCAAGTTGTCCAAACAGTAAGTGTTTAAACCCTAGATAGACACAGGAGATATGGGCCAGCCCCAGATAGTCACCCTCGCTGACGGCACACAGGCAAAAGTTGTCCGAACGGTAAGTATTTAAACCCTGAATCAACACGGGAAATATGGGCCAACTTCAGATAGTCACCCTCGCTGACGGCACACATGCGCAAGTCGTCCTAACGGTAAGTGTTCAAACCCTAGATAGACACAGAGTTATGGGCCAACCCCAGATAGTCACCCTCGCTGACGGCACACAGGCACAAGTCGTCCAAACAGTAAATGTTAAACTGTAGATAGAATGGGAAGTATGGGTCAGGCCCAGTTTGTCACCCTCGCTCACGGCACGCAGACAAAAGTCTTCTAAACAGTTTGTATAAACCATAGAGACCAAAGGGTTTTTTTCAATTTGAAATCGTCATAAATGTCTTAGTTAGCTCTTACTGCTTCATTTGAATACCTATGTTATGGATCGACTTTCGACCTCAGAATCTGACGTCTGTAAACGTAAGAATCTGACGTCTAATATTGTTCCCTACATTGAAAGGGTTAGAAGACAGCTACAATGCTGCGCTTGGCTGAATTAGTGTGTGATTTAAAAATTATCTCTAATATATGTCGACAAAAAATCCAGCAATTCGGCTAGTAAAATGAAGTGCATCCAAATATATATCACTTGTAAAGATATAATGTTGGGCCAAACGTCATAGATGGTGTGCCAACAATAGCCCAAAATTGGCATATCAATTGACTATGTTTTATGTTGTCAAATTATGATTTTTCGGCTCAAAGATTAGTTCGGCTTGTCTGTTGCAGTTTTATGTTGTCAAATTATGATTTTTCAGCTCAATTGTTTTTTTATTGTATAGTTTTTTATTGTATGGATGTCGGCTTGTCTGTTGCAGTTATCAAATGGTCTGCAGCAACATGAAGCGAACCAGGCGGTGCAGACGTTAGCAGACGTGGCGTCTAATCAGGCAGAGATCACAGGTGTGATTGGTCCCGGGATGGACATGACGGGGGCCCAGACGGTCACCATGAACCAGGACGGGCAGATCATCCTGGCCGGCGAGGGCAATGAATGTAAGTATGATGGGGGCTCAGACAGTTGCCTGGCGGCCGAGGGCAATGAATGTAATATATATATATTTGGATCTGCCCATATGTACTAAATTGAAAATTAGAGTGTATTGACTATTCTCTCATCAGATGCTTCATTAACAAGTGGCTTTAGCATTAGATTCTTTAAAGGTCAAGTTTTAAAATGCTCATTGCAATTATAGAAAAAAAAAATTTGAGGAAAAAAATATTCTGCTGTAGTGCTGTTGTTTACTACAAATGCTAACCAGGGTAGCAGTTTCTGGCATGAACAATAAAACCTCAGCTACACAGCTGCTATACATTTACTCTGGAACAAATTATTTCTGTTACCGTACTTCATCTTTAAATTTTCACCCACTTCAAGTTTTATCTCGCTACTGTGACCCACAACTTTTGAATAACTAACTGATCACATCACTCACCCATTTGACAAAAAAACTAATGATTTAGATGTTAAAAACAAGATATGGACTCCCCTGTTTTTTTTTCCTACTCACATTAGCTAGCAGATGAGTGCCAGTCATGCACACTAGAAGTGGTGAAAATTACTCTGATTTGTACAATTTAAATCAAAACATATTTCAATCTAACAGTTCTCATTTCTCCTTCAAATTGTTTGAAGGTTAAATATAAAGGCTAAAAATAGATATAGAGGCGACTAGCACTTAACCCTTTCAGGCCTGAATTCACCATTGTCATCTTCATCCACTACAAGCCGCGAATTGCTCTCGCAATTCTCGACTTGTAGCGGATGAAGAGGACTTGAAGTGGGTGGGAAATTGAAAAAAATTGCCATGTGTTGGTAAACCAGTTTCATGGAAATTTACATTCTAAAACCCTTATTGTAGGAGAATTAAGTGTGTTTTCAAGGATGTAAAATGATGCTTTAATGCATCGTGAGGGCTCAAAGGGTTGAGGGTTATTAATTTTGACAGATAACAGTGAATGCTTTAGATGAGCGTCTTATCCAGCAACCCGTTTAACCCTTGCAACGCTGAAATGTTTTTGTGTAAACCATGGAGACCAAAGAAATTTTTCTCAATTTTTGAAATCCTCATATATGTCTAGTCAACTCTTTCTGCTTCATTTGAATACCCATGTTATGGGTCTACCATTATGAATGTTTTACTCTTTCAACACGCATGGGGATCCATTTTAGTGTCATAATCTGACATCTATGGATGTCAGATTATGAAGTCTAATGTTGTTCCTCGTGCTGAAAGCTCGGTATTTTGATTACAAATCTTACCCAGCAACCCTTTTAACTAGCGAGCAGCTGTAGTCGTTCTTGATTGGTTTATTCGCTGATCACTGTTATACAGTGTTATACAATCACTGTTATTCATCAAGATTTGTAACTATTTGGTCTCAAATTGAACACATATGACAACATGTGGTAGACAGACACAACTTGAAGTGGGTGAAAATTTTGAATTATTCAATTCAGTGCTTTAAGGGTCAAACTACATGAAATTTGTACCTAAAAATTCTCAACTAGATCTGCATGATTGTTGTTTCTCAGCTCCTGATCAAAATCATGTTGATCATGTTTTTTTTCTTTATAGTGCCCAAAGAATTAACGTTTGACCAAACTGGCCAGATCGTAGGTAAGTTAAACCTGACATTTACAATTCAAAATTTTCACCCATTCCAGGTTTATATCTAGTTACACAACCAAAAGTTAAAGTGGGTTTATATTACATAAAATTTAACAGAAACAGATTCCACGGGACCTGATTTTTATGAGTACTTTACAATAAATCATCCGCTTGTTATAAATCATATCTGAAGAAACCGAATAATAATGATGATTGTTCCTGGCATATTATTTTTGTCTAATATTTTGTTGGGTTTTAAGTGACACAATCCCAGCAAATGTGTGACATTATCCAAATGTTGGTTTAATGTTGGCTCACTGTCTTCTATGTTAGTCCAACATTGGGCCAACATATAGTTTGATTTCCTGTATAATCAGTTTTCCAATATCCATGAAGTAAAACATATGAACGGCTAATAGATATGGTGACGATGTACTATTAACTAAATATATTTTTTTTGATTGACTATGTATGGTGATGTACTAAATCTATATATTGATTGCATCCATTGCGGAGTAGTAAATCTGTATATTTTTGTTTGATCAGGTATGGTGACAATCCCAGTGTCCATGTACCAAACAGTGTTCAATAACGTCGGTCAGCATGGTGTGATCGAAGTCAACCAGGACCCTAATGACAATCCTCTCACCATCGCCGATATGACGGGCACACCCGAAAAAAAACATAACATTCTTAATGGACACGTTCCTGACGCAGTGGAAATCATCACTGTCGAACCAAACCATGTTGTGCCTTCCTGATAAAAGGCCATGGCTGGACGTATCATACCAAAGTATTCTCAACTTCTGTTCCCACTTACTCAAGAGACGCCAACATGTCAGATTGGTATAAAGAGATAACGAGACGTCAGAATGGCGTAATGAGATACATCAGAACATGGTAACATAGCATGGCGGAACCAGGATGTGGAGGCCAACTTAGGAAAGTATTTGGTGAAAATAGAATCCGCCATTGACACAGAATGTCTGAAGCTGACACAGAATGTCAGGATCCGCGATTGACACATAATGTCACAATCCGCCACTGACACAGAAGGTCAGAATTCGCCACTGGCACAGAATGTCATAGGATCCGTCACTGACGCAGAATGTCAGAATCCAACACTGACACAGAATGTCATAGAATCTGTCAATGACACAGAATGTCATAGGATCCGTCACTGACACAGAATGTCATAGAATTCACTAAAGACAAAGAATGTCAGAATCCAACACTGGCACAGAATGTCATAGAATCCGTCACTGACACAGAATGTCATATAATCCGTCACTGACACAGAATGTCATAGAATCCGACGACACTGACACAGAATGTCATAGAATCCAGCACAGAATCCGCCATTGACGCAGAGTGTCATTGAATCCGTCATTGACGTAGAATGTCAGAATCTGACACAGAATGTCAGAATCCGCCATTGACGCAAACTGTCATTGTATCCGTCATTGATGCAGAATGTCATAGAATCCGCCACTGACACAGAATGTCATAGAATCCGACATGACACAGAGTGTCATTGAATCCGTCATTGACGCAGAATGTCATAGAATCCAACACTGACACAGAATGTCAGAATCCGCCATTGACGCAAAATGTCACTCTTTGTTGAATCACAGCTCAGTGTCAAGAGCAGTGTTTGTAAAACTAGTCTTTAAAACAATTTTCACCCCAGAATAGGTATTGAGTTTGAAAATCATCTACAATGAGAAATGCCTAGTGTCTTTGCTGCATATAGAAGAGAGATCAAAGACTCATTTATTACATTATTATTACTGAACATCATAGCGCTTAAGCAACTAAGTTATGGGATTTCGATTTTGCCAATTTGAAATTTTTGTTTCTCTACCACAACTTCTAAGTGTGTAAATATTACTTACATCTTTACAATTCGAATCAAAACATGTCAATCTAGCAAATATAATGCTTGTTTGTCCTTCAACTGTTCTTGTTTGACCGGAAATAAAAAGGTTGAAAACCCCTATCATCTATATGTGATTAGCACTTTAAAGGTTGTCCCTTGTGCTGCTGGAGCCGTATATAAGGTTCAAGCATGTTTCTCATCAATAGAAATATCACTAAATTTTAAAAAATCGTTTCTGGTAGATGTTCAGTTAATTCAAGATGTTTATTTTTCATAAATATACATATGTTATCGTCATTTGAAGCTGGAAATTGCGATAGGAATTCCATCTTCAAATAAATGAAACAAAAATATGATATATCTGAAGTATCTGATCTAACTTTTCTAATTGAAGTACTTCTAGAGGAGTTTACAACAATCATGATTATATCCACCCCAGAGTGTCGTGGGGCTTTAACCCAAGGTTTTCAATTTAAATTTTCCACAGCTTCAAGTGACCGAAAAATACTTGTATTTGTAAAATCAAATGAAAATATGTAAAAAATCTGATCTGTAAAATCAAGACAGATTTTAACACATAATTCTTTTTCCCAAAACACTGCCTACACAAGTGTGAATAAAACCTCACAATTAGCTCTATAGTCGACTAGTCATGATTATCTGTGAAATAGTTAAATAAATGAAAGTTGTTGGCGAGTTACAATTAATGCACCAATTAAAAAGTGAGCCAAGAAGTATTTAAACATGTTTCAGTGATTCAAACTTTTATTTGAAAAATATTCAAAATAATTTATTGGGAAATATTCCATTATACCTCCATAAAAAATAGTAGTGTTCTCATACGTAGATAACTTATATTTGACTACTTATTTAGCTTTGGCTGTAACTAATAAAATTGAAAGCAAATTCACATAAGCTATATATTCGAAAGTCTTTTTCTAGTCATTATTCGTCTAAGGTAAAGTTGAATTATTGTGATTATCTTGAATATTTAAAAAACACATTTAACACTTTAACTGCAAAGTTATCTAGTTGAAAGAGATAACATTTGGGCATAGCAACTAAAAAAAACAGTATCAGAAATAATTTGAGGAGAGTATAGACCATGTGATTCATTGTAAAGCAGTACAGTGTACCCACGGACAGGGCGAAACAGGGAAAATTGTTTTAAATTTTCCCTGTGGGAAAATGTTGTGACTGGAAATAATGTAAAATTCAATTATTGAAATTTTAACATGCTTCATTTTGTCTCGCTAATGTGATTCAAAACTAAAGAGAGTTAACCTTTTCAAATTGGAGTGTGGGCTTTTTTAATCATGCGTATTAAAAACACATTCCATCTTCAACAGGTTATTAAAGTGCTAAGAATTTATCACAATTATAGTCACAATTAGCGCTTTACGTTTACCCGCAGTGTTACCTCACTGAAATTTTCACCCACTTGAAGTTCGTGTCTCGCTGATGCTATCCGCAACTCCCAAGTGGGTGAAAATTATTATCGTAGACCAAGTATTCTCAAATTTGAGTGCTATGAGACAGGTTTCACACTAAAAATATGTTTTTTTAGTTGTTAGTAAGAATGTTGAGCATGGTATGCTCGTGCTTCAGCCCTTGAACCAACATCAAGTATACCATATTCTGGTTATTTTCACCATAATATGATTCACAGTGAATCATAATATGGTGAAATTAACCTGCAATTAACCTTTACATCACTGAAATATTTTTGTATAAACCATGGTAACCAAGAAGGTTTTTCAATTTGAAATCATCATAAATGTCTTACTTAGCTCTTTCCTCTTCATTTGAATATTACCTATGTTATGGGGCTACGGCCATTATAAATATTTTACTTTTTCAGTGCGGGGATCGACTTCAGACATTAGAATCTGATGTCGGATTCTAAAGTTGTTCCCTGCTCTGAAAGGGTTCACATGTTAATGTGACATTTTAGCTACAAGGGTACACAATTATTACTTTTTTACATTAAATGTATTAAATTGTTAAATAGTCAGCCACAGCTACAAAGTGTATAAAGTGTACATACATTTTTAGCTTTGTATTTATTTATGCACTTGTTACAATCATACATTGCAGATAATTAAATGAATCATGGTTAAAAAATAGTTTGTGTTTTTATTCGTCCATCAGCAGGCCTTTTTCGACTTTAAAAATTAAAACTGCTGCTTTAATTATAATCACGGCTAGAACAAAAACCTCGCTGTTAGTTTGTGTGTAGCTTGTCTTTGGTGGATTATAGAAATAGCTGTTTATCTGATTTAGTAGAGGGGGAATCTGACAAATGACGTTATTTAGGGAGTTAGTGGACACTTATATTCCTAGGGACAGATAGTATGACATTGGAAAGGTCTGAATGTCATGGTTGTGACGTCGCTTTCTTCACCAATTTCTAGTGAATATTCATCAAGCTGAATTATTTATCAGCTGCAATATACATAATGACATATAATATCCTTCCTTTGTAGTATAACATTATATAATTTCGCTATAATTACGAGTGGGTACTTACTTGACGATTGTCAGAAAGATTGCTGATGCGAGTTATTGTGCGTCTTGAGAGATCGCAATTGTGACCGTTTTATCTTGGTGCCAGCCAATAACTTAACCACTGCTGTCGTGCACACAGCATTTCTGGATGCCACATACTAAGATACTAATATCTCTACACCATACCCTATTTTATTTAGAAGAGTTGGTGATATATGTAATATGTAATGCATTAAAAAGAATATTACGCCTCCTCCGGTTTTTATTGGGTCTCAGCCAAATAAAGTTTTTAAGGCTATGTGGTAATGCAGCATGTTTATTCGTCCATCTGCCCACCACTTTTAGCACTATAATTTTGCTTAACTGGAATGCACATTAAACTTTAAATACAGGTTAATCGTGAGTGTTTTACACTTTGACCTCTATGAGTATGACCTTGATTTTTTCCTGATTGTTAAATTGACTTGCTAACACAAATCAGGCAACATTTTATATGTATCTTACAAAAATTTATACTGTTTTTCTATTTTATCAATAGCAACGATAAGTTAGAAAATGGGCAGGTTTCAGACAGAATGAGGCCATGCCGGCCTAAATATCTGACTATTGGCCATTATCTACTTTAATATTATGCCTGTTATCCTTTCCACTGTCATAGCGTGTTAAACCGGATCGTTTTTGCGGCCCTCTCAGAAACAGTACCATACAGTGTAGGCATGCCACAGCGTACTGGATCGTAGTGAAAAAACGGCCTTCTCACAAACACCATCGTATGTCGTAGACCTGTCAGTAGTTTTCTTCTTCATCCCATTTTTTTCAGTATTAAAAATATTTTTGGTAAGTTGGTAAATACCTCACACTTGTAAGCTTCGATATACAGAGAGTATTTCCCCATTTCTTTGCAGTAAACTTGACGGCATGCTTCTAACCTATCATGATGTTTACTAATTAGCAATTATAAATGGATAGTTATAAGAATATGTGAAATAAGCTATTTTGTCACTTTTATATGCTTTAAATATTATGACATAGATATTAAATATAACCGATTTTACACCTGCAACCTTTAGTTTGATGTCTTGTGAAGACATTTTGGTTTTCATAACATTTATTTTTTAATTAATTCTACACAAATTGCCTCGATAATGAACAGAGGGGGTCAATAACAGAACATTACACTATGGGTGTTCCACGGCATTTCGTCTGGTTACCATTTAATACATTGTGGCGCTTCTAGCAGCTGGGTTAATAAGGCTATGCCTCTTATGCCCCGTGGCGCTTAATGTGTATTCATAGTAATACCGCACCACGGCACAATTACGCTACGGCGTTGACATATATGCCAACAATTCACGGCGCACACGATACATTGTCACACTGTTGGTTTAATGTTGGGTCAGCGTCGCTGACGCTGGACCAATATTAATTTAGTAGTATCGTGTTTGCTGGGCGTGCTGTGAGTTGGGCGGGGTCCCTAGGGTAGTGGTTAGCACCGCTGCCTTTCACGCCAGAGTCCGGGGTTCGGTACCCGGTCTCGGCGGTTTGAAAGAAACAAAATTGTTTCTTCCCCATCCACGTGTGAAAGTTAGTATTGTGGGGAGCCTCCGTGACCGAGAGGTAGCGTGCTCGGCCTCAGACCGCCAGGGCTCGAATTTCGAATCCTGTGTCTGGAGGACAGTGTCATCTCAATCATCTCACCATCCTCAGGAGGTTCTCCTGGCCCAGTTTAGCCTATATGTGCACAAAGGTGGCCTAAAGCCCGATTCATTTCATTTTTTTGTTTGCTGGGCATGTTGTCATCTCCGTGTGTATCTACATGGCCGGCCGTGACATGTTGACCTTTCTGTTATTTTAGCACCTTCTAAGTAAATTACGATGTTGGATTTTTTTCCGGCCGATCAGAAGACGTGTTAGGCTGTTCGTATTTTTGTCTTTATTCCGTTTTTTTTATTAGAACAATTACATTTCCCAATGTGGTAAACAACTCATACTTGTAAAATGAGGTGGTAAAAAACAGTTAACTATTTTGTTCTGGTAAGTCTGTCAGCATTGTTGTCAATTGTAATCTATTATGATGCTCCTTAAACTTTGGATCAATAACGATAATAATGTGCAGTGATATATTTTCCTGAGCATATTTAACTTTAAACATTCTGCAAGAAATAAACTCACCTAGAATATTAAATATTAAACAAAGCCTACGTTGATGCGTAACCAATTCCCCAGAGGACACAGACACCCTTATGATTTTTACTAGGCGCCTACCAAAATTATTAAAATTATAGAAATGTTTCCAACAAAAAGATATCGTAGTAATGACTATAAATTGGGCTTAGCTTGAATTATGTGTTCATCTGGTTTGTTTTGAGCTGATATTTATTTGTGTATTCCATTCAGTACTAGACAGTCAGTCGCAAACTGCAATCACCCGTCTCGTTATCTGGGCCTGTATTCTCAACCTATATAGTTGGATACCTCGTCAGAAAATATTAGGTTTAAATTATTTAAACTCCTTGCTAATTATCTTAATCGTAGACATGTGGATTCATGACAAAAGATTACACTGGGTGCCTCACACCATACTACTTTCCCATCAAACGGAATATATTGGCAAAATAACTTTTCAATGTAGGCCTACGTCACAGGCGCTCCAGATGCATTATGTAGAGTAACCCTAGACGCTGTGTAGACGGAAACCCATAGCGTACCAACTCGTTATATCTCACCTCGCACGTCTGCCGTAGCGTAAAAAACCTACATGCTTTTGAGATAAATTACGGGTTTTTACGCTATGCGTGAGAGAAGGCCACTTTTTGGATACGGGTTAGAACGCTGTGGTGTGAGTGCAGGTTATCATAGTGTTTGTGAGAGGGCCGATTTTTGTATACGTTTTGATACGCTGTGGTAGAGCTGTTATATCTACCTGGCAGTGGAAAGGTTATTATAGCGGTTTCAAGAAGGGATGTGCCCTAAGAAATTTAAACTGGATCAAATTCAAAATAGCCGACATGCAGCCATTATTGATCTTAATATGTGGAAAACCATACAATATAGCTAGACCATTACTATGAAACAAAAAGTACAGTTGCAGGGAATTCATGGTCAGCAGTGAAATATCATGCTGAACATGGTCAACCATGGCTACATTTCCCCTGGACATGCCGCTGAGGCTTACTTCTGTCAACGCCGGACCTTGTTGATTATACAGTGTAACTGTGAAGGGTCGGAAAGGAAGATAATGTGTTATGCACGGGTAACAGCCACTTCAATCGAATTTAATTGAAATTAATTCTCTATGTTGTTTAGAGAAGACGGATAGGCAATATACTGAATGATATATTGTTAAAAGTGCACACAGTTATATCTAAATTAAAGGAGTAGTCCACTGTGTAGGAACAGCGGGCACATCAGTACCCAGACAACATCACACCACAGATAGAGGCAAATGGGGTACAACTAAAACCAGAAACATACATAGAGTGGTCAATGGCTCTAAACAGTAGGGTCGATATATTAGAATAAAATATACCAAGTTTTATTATGAACTATTATTTGTGAAGTATACCATGGGAATAAAACTCTAAAAAAAACATTGTGCAATGACCTGTAACTATAGCACTTTAGTCTATTATTTTCTCACAGTAGGAAGATGTATTTGGGGGGAAGTCGTGTTCACATTGGATACATGTGGACGTAGATGAAAATGAAACACACTTGATAGTATTCTATTTTATTTCTCATAAAAGAAAGGTTTATGAGTGCACCAGTGCAGTTATTGAAGAGACCACCAAACCATGTTGAAAATAATTCTGACAACAGACACACATTCACGATTTAGTCAAATAACTCATTTCATGTAACCCTGAGTTAATTCGAATGTAATAAGATATAAAAATATCGCGCCCAGACGCTGTTTACTTTAGAGGATGCTAGCTATCACTGCCAGCTTTCCAGTAACATAAGAACAACGACAATTCCTTATGAAATTCGTTCGAAATGGGGCCTTTTTACATATCAGAGTCACCCTTAGCTATTGTTACTGGTGTATGTGTGTGTGTGCGTGTGTGTGGTTTAGGCATATCAATGACACGCTACATGAGTAGTGAATTTACATATAATGACAATTTTCCTGATTGTCTCTCATGGCACAACCACATGCAGGAAGTTCCAAAAGAGTGAATTATGTCTTCAAAAATCGTCTGTGCTGTTCTACAGGGCTGAGTGCGAATCAAATCCTGGAGGCGGGTCTTGGTATCAGGACCGAAGAAGAAATCTTACAAAATGTCACTTTGGATTTTATATCGTGTAATAATAATAATATGTTTATTGATCCTACATTAAAGGGACTGGCCCAGGCTGAAATCATAAAAAAATCGGTGATTTTATCTCAGCTTCTTAATATGACCATAATGATGTAAACATGTCCATAGACTAGAACTGTGAAAGTCTTTTAATTTTTGTGCTGAGCATTCACCAGTTAGGATGGATATAGAGCTTTACCTAATTGTTATAATATTTCTGTGATGTCGCAATTGGAATTTCTTTCTATCGGTCATGTTTGTGTATGCGACTGAAACTCTTCTGAGGATGACATGTGTGGTGTTGGTATTTTTCAAATAATGTAGGCCTAAAGCATATATTTTGGGGGCTTGTGACCTAAATTCAGTCCTTTTTATTCTGGGCTTGGACAGAGGGATTAGCCTACAATAGGCCTAAGTGATTCGCGAGTAGGCCTACCTGATAACTGTAAACTGGCTGCAAACATAACTGAAGAAGGCCAACTCTGAGAAACTGGATCCGAGCATGGTAAACGATCCGACATAGGAATCATTTTGGACAGGAAGATGGCATGTAGACCTATACGAGTGCATATTGAGCAATGGTCATCTGAGCTGGGGGGGGGGGAATTGACCAAAGTACAAAGTTAATAACACCCCCTTAAATCCCTCCACTGAACTTTGATGTCATAAAGCCACCTGGTGACCCTCTGTTAAAACAGCCCCAAGAGGTACAGGGGAAATTCTGTGAAACGCAGTGACGTCACTCGGTGAAAACAAGGTTATATAAGAACCCTCCCCCATACTTCATTGTATTATCCAGTTCAGTGAAAACAAAAGAGGTCGAGGTCATTGAGTTTTACAGAATATTTGAAACGGACCCCAGGGAGTATGTCACATGGTACCTCCGTAGAAAAGACAGCCCGAGAACGTACAGGTGTGGGGGGGGGGGGGGTACTTTAATCAGCTCATAAGTATGGTTGGCCATCACCCTCATAAGTAAATAAACCTTCCGAGGATAATTAAAAACCTTCCGCGGATAATTAAAAACCTTCCGCGTACAATTGAAAACCTTCCACGGAGAATTATAACCTTCTGCGGATAATTAAAAACCTTCCACAGAGAATTATAACCTTCTGCGGAGAATGAATTTTGAATTCTCCGCGGAAGGTTTTTAATTCTCCGCGGAAGATTTTTAATTATCCGCGGAAGGTTTTTAATTGTCCGCGGAAGGTTTTTAATTATCCGCGGGAGATTATACCGTTTTTAATTATCCGCGAAAGGTTATAATACTCCGCGGAAGGTTTTTAATTGTCCGCGGAAGGTTTTTAATTATCCGCGGAAGGTTTTTAATTATCCTCGGAAGGTTTATTTACTTATGAGGGTGATGGCCAACCATACATATAGAGTACCTCAATGTGACAGAGCCACCTGGTGACTCTGTAGTAATCCAATCTCAGGATGTAGGCATGCATACAGGGGGAATAATTTGAAACGTCTCATAGGGAGTACCCCATTTCACACTCCTCCTGAGACCATTAACCATTACAACGCTACAATATTTTAGTATAAATTATGGAGCCCAACGGCGTTTTGTTCAATTTGAAATCATCATAAATGTATCAGTTCGCTCTTTCCACTTCATGTGAAAACCTATGTTGTGTGTCTACGTACGGCCATTAGAATTATGTTTACTCTTACTTCAGATGTCAGAATCTGACGTCTACAGGCGTCAGATTCTGAAGTCTGAAGTCGATCCCGCGCTGTAAGGGTTAAACTTTGGCTTGCAGGGAATTTGGGGTCACTGGTCTTATTAACACCTAGTTGAATCAGATAACATTTTTGTGTGGGGGAAGGGGAGTCTCTTACACTCAGGGCAGGGTATCCCCATTTCTGATCGGTGTTTCACAATCATTTTAGTGGTAATAAATATAGGTCTACTACCAAACTTACTACATTTATAAATAGAAAAGGTGTTTCAGCATAAACTAAAAAAATGGTTAATATTTGTGTTTCTCAAAAGATAAAAATAATGTGAAACAATATTTTTCGGTGTTAAACAGGCTATGAATGAACAGTAAAAGTACAAGGTTAAAATTAAATTACTTTGGTTTATTTACCTCTTTTTGATTAGATAATTATAGTCCCAATTCTGGTATTTCCAGCCTCATCCATTTCGGTGAAGCAAACAGTTATTCTACAAAATGGCAAAGAATATAGGGATTTTTTTTCGTTAATCTACTCTCGGCAAAGAGGTAGATGTACATATATAAATTAGAGTGGCAAAGTTGAATGTTACTGACCTGCCCAGTCATTTGGCCGTAGGTATTGATGGATCTGTCAACCATGAATTCGTCTAATAGGCAGTCGAGATACCTCTGACAAGGACTTAGTCTCGTGGTTAGTTAATTACTACTATCTCACCCTGCTAGTGATTAATTGCAAACCCCACTACCCTTGACTTTTAACATGGTGAAGAACCTGGGAATGGCAAAAGTCAAGACTGATTGATCTGTGCCATTGGCCGCCATCAGGACTATGTGGGTACAGCTCAGTAACAGGTATATGTCTTAAGGTATTGTGTATTTATTAACTTGATGCAAGCATTATGAGTAGACAAGACGACGCTGAATGACTGTGCCAGCTTCCGGAGCCAAAAATCAGATAATGCAAAGACACTCTGCTATTTCTGGAGGTGGCCGTAAAGGAGTCTGGGTCTCAGACGCTGGGACAGGAAAAGAAATTTCTGATCTCTGTAATAGAAACCAGTGTCTTCTGCCATAAGTCTGCTGAGATGATCTTCGAGTCATCAATAAACTGGATCCAAGGAGATGAACTGGATAACCGCAGCTGTTTCTAGACCAGTGTTGTCTTTGCAAATGTCACTCCTCGCGGTAAAGCTACCTAACCTAAGCCTACCGACTTTCAGTGGTGAATATTTGAAGTGTTTGATATTAGGTCTCTACAACGTTTTTATCGTATTACAATGTCACTTAAAAGACCATTTGTGCCGAAAAGTGACGTAAAGCAATGATTTACTACTACTATTACTACTACTTCTTGAAGTTCAGTAATTTCTGGTAAGCATTTGAAATTTTGATTATCTCACAAAATATTCATGAATCTTCAAAATGAACGATTCGGTGATTCTAACCAACTCATTGTCAAACACCCACAAGAGCAATTGAAGTTGAGCCCTCCAGAAGTATTGAATTCACGCGACACTGAGTGTCTGTTGGATTTCTACAATTCAGTCTAGTCACATGTGAGAAGTTTGTCTTTTCTCAGCATTGACACCGCTAAATACAGCATTATTATTAGCCCTATCATCATAAGCCGTCTGCCCCTGCAGTGAGCATTGGAGTGGTCAGATGTCAGTAAAGGGAAAAAAGGTGACTTATCACATTTGATAACCTTCCTACAAGACTATGTCGCCACCTGTCAATGAGGCCTTTGTTTCTCAACTACTACTACGGGAGCTACGGGAAAGTTATTCAGTGATGGTGCGCCAAATCAACGCAACAAGATAAACTACCTAAAGCTGGTGCATTAACCGTAAGTGAACAAGTTTACTCACATTCCGACACCCATGATCGCTGTTTCACCTGCGGCAAGGCTCATAGTCTTGTCTCATGTGAATAATTTTTAAATTCCTCTGTTGCAAAGAGAAGGCAAGCTATTTACAATTATGGTGCCTGCTATAAGTGCTTCAAGCAGGGTTGGGGTCAAATACTTTTTTTCAATTACAAATACAATTACAATTACAGCCCTTCATATTTTTCCAATTACAATTATAATTACAATTACTATTATTCATATTTTTCAATTACAAATACAATTACAATTATATTTTTCAATTACAAATACAATTACAATTACCGGTGTGTATTTCCACGTTTTATTGAATGAAGGGTTGATAAAAAAGAAAAAAACACTGAAATTGCAAATTCATTGTGCATACTAACAACGACACTTTTCGACACCACTTTATGGGGTGGGATATATGCATAAGATTGTAGAATTAAATGAGCTGAATATCTTTTGTGAATTTTTTCACTATTTCATCGCAAATTAACTACTGTGTAATGCTAGTTAGTTTATGGAAGAACAACAGTTATGGCACCTCCCCGTCAACATACAACATTTGTATAACAATTATACAATGTTGGAGAAACGTCAAAGACGTTGGGCAAACATTATATAAATGCTATACAAATGTTGTGTGTTTATTGCGCTTATAATGTTTCCATTATAATTACAAAAGTATATTGCGAGTTGTATCAATCAGGCTCCTCAAAATTTAACGCCGATCACCCCTTTACGGGTAACAACAGAATTTGGGGATTGTCTACGCATGTTTGATATAGCTTTTAATTTATCACAAGCGCCACGTAGTCATGACAGTGTTAACTTGAGCGCAGCCACTAAGCTAATATTAATGTTCATCTAGCTGAGGGACAGGCAGTATTATGGGACCAAAATGATTGAGAAGTTGAGGTGACACAATTTACAGGATTAATCGGTTTAACGACCAAAGTGAATAATACGATCCTCTTACAAACAGTATCCATCCCATTAATGACCAAGAGTGGAGTAGTGGAAAAATTAAACTTTTTGTTAGACAGTGGTAGTGACCATAGTTTTATCTTAAACTCCGTGCTTGACAAACTTGAAATGAATCTCATTTCATGGGAAATCTCACTTACGGGTCGTTTGTTAGTAGTGATGTTACACAAAGCGGACTGCGTAACCTGTACGAAGTGGTATATCTGAATGCAGGTGAGGGTATAAAAATACACATGTTGATTCGTCTTAACCACTATTGTGATATAATACAACCAGACTCTATTAGATTGTCATGTGGGTTCGTCGCTCAAAATTCCAAGCTGGGTTATATTGTTTCAGGCATTTGTTCAAATAACAAGGATGATTCGAATATTTCAAATGTAACACCCTCAGTTTTGTGTTGCATCTCTTCCTCTCCGACGGCCGGGAATGATGATCCGAATAAGGATGTACACAATTTTTGTTCGTTGGAGAGCATAGGAATTGATGCACCTGTATCCTCTATGACAGATTCAATAAAAAACGACTTACCAGCGTTTTTTACAGAATCTGTTCAATCTGTACGAAAATAAACTGTACGAAAATAAACGTTATTCCGTGGCATTACTTTGAAAGGACGAAGAGGCAAAACAGCAGACTGTTTAACAATTATCAAAGTGCCGCCCTCTGGTTCGATAATTTAAAACGGAGACTGGCCCGCTATGAGGAGCTCTCCAACAAGTATCATTCAGTATTTGTGGCAAGTTGATTTAAGTGTACAAAGTGGTAAATTTCCTGTTTTTTTACTTGCCCCACCATCCAGTGGTGCGAGAACCTAGCCTCGCTACCAAAGTCCGCCCGATATTTGACGCAACTGCTACTGGAAACAACGAGGTGTCTCGTAATGACTGCATGAATTCAGGTCCGAACCTATTACTCCTGTTAAAGGGAAGTGATGAGATTCTGCTGACATTACCAAGGCATTTCTCCAAGTGGGTGCAATAACTCAATCAGGATGTTCATCGTTTTTTGGGGGGATGACAATTGAAGGGTTGACTAAAATCGTGAAGTTTACTAGAGTGTCGGTTGGTAATCCGCTTATCTATTTTTGTTAAATGCGACTATTAAGCTCCACCTGAATAAGTACAATAAAACTGACCCTACAGTGACTGAACTAAAACATAATTTGTATGTGGACGATTGGCTCTCCAGAGGTGACACTGTGGATCAATCTGCATGTCACATTCGGCAAGCCAATGCCATTATGACATTAAAAGAATTGCCCTTAGTCTGATCTCAAAGATCTTCGACCCGTTAAGCTTCTTCACACCCTTTTTGATAAGAGCAAAGATCATTTTTCAAAGTTTAAAGTTTAACCAGTTGGACTGGGTTTCTCCTTTACCGATAGAAGAGAGCAACCCAATCATAACTTGGTTGTCAGCGGTGGGGAAGTTAAATGATTTCCCCACTCCTAGACAATTTTTCCAGCTGTCAAGTGGCTAGATATACAAAAACTAGAGCTTCTTGTATTTTGTGACGCCTCACCCTGCCTACGGAACAGTCATTCACATGTGTGGGTTTGTGCAGGGATAAAGGCCCTGTCTCACTACAACGTTCTGGACAAAGTTCGTCTAACGTTCATGAAAAGGGGGCAGAACGCAGACGAGCGTTGGAGGATGTTGGAGGTCGAAGGAGGGGCGTTGGACAAGAACGTTGTAGTGAGACAGGGCCTTAAGAAGTCACGAAAGTCACAAAACAAACCCCTAGTTTCATTCTGTATTTCTCAAGCGTGTGTTGCCCCAGAAAAAAACTGAGACTTTGCCAAGATTGGAGCTTAACGCATGCATTCTGGGGTGTTGTATGTCCCGATTTGTAACGCTCGCGCTTGAGAAAAGTGATGTGGAAACCATTGGATGGACTCTTAAGATTTGTCTGGGCTGGATTAATCAAGGAGCACAGAAATGTTAAGTGTATGTATGTCAAGGAGATTATAGGGTGCGCACCTACAATACTGCCCGACTGAAAAGACTCCCGCAGATTTAGTCATCAGAGGCCTCTCAGTGGACAATTTTTTTGACTCAAGTTTGGATGCAAGGACCTAATAGGGATTGAGAGAGGAACAGTTCACCTTGCGCTCTGTAACAGCGGTATCTTTAGAGGGGCGTTTTATCCCAACAGAAGTAGACATCGGTTTAGCCATTAAACCACAGTCTTTTAAGGAATGTCTAAAAATCGAAACGCAAACTCTAATCTCCAATTCAATAGAATTAGCAGAGAGAAATTATGTTAGTCGCCTTAAGATAGAGTCAAACACGAAACTAACTAAAGTCCAACATTAATGATGGGTTTGTGAATCAGTTATATGTAGGCCTATAACTTATACCTAACAAGATATATAACATTTTTAGAAAGTTTTTTGGAAATATGTTTATA
Source organism: Flabesymbios commensalis (assembly GCA_964017125.1). Classification (NCBI taxonomy): domain Eukaryota; kingdom Metazoa; phylum Annelida; class Polychaeta; order Terebellida; family Flabelligeridae; genus Flabesymbios; species Flabesymbios commensalis. The sequence goes on from OZ024911.1 coordinate 83,662,605, forward strand.
TAAGAAAATGATTAGAATTGTAGCCTGGGTTTTGCATGTCGCCACTATATTCAAATGTTATTCCGTCGCAAACTATCAACTCTAAGGAACTGGCCCGGGGGAGACTCTTATTCAAACACTATTACAGTGCAAGTATTTCCCTGACGAAATTCGATGTATAAAAGAAGGGGTCAATCTTTCCAGCTCATTGAGCCCGAATGGGTTGCTCCCATTCATAAATAGCCAAAAATGCATTCTGAGTATGTCAAGCAGACTAGAACATTCACACCTACCTACAAAAATATCCTGTTATACTCCCTCGGTGTCCGCACTTTGTGGCATTGATAAGAGGAGTGCACCTTGCGAATAATTATTTAGGGGTAGGGATGACAGTATGGATCATACGTGAGCGTATCAGGATTCAGGCATTAACCTTTTCAGCCCTCACGATGCATTGAAGCATCATTTTTCATCTCTGAAAATGATTTAATTTCCCAAACCCAGCAGTTTGAGAACGAACATTTTTCTGGAATTGTTTAAATTATAACAATACATTTTTTTTTCATTTGCCACCTACTATAAGTCATCTTCATCCAGTACAAGTCGAGAATTGCGACAGCAATTCGCGGCTTGTACTGGATGAAGATGACAATGGTAACTACAGGCTTGAAAGAGTTAAAAGGGTTGGCGGTTGAGCTCAAAAGGTCTTGTTTAAACTGTTAGCGCCACGACTCTCGAATCCAGAGTACACCAGAACCTCCACTTCCGATGGACAGGGTCCCTTTAACTGCTCCATTTAGAACCGTGGGTGTAGACCATGCTGGGCCACTGTACGCAAGCGATGTGTGGAAAACGACATATTACATTTTGCTTTTTACTTGCGCCGTCATTCGGGCCGTACACTTAGAACTCGTACGTTCTCTATCCACCCAGGATATGATCCTAGCATTTCGACGACTCGTGGCTAGAAGAGGCAACCCAGACATTATATATTCGGTTAACTCGAAAACCTTTATTTTGTTAAGCCGTCATTTGGCCGCGAAATTACTCTTCAGCATGCAAATATGAAAATTAATCACATCTAGAGCCCCCTGTGTAGGAGGGTGGTGGGAACGACTGAAACAGACATTGAAAAAGGGTTTGGGGAAGATGTAGGGCTAATAGGACTAGTAACTTAAGTCTAAGTTCCTATCTCATTTCAATTCCAGTCTGGGCGACAGCACACAAATAACTTGACATTGACTCCATGATGTTCTTGATGCTTTATTAGTTATGATCCATAACACCATGCACTGATTCAGATGGATGGTGATGGAAAGCTCTGCGGGGGCAAGACAAGACCTGTCTGCCCCGCTGGCTGAATCGCAGGTGAAAGTCGAGCGGGAAGGCCGCGTGGGTTAGCGTCGTCGGTATCCGCCAGGGGGCGGCCTCTTGTCAGATGCCGAACCCTGCCGGACATCGCCGAAACCGTAGCTTATCCCCACAGGGCTTCATTCTGTAGCTGTCATCGAACAAACCACAATCCTAACAGAAATTGAACACTTTATTAACAGTCGCCCACTTACTCACCTTAGTGACAATCCAGACTATGATGCCATCACTCCGGAAGGGTTTTTAATCACTAAAGCCGAGCAAGCGTCACAATGCCATCCCTATCATACCCTATCCCAAGCTCAAGGACCATTCTTGAACATTTCTGGCCAGTGTGGAGAGATGAGTATTTGACGAATTTACCTAGGAATTTGACGAATAGTCATTCACACCAAACTATTAAATGGGGTCAAGTGGTCCTATAGATAGGGAGGATTTAGACAAACACATATCATGGCCTATGGGTGTGATCATAGATGTAAGGGAACTTAGTGACAAAATTGTCTGTTCCGCCACAGTCAAAATAGGTAATAAAATGTATGATAGACCTCTCCAGAGACTGTACGAATTGGAAGGATTGGACCAGGGTCAATCCACTAATGAGTTATTACAGTTGATTGACTCTGACGACGAATCCTCTCAGGTTGGAGACGACACACCTTCCCAGGTTAAAGACCTCCCAGCTGGCGCGGTCAGGAATGAACAAGCAAAATCATTTATCGATCCAAATCCGCCAGGTGGTGAGGAACTGACTGGTGAGATGGGAGAGGAGGCGTGAGAAACAGAGGTTCTAGCAGTCTCATCGCCTATTGTACCAGAAGCAGTAGAAAGGTGAAGTAAATTCAGCGGATAAATCTGTTAAATTAATCTTATTAAATTTTTTAGCTACCCTTTAAGTAGCTAAATCTGATTCAGTATCGATTTCATCTCATAACTGTTTAATGTAATAATAATTTATTATAAGACATGGCATATTATTATTAATGATCATGTGAGAGTTAATTAGTTGGACGTTGTTATTTAAAATAAAATAGATGCATATGATTATTACAGAGGTACATTATGTAATAGTGCATTGAAAGTATTTTAAATTTGAAGTGATGAACATCTTATTAAAGCCAGAATGAAATTGGGGTGAGAAGCACCCTGTTTAGGTGATGCTAAACTTTTAATGAACTAAATAGTGTCTAGAATAACATGAAACGTTTAGTGTTATAATATGTTACATTTCCTAACTGTCAACTTAGTTGCCTTACAAAAGGGTATTGTCAGTTATTAAGCGATGCGTTAACTGAACAAAGAGGTTCTAATGTTAGCATTATTTTTTTGATTTAAAATAATTTCACAATTGATATTGGCTGGAACGTGATAACAGTCGTTCGGGAGCGACCACCTCCTCTCTGGCTGGGAGTGTTAGAACCAGCACAGGAGTGTCATCATGTTTAGGTGCTGGCCTCGACCGTCCGAGATTAAGTGGACATCTAAATGTTGGTTCAATTTCACCCTGGGCCGTCTGTGTGTTTAAATGCTTGGGCCAACTCCTTGTTCTTATTGCAGGATAGCCATGGAAGGGGTCGCTTGATGTGTGTTTGAAGTGGGCCAAGTGCAGATGGTTGCATCTTGGGGTAACGTATTACATGTATGATTAGTTTGCTCGACGCCAACCCATCATCTTAGATGATGGACCGGCATCACACCAACGTTTGTTCCAATACCATTGTTATGCCTATCGCTGAAAGACGGTTTGCAGCCATATTTAATTGAGATACTTTCTTCTGTCTTCTCTGCGATCAAGTGAATCAATAGCGCGTCTGACAAAGGCTTAGGGAAGTAACTGGTTACTGAGTCGTGACCAGTTACTGCCTTATGCTTCGTCAGAGGCGTGATCCGTGTTCGGGGCAATCACATGACAGCACACAGAGCGTTGATTTCCTTAGATGCAAATCACACAAATGAATTGTGTGCTGCAGCCTGTCATCTGTATAATAAACTGTGTAACCAGAGCTTCGTGACTTCTTCTCCGCCAAAACATGCAGAGGGTCTTCTTACAAGACTTTAACGCTGAATATTTTTGTACAAACCATGGAGACCAAAAGCTTTTAATTTGAAATCATTATGAAGGCCTTAATTAGCTCTTTCTGCTTCATTTGAATACCTATTTTATGGGTCTACAGCAATTATTAATATGTTTACTCTTTCCGTGCGGGGATCGTCAGATTTTGAAGTTTAAAGACTGTCCCCGAGCTGAAAGAGTTAAAACAACAAATCATTTTAAGAAATAAGTCAGACAGGACAGTTTAGTATTATGATCCTTTATTATATATATTTTACATGCACACATACTCTTCCGGCATTGCCAGCACCACATCATCTTATACTCTTCCGGCATTGCCAGCAGCATATCATCTTATACTCTTCCGACATTGCCAGCAGCACATCATCTTATACTCTTCCGGCATTGCCAGCAGCACATCATCTTATACTCTTCGACATTGCCAGCAGCACATCATCTTATACTCTTCCGGCATTGCCAGCAGCATATCATCTTATTCTCTTCCGGCATTGCCAGCAGCACATCATCTTATACTCTTCCGGCATTGCCAGCAGCACATCATCTTATACTCTTCCGGCATTGCCAGCAGCATATCATCTTATTCTCTTCCGGCATTGCCAGCAGCACATCATCTTATACTCTTCCGGCATTGCCAGCAGCACATCATCTTATACTCTTCCGGCATTGCCAGCAGCATATCATCTTATTCTCTTCCGGCATTGCCAGCAGCACATCATCTTATACTCTTCCGGCATTGCCAGCAGCACATCATCTTATACTCTTCCGGCATTGCCAGCAGCATATCATCTTATACTCTTCCGGCATTGCCAGCAGCATATCATCTTATACTCTTCCGGCATTGCCAGCAGCACATCATCTTATACTCTTCCGGCATTGCCAGCAGCACATCATCTTATACTCTTCCGGCATTGCCAGCAGCACATCATCTTATACTCTTCCGACATTGCCAGCAGCACATCATCTTATACTCTTCCGGCATTGCCAGCAGCACATCATCTTATACTCTTCCGACATTGCCAGCAGCACATCATCTTATACTCTTCCGGCATTGCCAGCAGCACATCATCTTATACTCTTCCGACATTGCCAGCAGCACATCATCTTATACTCTTCCGACATTGCCAGCAGCACATCATCTTATACTCTTCCGGCATTGCCAGCAGCACATCATCTTATACTCTTCCGACATTGCCAGCAGCACATCATCTTATACTCTTCCGGCATTGCCAGCAGCACATCATCTTATACTCTTCCGACATTGCCAGCAGCACATCATCTTACTGCCCACATTCTAGTGGAATCATCCGTTGCGATCACAGTCTCTGCAGATATTACGAACTGCTTCAATATTTGCACACACGCATAATACAACTGGTCACATGATACAAGTTTGATATGAATTAATGTCCTGCAGCCGTTGAACAGAAATCCCTTAATCTGCTTTGACACAGAATTAAATACAATGTGTAAACTGCCTAATATCGCTGAAGAAAATAGGCAGAGTGGAAAATTGTGTGTTTGCGTGAAATTACATAGGTTACACTGATATCATTTTGGTTATAAATACAATTAAAAAAAAATTATAATTGATCTAGCAAATTTAAATAGCTCGTATTTTATTTTTCATCATACTAAAGCAAGTTCTACATTGTAACTAAAAAATCAGCTAAACTTTATTTTTCTTTATATTTCTCCCGACTTGATGAAAACCAAAACAACTTACTATATACATTGCACCGATTACTATCACATACAGTAGTTTTATATAAATGTACAGTAGGCAAGAAAAACTATTGGACAGAAAAAATTATGTACATCTGCCTTAATATGACACATTGCTATGTTAATTTGTATTAGTTTTATTTATAAACACAATGGTGAAGGAAGCTTGTCATACTAGCACATAATTGTGTATAATTCGTTGATGGAGTATTCTGACTGTCGGTCTCATTCTGTTTGCTTAGGTAACGCCACAAGTGACAGTAACGGAATGCTAACTCATTAACTGTTGTACATATACGGTTTCAAACATGTTTCAGATCAAAAGAAATATCACTAAATTATCGATCATTGGTAAGTTTTTAGTAGATGCCTAATCAATCCAACAATTCAATGTTGGAAATGTCTATTTTTCATAAAAATAATTTGTTTTCGTCATTTGAAGCAGAAAATTGCGTTAGCAATTCCAGCATCAAATGACGAAAAATACAATAGAAACAATACATTGAATAAAATTAATTATCAAATTCGCATAACTGCATATTAAATTTTGGTTAAGAATGAATTAAAACACTTATCTAGGCATTTCAGTTATAAAATTTAGTTTTCTAGAAACACATGAATGAGGACAAAGTAAACATGAATTCATTGATAAAACTGTACCCATAAGAAACTGAGCAAATGTATTTCTCGCTACACAATATTTTTCATTGATGTTGACAAATCATGATAGGAATGATGCATGTTGTGGTGAATTATGATAGGTGGATCAGGGGCCGGTTTCTGTATCGTACTTAAGTAAAAAGTGTCATCTTTGTACTTAAGTACGTTACAGAAACCGGCCCCTGCGGCCGGTTTCTGTAACGTACTGAAGTAAAAGATAAAGTGGGCTGGTTTACGTAGCATACTTAACTAAAAAGTAAAATTTTTACTCAAGTATAGTATAGAAATCGGCCGCAGTGGCCAGTTTCTGTAACGTACTTAAGTACAAAATTCACACTTTTTACTTAAGTACGATACAGAAACTGGCCGCAGAAATGTGTTTCATTAATCCTTATGGCACTGAAATATGTTTGTCTAAACTAAGAAAACAAAGGGTATTTTTCAATTTGAAATCATCATAAATGTCCTAGTTACATGTTTCCCCTTCATTTGAATACATATGATATGGGTCTGCGGTCATTATAAATATTTTATTCTTTCAGGGTGGGGATTGACTTTAGACGTCAGCTTATTATGTCTCCCTGACGTCTAAAGTCGTTCCCCACGCTTAAAGGGTTAATATATTTCTGCCAACTTTGTGTATTTGTAAACTCATTATGTAAATGTATACATGCCTAATAATTATTGAATTTATATCCCTTTAGTGAACATTTCATGCAATATACACGGCAGTAACATTGCTTCAAGAAGTCATCCCCCAGAAACCAAAGGGTTATCTGTGTCATTTTGTGACATAAATAACCCTTTGGTTCCTTGAGAACGAGATACATCATTAAATCATGAGGTTATGATACAAGAAATAATATGTATACTACATTCTACAAACACCTTTTACTAATTGTATTGATATTTGTTACGATATTGCTATCATTTGATTAAATAGTAAGCCGCTATACAATGATGGCTTAGTGATACTCCAGCATCTGCAAGATGGTGGCCCGTCAATAAGGCAGCATTGAGCGGATGTTTAGTGTGAGCCGAGATATATATATACACAGAAGAAGCCACAGCTTCAAATAACATAATAGCCACAGTCGGTCAGACGATAGCCATATTCAAATAACACAATAACCGCAGTCGAGGTCAGAGGATGGTGATATTCGATTCTAAAATGACAACTTCCTGATTCGACAGTCAATGAATGTTTGTTAGATATGCCGACCATGAGCACTTTCTCACTGCTACTTCATCCCGGCTTTTTGTGAGCATTAACATCATCCTTATACCCCTGTTACTATCAACACAGATCTCCCGTAATAAATCCTGGCACGACCTGTATGCTTCATTTTCACTATTTCTCTGTGGTCTTCACTTGTACTGAACATCTACGGGAGGCATGATCAGATTAAGCTACTAGTATCTGCAACAAATACAAAAGAGAAATCACTTAACAAATGTAGAAATTGAAGAGTATTTGAGAATTTTTTTTTTCCAGGTGAAAACATAATACTGTAGATCTGGTAATTTTCGCGTGTTTAAATTTTAGCGATTTTTTTATTTTGAGACTTTTCACAAAGTATAAAATTCGCGAATTTTTATTTTTCTTTAGTAGCGCAATTATCATAATAATTTTCGCGCGATTCCTAAATTCGCGAATTTGTCATCCTCACGAAATTCGCGAAAATTAAAACCACGCGAATATTACCAGATCTACAGTATACGTCTTTATGAAATATTGGTTGAATGGAATTAGTGATGTGAATTGGACAGTATTTCAAATATAAAAAAACAATACAGCAATGCAACAATCCAGAAATGAGAAGTTTAACTCACCTGTAATAATTAGGTTTGAAGGGGCCGGCCTTATTCAAACCCAGGTATTTGGCCTGCTCATCACTCAGCTCTGTCAGGTGGGCATCGAAACTCGGCAAATGCAAACTGGCCACATATTCGTCTGAAAGTAACAGATAGTAAAATAAGACTCAATACAGTTTTTGTTTTGATTAACCTTAACGCTGAAATATTTTTGTATAAATCATGGAAACCAAAGTTTGGTTTATCTATAAATAATATGTATCAGGATATGAATGCCCTACTCGTTCATGTTTAGGAAAACTAAACTTTATGTGGTATAATTTTTAAAAGTAGCACTGCAGACTAGCTATGACTGTACTATCTTGAGAAATCTTTCAAATCAATGTGATGAAAGGCGTGAACGCACAGATAAAAATAGCCATCAATTGATGGCAGGACCCCTCAGCTGTAGGCGCTGTCCATTAATATCAAAAATTATAAATTTATGCACATGTGGCCCTATCTTAAGACGTTTTGAAGTTATCATACTTGCAAGATATTTTTGGTTTACGTGACCGGGTGACCTGCGAAATTAGATCTAGGCCACTGATTGTCGAAATTGACCTTCATATTAGCGTCATGCACATGTGGTAAAAAACGAAGGCCATAAGTCAATGCGTTATGAAGTTATCACACTTACAAGCCATTTTGGTTTACGTGACCTGGTGACCTTGAAATTAGGTCAAGGTCAATAAATGTCAAACTTGACCTCCAGATTAGTATCATGCACATGAAGTAAAAAATGAAGGCCCTAAGTCAAGGCATTATGAAGTTATCAACCTAATGGTTGAGGGGTAAAAATGAACAGTGTTCATGAGTTGTGCACAAATTAATTCACTACACGTCGTGGATACCCCTAATATATAGATTGATCTAGGCACCAATTTTGACTTGAAAATATTTTTAAAAACTTCAGATTTCACCCTATCAGTCTTATTCTATATCTGATTCTATTCACTTTTTAATATGTCACAATTTTATAAAACAAAAAACTATATTGTTAGTTCAAACCAAAATTGACTTACCCATTTTCTTAGGGAGAAGGTAAACATCTTGCTTGTAGCGGCCATTAGGTGCGTTGTACAGCTCAATTAGAGCTAATGCCTGCAACAGAAAATACACACATTGAAATTAAGCCAGTTTTCCTAGTCTAATAAGTTATACGTTTTTAACCCATAAATCGCTCAGTAAAAAATATAAATTTTAAAGTTGTATCTCGTTACCGCAACCTGATAAAAAACGACTAAATTTTGCACTTTTAGTGTGGCGATGCACTTTATTTAATGGCTATATATGTCAGAATCTGACGTCTGAAGTCGATCCCGCACTGAACAAAGTTAAAAGGTTTAGGACAGATCTGCATTTTTTTAAATCTATATATGTCTTGGTCCCTTGTTTACCTGTGTGGCTGCTGTGATGGAAACGACAAAGGAAGGAATGCTTGAGCAGCTGAGGTTCACCAGACGACCCTGTAAAAATAATACATGATGAAACACACAAAAAAAAAACAGGCTAAAACCTACTGACTACTGTAATCAATATTTGAATTAAATATTGTTTTGCTCTGAATTTAATTTAGTTTTTGACATTTTTTAATCGAGTGATTATGCAAATACGCAGATTTTCTGTAGTACTGAGTGATTAAAAAATCCGACCAAATGATATACAATTTCAAACAAAATCGAATTATACTTGAAACAGAATTTGCTTTTTCAGACTGTGTGATCGGGCCTTTAACAGCGGACACAGTGCTACATACCTCGGCCAAAAGTATGATTCGTCTGCCATCAGGCCAGATGATGTGATCAACCTGGGATCTGACACGCTCCCACGTCAAGTCAGGGGTGCGCAGACTGTTCTGTAAACAAGGTCACAACAAGGTTAAAACACAAAGGTCACAACAAGGTTAAAACACGAAGGTCACAACAAGGTTAAAACGCGAAGGTCACAACAAGGTTAAAACACGAAGGTCACAACAAGGTTAAAACACGAAGGTCACAATAAGGTTAAAACACAAAGGTCACCACAAGGTTAAAACACGAAGGTCACAACAAGGTTTAAACACGAAGGTCACAACAAGGTTAAAACACGAAGGTCACAATATGGTTAAAACACAAATGTCACAACAAGGTTAAAACACGTGTCCTGTATTAATGTCGAAGATATTTCATTGATAAGGGTTAACCAGTCAACGAGCATTATGTTTATTAAAGGGACTGGCCCAGGCTAAAATCATCAAAAAAACGGTGATTTTATTTCGGGTTCTTAGTATGACCATATGATGTAAACATGTACATAGACTAGAACTGCAAATTTTTAAAAATTTTGTGCTGCGCACTTACCAGTTAGACTAGATATAGAGACGAAATTCCCGCATTTCTTATTTTTGACATGGTTGTCAATAATTACAAATCAGGAATTTCGTCTCTATATCTAGCCTAACTGGTGAATGCGCAGCACAAAAATTATAAAAATTTGCAGTTCTAGTCTATGTACATGCTTACATCATATGGTCATATTAAGAACCCGAAATAAAATCACCGATTTTTTGATGATTTTAGCCTGGGCCAGTCCCTTTAATTGATCGGAGCTCAAAATAAATTTGTAATTGCACAAATTTATTTTCGTGTAAATTTTACCACGTCAATCTCCGTATTAGAATGCTTCGTGTTACACACAACACTTACCACGTCAATCTCTGTATTAGAATGCCCCATGTTACACACAATACATGCGTTCTTCATGCGATCCATGTGTTCTCTTGTCACCACATTCTTGTTGCCTGTACAGGTGATGACGATGTCCACATTACGGATCACTTCATTCAGCTTTGTCACCCGGAAACCGTCCATGCTACAAACATAAGAACACATGAATTCAGCTTTGTCACCCGGAAACCGTCCAAGCTACAAACATAAGAACAGATGAATTCAGCTTTGTCACCCGGAAACCGTCCATGCTACGAACATAAGAACAGATGAATTCAGCTTTGTCACCCGGAAACCGTCCATGCTACAAACAGACCAACAGATTCTTTCAGCTTTGTCAACTGGAAACCGTATATGCTACAAACATAAGAACAGATGAATTCAGCAGTGTCACCTGGAAACCGTCCATGCTACAAACATAAGAACAGATGAATTCAGCTGTGTTACCCGGAAACCGTCCATGCTACAAACATAAGAACAGATGAATTCAGCTTTGTCACCCGGAAACCGTCCATGCTACAAACAGAAGAACAGATGAATTCAGCTTTGTCACCCGGAAACCGTCCATGCTATAAACATAAGAACAGATGAATTCAGCTTTGTCACCCGGAAACCGTCCATGCTACAAACAGACGAACAGATGAATTCAGCTTTGTCACCCGGAAACCGTCCATGCTACAAACATAAGAACAGATGAATTCAGCTTTGTCACCCGGAAACCGTCCATGCTACAAACATAAGAACAGATGAATTCAGCTTTGTCACCCGGAAACTGTCCATGCTACAAACAGAAGAACAGATGAATTCAGCTTTGTCAACCGGAAACCGTCCATGCTACAAACATAAGAACAGATGAATCCAGCTTTGTCAACCGGAGACCGTCCATGCTACAAACATAAGAACAGATGAATTCAGCTTTGTCACCCGGAAACTGTCCATGCTACAAACAGAAGAAAAGATTCTTTCAGCTTTGTCAACCGGAAACCGGCCATGCTTTGAACACACTTGTCTTTACTTTTTACTATTTTTAATTAGTTTGGGGAAAACATATTTTATTGACCAATTGAAACAATACAAAACAAGAAGGCTCCCCGTAGCACTTTTCAAATAAAAGTTATACATTAAATATAATTTGACTAGATAATCAATTCGTACATGTAATTATCAAGTAATATTATGAGGCAGAGGCTAGCAGCTTTAGGCTGACTAGGTGCTATTTTGACCGCAGAAGATTAAAGAAGGCCGCCAAGAACCGGAATTTTCCAGAAATTTCTGCAAAATTGATGCAGTCTAGGAATTAATACTAGCATGCAGTACGTTGAATATTTAGTATACCGGATAAGTTATGGCTTTAGGCTATCAGGGTGACAAGGTTCTAATTTGGCGAAATAAGAATAAAGATAGCCGCCATGACCCGGATATTTTCGCGAACTTTTTGAAAAAATGATGCAGTCTAGGGATTATTACTGCTATGCAGTATGTTGAATATTGAGTATATCGGATAAGCGGCTTTGAAGTTATCAGGGTGACAAGGTCCTAATTTGACGAAAAAAGATGGCTGCCATGACTCGAATATTCTCCCGAACTTTCTGAAAAATTGATGCAGTCTAGGAATTAATACTACTATGCAGTATGTTAAATATTGAGTATATCGGATAAGCGGCTTTGAAGTTATCAGGGTGACAAGGTCCTAATTTGACGAAAAAAGATTAAAGATGGCCGCCATGACCCGGATATTTTTCCAAACTGAAAAAATGATGCAGGCTGGGAATTAATACTTGTATCCAGTATGTTGAACACCAAATGAATTGAAAAAGCGGTTTTGTAGATATCAGGGTGACGTAGTACGGATGAAAAGCGGCGTCCATGCCTCCGCCGCCATCTGCAACCACGAAACCGTACAAAAACAAAAAGCCTCCCCCTGGTCGGGGGGGAGCCTTAACCCTTTGACTTCCAGGCCGGAGTGCATGCCAGGATCCAGATATACTGGTGTACGAGTTCTATTTTTCGTCATTTGAAGCTGGAATTGCTAACGCAATTTCCAGCTTCAAATGACGAAAAATTCATAAATGTAGTATATATTTGACGAAAATTTGTGTCATTTTATGGTTACGTTCATTGACGAATGACGACGGAAATTTCCGTCATGTATGGTAGTGAAAAGGTTAATAAATAGTAATACAATGTTCTTCACTGTTAATTCGCTTGAAGCTGATATTGCTAACACTATTTCCAAATTGAAATGACGAAAAATATATATATTTATGAGAAACAGATATATCCCAAAATGAATTATTGTAATAACCAACATATTTGCTCAAGGCTGGTTTGAAACTGTATAAAGGCGTATAATTTTATATACTTCTAAAAAGCATATATTTATATTTTCAGAGGTCTAGACAGACAAGGACTAGCATTCGGGCATAAATGTGATGTATTAAACATTACAACTTTTCAGTTAAAATCGTTCAATTTCAAGGATGTAATAAGTATTACAGTGTATGTATAGACTTTCATTTTTCGTTAACGTTTAGATCGTTTTAGCATTTTATAAAGAAAGGTAGTTTTATTCCTTCAGACATCACAGCGTATATTTTGTCACATAAAAAAATTTCCAATAAATTTTTAGTTTATTTGATTATATAAATGATGGAGCAACATCCGCTGTGTTTTAAATATATATATTATTTACCAGGACACAGAGTCAGACGATCTCTCAGCTACATTGTCTTTCAGCGAGAACTAATTAATTGAATATTTTTTTATATTATTTTTTCGTGTTTTCATGACAACCACTTACCAGGCCTGTAGAGCACAGATCGGGTCAATCTCTGTAACCATGACAATGGCTCCCATCCCCTTCAATGCCTCGCAACAACCTTTTCCGACCTGTAACCAACGGGAATCAGAGATAAATTAAATAAAACATTGTCTTGTTTCCATATATTTGAATATTACTAGATTGTAGTGCCATTAGTACCAGTTGTCAGGTGGCCGGAACGTTGGCCCAGTGCTGTAGTAATGTTGGACCAGCGTGTAAATGTTGTAGCATAACGACAGGGATCCTACTCCACTGTGTGAATTTTTTTCCATGAGTTATCCATGACAAAATTGATTTTTTCCATGACAAAATTCAGGCATATACCGGCCATAAAATTGTTGAAGAATGTATCACATCGCAACATTTTTTTTATTTGACAAATATTTTTTCCTTGAGTCTTGGCATTTTTCTCAAATTCCATGAGTTTTTCAGGCCTGGAAAATAAAATTACAATTTTCCAGGTTTTGCATGACTCGTAGGAACCCTGAACGAACGGCGCAGTACCAATGTTGGATTCATGCGTCGTAGATGGTGGACCAGCATGGCTCGAAATAAGGCCATTCCTCCGGTCCTGTATTGCCAAAAAATGTGCAGCAATGGCAACATTTGTTATTAGCCATTCCGATGGACTGGCAAATTTAAGGCCATCTCAGGACAAAGGCCATTTCTAGGAATGACAGTTTTTACTCAGGAATGGCAGTTTCCTTGACTTGCCAGTCCTGTGGATTGGAAAGCCCTCAACGTGTAATTCTACCCCTGACCAGCATTACAAAACATTGAGTGAACATGATGTTTTTGCTCGGAGCGTTGTGCTGCAGGTTTCAAGAAAAATAGTCTAGTTATTTGAAACCCCATACAGCGAGCGTGCATTATTAAATCAGACACACAGCGCTGTGTTAACTTCTGGAAACAATGGAAAAATAATAACAAAATAATAATGGTGAATACTGTATTGATTATTCCACTACCCTTTCAAGCCTGAATTTACCATTGTCATCTTCATCCACTACAAGCCGCGAATTGCTGTCGCAATTCTCGACTTGTAGTGGATGAAGATGATTTGATGTGGTTTAAAAATTAAAGAAAATTGCCATGTATTGGTAAACCAGTTTAATATAAATTTTCGTTCTAAAACCCTCAGTTTGTAGGAAAATTAAGTCTGTTTTCAGGGATGTAAAATGATGCATTAACCCTTTCAAGCCTGAGTTTACCATTGTCATCTTTTTCCACTACAAGCCGGGAATTGCTGTCGCAATTCTCGACTTGTAGTGGATGAAGATGATTTGATGTGCGTGATAAATTTAAAAAAAAACTATGTATTTGTAGAACAATTTTAAAGAAATTTGCCTTCTAAATCCCTTAGCTGTGAAAATACAAATATGTTTTCAATGGTGTAGAATGATGCTTTAATGCATCGTGAGGGCTTAAAGGGTTAAGGCATCGTGGGGGCTTAAAGGGTTAAACTCACCTCTCCGTAACCACACACCACCACCTGTTTGCCACCAAACATCACATCTGTTGTTCTTTTCAATCTACAACAGTTACAAAAGTTATCAGAAGCGTATCCATTTTACTCTAATACGCCCTGGTTTTTAATTCATTTGAAGCTGAAATTGATAACGCAAACTTCAGCAACAAATGACAAAAAACTATCATTTTAAACATATCTAAAATCGAATTATTTGATTACATCTACCACTTAAGATCAATTCTAGTATGTTTCGTTTGCTTTAAAACTTATTTGAAACATTATATGAACGGTTGAAGCAACCAAAGGACTCACGCGTCCAGAATAGACTCCCGGCAGCTGTAGAGGTTGTCAAACTTGGTCTGAAAACAGAAAAATTAAATATTTACAATCGATGCCTTTACCAGTACTGTATGGCAGGACCCGTATTCTCGTACAAGTTACGATAAATCGCAGGCTTCTGATTGGTCGAGACAGCCATCTCGACCAATCAGAAGCCTACGATTTATCGCAACTTATATGAGAATACGGGCACTGATACACATAAGGTCCGCTTGTTTCTGTCACTATGGTAACCACCACAGAGCTAAAATACCTGCAAATAAACCAAGAGATCAAATGTTTTTTTCAATTTGAAATAATAATAAATGTCTTAGTTAGCTCTTTTCGCTTCATTTGAATACCTATGTTATGGTTCTACGGCCATTATGAATATTTCATTCTTTCAGTGCGGGGATCGACTTTTGAAGTCAGAATCTTTGATATGATTAAAAAAGCGTGCTTAAAATACAGTGCGATTCTTACTGAGCGATTCAACAGTCTCAATATTCTGGACCCACAAACTGCACAGCTTCCCCTAAACCGTAGACGCACAATCTAGACCCCCCCCCCCCCCCACAATATTATCCCCCACCAGACCAGTCGGTAAACAGTGATTTACGCGGAAGGATCGAACCTGAATCCTGTGGGTCGGAGGCCAGGCACGGTACCTCTAAGTCAGGGTGTACGGGTCAAGATGACACGCGTGCCATCCGGCCGCTCAGGGAAGATTGGTGACAAGAAAACTGGCCAGCCAGCTGACACGAGACCATTACCGGGATACTGCTGATTTAATGTTGGCCGGACGTCTGTGACGCTGGCCCAACATTAAATCAGCACTGGGTCAACATCTAGAGTTTGCTAGGGTGTTGGTTTAATGTCGGGCCGTTCTTCGTATACGGACAAACAAACAAACAAACAAACAAACAAACAAACAAAAAAAAAAAAAAAAAAAAAAAAAAAACATAACCTTTCTAACAACAATAGACAAGACTAAAACAATAAGTCTTCACCACATAGTGGGTTGAGAGACGTTATGAATTATCTGGCCAGAATATCCTAGAATAAACACACAATAATCATTACGGTGTGGGTGGTTTGCGGCTGGGCACGGTACCTCGCTCCCGATGGAGGGGGGGGGGGGGGTCATAACCAGACCTCACAACTCATGCTGATTCCATTAGTTTAGTTTCCGCGCCATGTCCACCAGATCTGCCGCGGTTCAATAAAGACCCGCTTTTATGGGACAGGGACACGAGGGGAATGAAAGACAACAGATTATAGTCCTAGTTAGACTTAACCCCAGTCAAGAGGAGTCAGGGATCCAACTCCAGTCAAAAGGAGTCAGGGATCCAACCCCAGTCAAAAGGAGTTAGGGATCCAACCCAAGTCAACACGAGTCAGTAATCCAACCCAAGTCAACACGAGTCAGGGATCCAACCCAAGTCAACACGAGTCAGGTATCCAATCCAAGTCAACACGAGTCAGGGATCCAACCAAAGTCAACACGAGTCAGGTATCCAACCCAAGCCAACACGAGTCAGGGATCCAACCCAAGTCAACACGAGTCAGGTATCCAACCCAAGTCAACACGAGTCAGGGATCCAACCAAAGTCAACACGAGTCAGGGATCCAACCCAAGTCAACACGAGTCAGTCATCCAACTCCAGTCAACACGAGTGAGGGATCCAACCCAAGTCAACACGAGTGAGTCACCCAACCCAAGCCAACACGAGTCAGGGATCCAACCCAAGTCAACACGAGTCAGATATCCAACCCAAGTCAACACGAGTCAGGGATCCAACCCAAGTCAACACGAGTCAGTCATCCAACCCAAGTCAACACGAGTCAGAGAGCCAACCCAAGTCAATACGAGACAGTCATCCAACCCAAGTCAACACGAGTTAGTCATCCAACCCCAGTCAACACGAGTCAGTAATCCAACCCAAGTCAACACGGATCAGTAATCCAACCCAAGTCAACATGAGTCGGGGATCCAACCCAAGTCAACACGAGTCACGTCATCCAACCCAAGTCAACACGAGTCAGCGATACAACCCAAGTCAGCACGAGTCAGGGATCCAATCCAAGTCAACACGAGTCAAGGATCCAATCTAAGTCAACACGAGTCAGCGATACAACCCAAGTCAACACGGGTCAGTAATCCAACCCAAGTCAACATGAGTCAGGGATCCAATCCAAGTCAACACGAGTCAGGGATCAAACCCAAGTCAACACGAGTGAGTCATCCGACCCCAGTCAACACGAGTCAGAGCTCCAACCCCAGTCAACACGAGTCAGGGATCCAATCCAAGTCAACAACCCCAGTCAAAACGAAATGTTCAGGGCGGCATTTCATCCACGTCTTGTGTTCACAGGGATAAAGATAATGAGAGTTAATCAGAATAGCAACGTTCTCCCAATGTTGGGTTAATGTTGTTTGCTTGGCACGCTGTGTGAGCTTATTGTGAATAAATTTAAAGGTAATCTATCACCCCTTATATGGTATGAATAATTATGTCCTTATATGGGGTGATTGGCTATCATGTGACCCTCTCAGAGGGTCACATGATAGCCAATCACCCCAGATATAGGGTGATTGGCTATCATGTGCTCCTCTCAGATGGTCACATGATAGCCAATCTCCCCATATCAGGAAACACTTGTGCCCCATCTTGTGGGAAGTTTGATTTATTTGTCACAAAATTATTCATACTATATAAGGGGTGATAGATCACCTTTAATGTGCTGCTAGGCCCGTATATATATAAACGGTTTCAAATAAGTTACAAACCTAAAAAAATATCACAGGTTTTGGAAAATACTTAGGTGATCAAGTCATTGTATTTGACAGATATCCATTTTCCATAAGCAGAAATATTTTTCGTCATTTGAAGCTGGGAATTGCGTCAGAAATGCCAGCTTTAAAAAACGAAAAATAGAACCAAACAATTCAGCAGCACACGAGTCAAACGGAAAAAATAACCTCATTATCTTCGATGGGTAATTACAGTTATCTATGAGGAAAAACAACATTTTAATTAGCAATTTAAACAGAGCCTAATTGCTCACGAGGGGGTCGTCTTTTCTAATTGCTTTATCAAATGCGTCATTGTCTCTGCGCATGCGTGAGACGTGGATTGGCTCTTTGACTGTCAATCCTTGAAATAACAGTCTGCGAGCACAAGACGTTTATCCAGTGTTGATTTAATGTTGGGCCAGCGTCTACGATGCTGGACCAACATTTTAACACCACTGGCTGCTTGTTGAGATGTGATAGATAAACAGACCTTTTCTTCTCGATCCAAGTTGTTTTAAGCTCCAAGACTAACCCCTCCAGCGTTGAAATATTTTTGCATAAACCATGGAGACTAAAGGGTTTTCAATTTGAGATCATCATAAATGGCTTAGTTAGCTCTTTCCGCTTCATTTCAATACCTATGTTATGGGTCTACTGTCATAATAAATATTTCTTTCAGTACGGGGATCGACTTGGACGTCAGATTGTGGAGAGAGATAAACAGTTGAGATTTATTTCGGGATCCAAGTTGTTTTTAGCTCCAAGATTATATCTGGAGCGAGGATCGGTTGCCAAGATTCTGATCAGAATAAATGAGCTGTAACAAGAAGACGCCTGGAATCCAGCGGAGGAGAAACAAACATCTCCTCACATATATTATGTGGGGTGGATTAGTGTAATTATTCATTAACTTGAACTTGTAATCTAATGGTCTTACATGTAATGGTTGGCTTGGTAGGTTGCTTGTCTGGCTGGCTGCATTGGTGACGGACTGGCTGCCTTGGTAGGTTGCTTGCCTGGCTTGTTGCTTGTCTGGCTGGCTGCATTGGTGACGGACTGGCTGCCTTGGTGGGTTGCTTGCCTGGCTGGCTGCTTGTCTGGCTGGCTGCATTGGTGACGGACTGGCTGCCTTGGTAGGTTGCTTGCCTGGCTGGTTGCTTGTCTGGCTGGCTGCATTGGGGACGGACTGGCTGCCTTGGTGGGTTGCTTGCCTGGCTGGCTGCTTGTCTGGCTGGCTGCATTGGTGACGGACTGGCTGCCTTGGTAGGCTGCTTGTCTGGATGGCTGCTTGTCTGGCTGGCTGCATTGGTGACGGACTGGCTGCTTTGGTAGTTTGCTTGTCTGGCTGGTTGCTTGTCTGGCTGGCTGCATTGGTGACAGACTGGCTGCCTTGGTAGGTTGCTTGTCTGGCTGGTTGCTTGTCTGGCTGGCTGCATCGGTGACGGACTGGCTGCCTTGGTAGGTTGCTTGTCTGGCTGACTGCTTGTCTGGCTGGCTACATTGATGACGGAGTGGTTGGCTGACTGCCTTGGTAGGTTGCTTGTCTGGCTGGCTGCATTGATGACGGACTGACTGGCTGACCAGCTGGCTGCATGGCAGGCTTAGTAGTCTGTTTGTCTGGCTGGCTGTATTAATGACGGACTAACTGGCTGACCAGCTGGCTGCATGGCAGGCTTAGTAGTCTGTTTGTCTGGTTGGCTGCATTAATGCCGGAATGACCGGCTGACCAGCTGGCTGCATGGCAGGCTTAGTATTCTGTTTGTCTGGTTGGCTGCATTAATGCCGGAATGACTGGCTGACCAGCTGGCTGCATGGCAGGCTTAGTAGTCTGTTTGTCTGGTTGGCTGCATTAATGCCGGAATGACCGGCTGACCAGCTGGCTGCATGGCAGGCTTAGTAGTCTGTTTGTCTGGTTGGCTGCATTAATGCCGGAATGACCGGCTGACCAGCTGGCTGCATGGCAGGCTTAGTATTCTGTTTGTCTGGTTGGCTGCATTAATGCCGGAATGACTGGCTGACCAGCTGGCTGCATGGCAGGCTTAGTAGTCTGTTTGTCTGGTTGGCTGCATTAATGCCGGAATGACCGGCTGACCAGCTGGCTGCATGGCAGGCTTAGTAGTCTGTTTGTCTGGTTGGCTGCATTAATGCCGGAATGACTGGCTGACGAGCTGGCTGCATGGCAGGCTTAGTAGTCTGTTTGTCTGGTTGGCTGCATTAATGACGGAATGACTGGCTGACCAGCTGGCTGCATGGCAGGCTTAGTATTCTGTTTGTCTGGTTGGCTGCATTAATGCCGGAATGACTGGCTGACGAGCTGGCTGCATGGCAGGCTTAGTAGTCTGTTTGTCTGCATTAATGACGGAATGACCGGCTGACCAGCTTGCTGCATGGCAGGCTTAGTAGTCTGTTTGTCTGGTTGGCTGCATTAATGACGGAATGACTGGCTGACCAGCTTGCTGCATGGCAGGCTTAGTATTCTGTTTGTCTGGTTGGCTGCATTAATGCCGGAATGACTGGCTGACCAGCTGGCTGCATGGCAGGCTTAGTAGTCTGTTTGTCTGCATTAATGACGGAATGACCGGCTGACCAGCTTGCTGCATGGCAGGCTTAGTAGTCTGTTTGTCTGGTTGGCTGCATTAATGACGGAATGACTGGCTGACCAGCTGGCTGCATGGCCGGCTTGGTAGTCTGCTTGTCTGGCTGGCTGCATTGACGATGCCAGTCTTACTGTTTTTTGTTGACGGTTTGGCTTGCTGGCTGCTTTTATATCATCCACTTCACAGTCATTCATTTCTTCCTCCCGCTTCCTCCCTTAACCAGCTTTCCCCATCTTTCCTCCTTCCATTCCTTCGTTACAATACAAGACAACCTCAATGTATCAATGTATTTGTAAATCGGTTGTGAAAGAAGCAGGTAACCGACCAGACTGGCTTCCTTCCTTCCACTCCTTTCTTCTCTCCTCCCCTTCCTTTATTTCTGCCTTCCTCTGCCTACCTTAACCTCTACCCATCCTTCCTTTGTTTCTTCCTTCCCCTGCCTTCCTTAACCCCCCCTATCCATCCTTTATTTCTTCCTTCCACTGCCTCCCCATCCTTCCTGGCCCCTTTCTTCCTCGCAATCCTTGAAAACCTCATTGTCTTGTCCTGCATATTGACGGTGTTTACAGGAGTCCATCCTCTGGACGGGATTCCTTCATTAAGCACAGCATCCGGTGGACAGACAAACATCAATGTTAGCAAATAGTTGGTCCAACGTTTACGACGCTGGGCCAACATTGGTTCAGCATGCGGCGAGCTGGTCCTGGTGGACACGCAAACATCAAAGGAGTGAAGCAATGTTGGTCTAGTGTTAGACCAACGTCTATGACGCTGGGGCAACGTTAGACCAGCATTGGTTCCGAGTCTGGTTCGCAACACGAGAGGAAAACCCAATGTTGTTTGAATGTTGGATCAGCGTCTACGACGCTGGGCCAACATTGCACCAACATTGGTTCAGCATCCGACGAGATGGTCCAGCGGCTGGTGGACACGCAAACTTCAAAGGATACATCCAATGCTTGCGCAATGATGGACTACGACGCTGGCCCAACATTACACCAACATTGGTCTTTAGTCTGATAGTCACGCAAGACACGAGACGAGAAACCAATGTTTGTGTAAGGTTGGGCCACCGTCTACGACGTTGGCCCAACCTTACACAAACATTGGTTAAACTCGATGGACAGCGACATTACACAACAGGGGAGAGATCAATACGTAATGAATATTGATTGCCTGGAAGTCGCCTGGCAAGCTCAGAATACGCCGTCAGCGTAATAAAAACCGTATTCTCTACTAACACTGTGCGTTTAAATCTTCTAATTCTTGTAAATATTTTAAAGGGACTGGCCCAGGCTAAAATCATAAAAAAATCGGTGATTTTATTTCGGCTTCTTAATATGACAATATGATGTAAACATGTCCATAGACTAGAACTGCAAAAGTTTTAAAATTTTAATGCTGCGCATTCACCAGTTAGGCTAGATATAGAGACGAAATTCCTGAGTTCTAATTATTAACAACCATGTCAAAAATTAGAAATACGGGAATTTCGTCTCTATATCTAGTCTAACTGGTGAACGCGCAGCACAAAAATTAAAAAACTTTTGCAGTTCTAGTCTATGGACATGTTTACATCATATGGTCATATTAAGAAACCAAAATAAAATCACCCATTTTTTGATGATTTTAGCCTGGGCCAGTCCCTTTAACTCTTGTGCTGCTGAATTGTTTGTTTCTATTTTTCTATTTTCTACATTGCGTTTCTTTAAAACCTGAACAGCCAGAGCGGGGAACGAACCCTGAACTCTGACTTGGCATGTGTTACAGTTGGGGCTCACTACTTTACCAGTAATTCTACCTGTGACCACGTCATAACTAATCCCCACCACTTATTGTCATAGTGTAACATGCTCGGAGTAACTTTTGTACAAGTTTCTCAGTTGTTACTCAACTGTGGAATTGATCTCGAATCATTTGTGCATCTCGGATTTGCCACAAAATTAACAAAATTTTAAAAAGAAAAATTCTTCAATTTTTAGTGAGTTTTCATAATATAAACGGAAGCTTTCTCTCAAGGAAACGATATTGTTTTTCATATCTACATGTGAAATTCAATAGGACGGGAAGTCTCCTTGGCCGATAAGTAGCATGCTCGGCCTCAGACCACCAGGGCCTGAATTTCAAATTCTGTCTGGAGGGCGGTGTTATGGCCCAGTTTAGCCTAACGCATCGTGAATGTGGTCAATTAATTAATTAATTCATCCATCCATCCATAAAATAATTCACTCATTCATTCATTCTCATCTCACAATACACACCGGGGGGTTTTCATGCCCCAGTTTAGCCTCTAACCGTCAAACACGATACATTGCCCCAATGCTGGTTTAATGTTGGGTCTGCGTCGCAGACGTTGGCCCAACATTAGGTCAATATATCATGTGACAGCAGTGACATAGAAGCCCCTTTTTATTCCTTCCTAATAATTCCAATAACCATAAGCAGACAAGTCATAATAAGGATGTCCTCTATCCTAGGCCGTCAGTACCTGACAGACACAAACATTAACCCAATGCTGGTTTAATGCTGGCCAAGCCTCGCAGACGCTGGGCCAGCATTAAACCAGCATTTGGTCGAATGTTGTGCAGTATCCGAGAAACGCATATTTTCTGTGTTTTTTTTTCCAAATCATCGCATTCAATCATTGGCATGCTGATAACCCAGCGAGCACAAGGCGTGGAGACGATGTTGGTTCGTCGTTGTACCAACATTGGCTGGAAACGAGGAAGCTAAAGCGCCATCTGAGGAGAAGAAGAGACACCAACAGATTTATGAGCGGGACAAAAAAACAGGGTCTTTTGTCTGACAAATAAAGACAGGAATATCTGCCGACGGTACAATAGGTAACAGCAAATGCCTGGAATGTCTACAGAATTCTATGCATGGCAGCACCACTATCTCAGGAGAGCAAAAATCCCTGAATGTGGTGAAACTATAAAAATTCCCTGACTGGAAAAGTGAAACTAATTTTTCAGGCTTTCCCTGAGTTTCTAGGTAGAGTGAGAACCCTATAACGTTACTTGTAAAGTCAGCAGTTACTGAGCACTGTTTGACATTGAGCTGCATGATTCTCTTCTGCCATCGAGTACTGGCAAACTGACCGCCGTGCAAAGTCAAAGAGCGTTAACTGTTTACTTGTAAAGTAAGCAGTCACTGCCGTTTGTCATTAAGCTGCAGGATTCTCTTCTGCCATCGAGTACTGGCATACTGACCGCCGTGCAAAGACAAACAGCAGTAACTGCTTACTCGTACAAAGACAAACAGCAGTAACTGCTTACTTGTAAAGTGAGCAGTTACTGCTGTTTGTCTTTGAGCTGCATGATTCTCTTCTGCCATAGAGTACTGGCGAAACTCACCACCATGCATAGACAAACAGCAGTAACTGATTAGATTACAAGTAAGCAGTTAATGCTGTTTGTAAAAAGTTGTGTGATTATATTATGTTGAAATGTTTTCTATATATAATGTAAACTAGATGAAACACTATACCTACTTACAACTTATATTCCAGGAAAATGACTGGCAAAAATCACCGCGATAAAAAACGATGGACAGTTGGTTATGTAACGACTAGAAATGTCACAATTCTAAAGATTTTCAAACAATAATTATCCACTTCGCTGGGATGATGCATCAGGAAAATGACAGGCAAAAATCAGTGTAAGTTATTTTTTTTGTCCAAAAATATAACATTCATTTTTCCCTCTTGTTTTTGTACTGATACTGGCGTTGTGCTGGACATGAACAAATTGAGGGGCAGGGTTTTCCAGCTAAGTGTTTGCTTTCAGAGAGAGTTGTAGGCCTAAATGGAATCGGAATTGCTATGAAGGACCATTCAGCATGAAAAGTGCCCAGCCATGGGCAGCAACTTAGAAAACACAGAATTTTCAGCCAATGCTGGTTTGATGTTGGGCCAGCGTTGTAGACGCTGGACCAACATCAAACCAGCATTGGCTCAGCGTCTTGCGTTTGCTGTGAATACAAAGGTAGAGAGGTAATGCAATCTGACTGCCATAACATGGTCGCCTAGTCACTAGATTTGTTAACCAAATTTCGAGGTGAAGCCTCCCTCCCAAATAAGGCCACTAGAAAACCCTGCTTGAACAGAGAATATTTATGTTGTAGCGAGTGGGATGTGAACCCACGCCTGTAGCTCTAGCTCCACCCACTGAGTTAGGTACCTGTTCCCTCGAGTGACAATTTGCCAAATATGGTAAGATTGGGCAGTGAAGGACAACCTCAGCTAAATAGTGACTAGCCCTGGGCGACCATAACAGCTAATGCGACCTGACCATGCATCATAAAGTCAGATTTAGGTTCATTTTAGTTTATAGAGTCGCTTTGTAAAAATACAGGCAAAATTGCGACAGAAGACTGCATTTAGTCGGAACTACAGAATATTGTCATCTCATGAACTCGGTGGTTCTTTCTCTTGTAATTGTAATCTTGATGTATCCAACAATACGAAATCAGAACCCTGGTTACAGGTCCACTACCTACGAATAAAACTACGAGGGGTGACCCTCCCCCCCCCCTCCCCCCACCACCCGTCTATACTTCTAGATAAATACGGACCAGGCTGGCCAGGGGAGGACTACCCGATCTGTAAAGTGACTAGCCCTGGGCGACCATACCAGTATAAGAGCAGCTAATGTACTCTGACCATTACATAGCCATGTTCACTTCCCCTGCCCTCGGCTCCAGGTACATGTAACCCCCGAACCCTCAACCCTTTAACCGCCAAATTATTCAATTTGAATTTTCACCCACTTGAAGTTGTGTCTCGCTGACGCGATCCACAACTTCAAGTGAGTGAAAATTATTCAGGTTTGACAAAATGTGGGTCAACTCTTTTCATATCTTGCTGGTTGATGTCACATTTTATGTTTAACATATTTAAAATGTCGTACTTAATGTGCTGATAAAAAGTGAAAACCCGAATATAAGCGGCACCGGCGGTTAAAGGGTTAAAACACTCTGACAGCACGTTTTTACTGTTTTTTTATCCGATCAACTTACTGGTATTGGAAACGAAATTTTAGGAATATCCACCCACTTGAAGTTGTGGTTCGCCGTAGCGAGACACAGATCTATATCATTTGAAATTGTGTCTGGCTACTGCGATACACATCCTAAGTGACTGCAATTTTATGTGATTTGTGAAATTTAATTCCCAACATATATCAGTATTTTAGCATTTAAGACACGAGCTTCAAATGTTGTCAATTGGTATATTATGCTTTCACTCAAATTACACGCATGCAACTGTAATCAATTTTACCCATGCGAAGTTGTGGGTCGCGATATCCACACAAATTCACGTGGATGAAAATTCCCGTTGAATAACGTTGGGCATCAAGTGTAATCACATGGCGAGACACCATTTCTCTCTCCATCCTTTTGTGAGGATTATTCAATAACCATCCTTTTTGGGAGAGAAGATTAATAATTGAAAAAGATAACACGGAATGCTTTTACATTTGGAAGCGCTCGTCCCCGATTATAATCCTCTTTATGCCTCTTTATTAACGCTTTAACTCCTGGATAACTCTGGATTAAACAAATTACCGGTTAAGTTGAATAACTTCAAGTTGTGCCTAGATACCACGACCCACAAATTTAAGTGGGTATAAATTATACAACTGGGCCTATGTAAAAATGTAATCAAAATAGATGTAAATCTAGCAAGTGTGGTGTCTTTAGTCCCTCTTAACCCTTTCAAGCCTGAATTTACCATTGTCATCAGAGAATTGCCATGTTTTGGTAAATCATTTTCACGGAAATTTTCGCTCTAAAACCCCTAGTTGTAGGAAAATTAAGTCTGTTTTCAGGGATGTGAAATGATGCTTTAATGCATCGTGAGGGCTCAAAGGGTTAACACCCACCCAACAAACACAAAGCTGGACCAGCACTCAATCTACATTGGGTCAACGTTTCGTACTTGCTGGGTAGATATGTGTTCTAATTTTCAAAGACATTGAGATTCGATTTGCTGTCGTTCAGTACGTTGTGTAATGTCTTTTTTTATTATTGAAGGGCTAAACAAAGTCAAATTATTCATGTAAGATGCAACTTGTCTGAGAATTGCTTATTAGTAACATGCATAACAAATTTGATTAGGATACATGAACATTTTTTCAAGTTATCGCGCCCACAAGGTCAAATTTTTGACGTGAAATGCGAAAAATCGCAATAAATCGGTCATTTTGAATTAGTTTTCAGCCATTATTGAACTTGTCCGAGAACTGGTCATTCGTAACATGCATAACCAATTTTGAAAGGATACATGAAAAACATATAAAGTTATCGTGCCCACGAATAAATGTTGGCGGGGGTCTAAAAAACAGTGTTTGGAAAAGTACATGAAAATCTGTTGAGAAATGGCTGAGAAATCGACTAAAAAAACATGGGTTACCGTATTATTGTGAAGTACTAGTATAATTGATGGTGTGGTGAGGGGAAGGTATTCAGGTGGTATTAGAAAGTCGTTAGGCAGATGGTCAAATGTCAAAGCTAACCCTCCTGATGCTGAATTGTTTGCGTCTAGTTTTCGTCATTTAAAGCTGGAATTGCAGACCCAATTTCCAGCTTCAAAAGACGAATAATATGTTTATTGATAATGAAAATATACATCTCACAAATGGATATATTTAATGAACTGAGCATCTTTCACAAACAATTAATCATTACCGCGCAGGGATCCACTTTAGACGTCAGATTCTGACGACGTCTCAAGTCGATCACCCACTAAAAGAGTAAAACAGTTATAATGGCCGTAGACCCATAAAAAAGGTATTCAAATGAATCAGAAAGAGCTAACGAAGACATTTATGATAATTTTAAATTGAACAAAACCCTTTGTTCTCCATGGTTTGTACAAAAATAATTTAGCGCTGTAAGAGTTAATGACGTCTACAACCGTTTTTAACCTTTCTGTTTGTCCTTAAAAAAATAATATAACATTAATTTTGCAAGATTGGAACATATTTTGATACACATCTGGCAGATATAATAAATTTCTACCCACTGCAGTGGGAGGTAAAAATTAAATTATTTAAAAACTCGAAATTGCGTCAGCAATTAGAAGTTTAAATCAAAGAAAACCCAGGAGGACATGGGTTCTCAAGGCGGTATGGGCGAGTTGTTGTTTGGTTAAATGTCACCGGGTAATCAGAGATTAGGCCCCGCTGTATAACTCACAGCCTGTAATTACCATAGTAATCGACTGGTTGACATTGTAAAGATCCCCAGCTTCAGTGACTGGCCACACACATGTTACCCACGTTATCGTGCAGACGTACATGGAAAAACTTGACCGCTGTCTATTTCTGTCAAAATTGAAGAAAATTACATATGCACACATCCAGGGGGGGAAATCACACATATTCACACATCCAAGGGGAAAAATCACACATATTCACATATCCAGGGGGATAAATCACACATATTTACACATCCAGGAGGGGGGGGGGGGTCAAACATATTCACACAACCGGGGGGGGGGGGGGGGGGGGGAATCACGCATATTCACACACCCAGTTGAGTATTGTGGCGTGAGAAAACCACAGACATTCTGTAGCGTCCTTTGAAGAAATAATTAGTTTAGTAATGGGAATGGATCCTGCTTCCTCGGCTTTGACAGTTGGTTGATCATCAGACTGGGCAGTCATCAAGTCACGAATCCTTAACACCCTTTAGGTGCAAATCTTGGTTTATGGAGCATCAGTCGCCAATTCTAATCCAACGGAAATATGGAGACAAAATGGTCTTTTTCAATTTGAAATAATAATAAATGTCTCAGCTAGCTGTTTCTGTTTGATTAGAAAAGGTATGTTATGAGCCATTATAAATATGTTTACTCTTTCGGAGCGGGGATAGACTTCAGACGTCAAATTCTGACGTCTGAAGTCGGTCCCCGCACTGGAAGAACTAAAGCCACCATACGGCCTATGCCATAAGCAGACATGGGGTGATAGAAATATGAAATATAAACAATTCTACTGTATTGGTAATAGTTTTCCGATTCCGACGATTTCTCACCTTAGTGACAGAGTCGTTGACATTCATGGCGGGCACAGTGAGTTTCCCTGATTTAGACAGACCATGTCTCACCATAGTGACAGAGTCGTTGACATTCATGGCAGCACGGTGAGTTTCCCTGATTTCGACAGACCATGTCTTACCTTAGTGACAGAGTCGTTGACATTCATGGCGGGCACGGTGAGTTTCCCTGATTTCGACAGACCATGTCTTACCTTAGTGACAGAGTCGTTGACATTTATGGCGGGCACGGTGAGTTTCCCTGATTTCGACAGACCATGTCTTACCTTAGTGACAGAGTCGTTGACATTCATGGCGGGCACGGTGAGTTTCCCTGATTTAGACAGACCATGTCTTACCTTAGTGACAGAGTCGTTGACATTCATGGCGGGCACGGTGAGTTTCCCTGATTTCAACAGACCATGTCTTACCTTAGTGACAGAGTCGTTGACATTTATGGCGGGCACGGTGAGTTTCCCTGATTTAGACAGACCATGTCTTACCTTAGTGACAGAGTCGTTGACATTTATGGCGGGCACGGTGAGTTTCCCTGATTTAGACAGACCATGTCTTACCTTAGTGACAGAGTCGTTGACATTTATGGCGGGCACGGTGAGTTTCCCTGATTTCGACAGACCATGTCTTACCTTAGTGACAGAGTCGTTGACATTTATGGCGGGCACGGTGAGTTTCCCTGATTTCGACAGACCATGTCTTACCTTAGTGACAGAGTCATTGACATTTATGGCGGGCACGGTGAGTTTCCCTGATTTCGACAGACCATGTCTTACCTTAGTGACAGAGTCGTTGACATTTATGGCGGGCACGGTGAGTTTCCCTGATTTCGACAGACCATGTCTTACCTTAGTGACAGAGTCGTTGACATTCATGGCGGGCACGGTGAGTTTCCCTGATTTCGACAGACCATGTCTTACCTTAGTGACAGAGTCGTTGACATTCATGGCGGGTACGGTGAGTTTCCCTGATTTCGACAACTGGTACAGCCGATGTACTCCAGTCACACTCTCCTCTACGATGCCCTTCACAAGGTTAAATGACGCAGGGTATTTCTTCAGCATCCAATGAGTAGAATCTCCACCGTCATCAAGAATCTGTGGTGAAACAACATGTGAAACACTTAAAACAATGTGCGAAACACTAAAAAGAACGTGTGAAACAATTAAAACAACATATGAAACACTTAAAATAGCGTGTGAAACACTTAAAAGTAACGTGTGAAATACTTTAAACAACGCAAGAAACCATCAAAACAACGTGTGAAAGATTTACCACAATGTGTGAAACACTTAAAATGAAGTGAGAACGACACATTAAAGGACAAAGGTGTGTAATTTTAGTTTGTATGCACTTGCCACTTAAAGTGCGTAACTATTCCTATTTTTTCATTCGAGATATAAACAGTTACCGGGTATATCAAACAAAGTAAATTAGTTCATGAGAAATACTCATGTCAAACTTAGATCAATGCGATCCAACCAAAAGTTCCCAAGATATCGAAATCACAAGCTTTTTGTGCAGAAATCTTGAAAAAATTTCCCCAAAAAACATTTGTCAGAGCCCCCTTCCCAGACTTATCACTCACCAGGTTTGGCTGCCAGTTGTCGGCACAGATACACTTATTTTACACCACCAGAAGTCGCCCCCCCCCCTTCCAAGACGTGTCACTCACCAGGTTTGGCTGCCAGTTGTCAGCACAGATATACTTATCTATACACCATCAGAAGTCGTCCTCGCTCACCAAGTTTGGCTGCCAGTTGTCGGCACAGATACACTTATCTATACACCACCAGAAGTCGCCCCCCCCCCTCCCTCCCAGACGTGTCACTCACCAGGTTTGGCTGCCAGTTGTCGGCACAGATACACTTATCTATACACCACCAGAAGTGAACCCCCCCCCCCCTCCCCCTCCCAGACGTGTCACTCACCAGGTTTGGCTGCCAGTTGTCGGCACAGATACACTTATCTATACACCACCAGAAGTGCCCCCCCCTCCCCATCCCAGACGTGTCACTCACCAGGTTTGGCTGCCAGTTGTCGGCACAGATACACTTATCTATACACCACCAGAAGTGCCCCCCCCTCCCCATCCCAGACGTGTCACTCACCAGGTTTGGCTGCCAGTTGTCGGCACAGATACACTTATCTATACACCACCAGAAGTCGTCCTCGTTCTCTCCCTTCCAGGCGTACACAGAGTACCCCGCCTCCGCCATGGCCGCCGCAACCTCATTCTGAATAAAAAATATAATTGTTGTATTTTTCATATAGTAATGTTCTAGTTATCTGTCAAAGTTTTCCTGATATTACCTATATTAAAGTCAATAATGGCCTCGAGTTGGCCATTTTGAATTTGATCGAATTGACATTTTTTAGGGCATATCCCTCCCTGAAACCGCACATTTTGTTTTATAGTAATGGTCTAGATATTTGGCACGTTTTGCCAGATATCAGGCATAACAAAGTCAATAATGGCTGATAGTCGGCCATTTTGAAATTAATCAAGTTGAAATTTGTCAGGGCGTCTCCCTCCCTAAAACCGAAATTTTGTTTCATAGTAATGGTCTAGCTATCTGGCACAGTTTTCCAGATATTACACATATTAAAGTCGCTAATGGCTACAAGCCGGTCATTTTGAATTTGATTGAGTTGACTTTTTTCAGGGCATATCCCTCTCTGAAACCGCACATATTCTTTTATAGTAATGGTCCAGCTATCTGGCAGATACATCCCTTCACATCATTAATGTGGCAAATACATCCTTTCATACCCTTCCAAATGAACTGTTAGGAACAATACATGTAGGAAATGTTATTCACAAAATAAATTCAATTAGTGGCAGCCTTAGAGACGCTGACGCGAGCAGCTAACAACCCGATCATTTCCCCTGATTTCTTGGTTAAGCACACAATATTTCACGCGCGTTAAGCTCGACTGTAGCCTGTTTTATTATTCGATTCAATTTCTGTGATTGGGAATGAAATGTGTGATTTAACACCAATATTTGCAAATATTTGATCCCAAATTAACAAATATTAGTAGTTTTCACTCAAGTGGGAGAAGCTTAAATCAGATACCATTTACACCGGTCCCGATTATAGTCGGTTTTTCATTTCTCTATTAGGACATTAAGTACCACATTTTACACATATTAGGAATGAAACGTGACATCAATCAGCAAGCTTTGAATATAGTTAACCTCCATTTTGTCAAATCTGAATAATTTTCACTCACTTGAAGGTGTGGGTCGCGTTAGCGATACACAACTTCAAGTGAGTGAAAATTTCAATTAAAAAACTTATAAATGGTTAAGAACAGTTACAGTAGCCTACTGAATCAGTCACTTTGATGTTTAAAATAACTTGCTTTCGTGTGTTTTCATTCTGTGTTAATCTCTGTGTTCATGCTATATAAAATGTAACCAAAATTTAGAAAAAAAGAGTTTATTGTTCAGTTAAATATATAATATTATTGAAACCAATGTCTGATGACTGATGTATACAGCCTGACCCTTCAGACCCTGACCCGTCAGACGGGTTACATACCTGTGTAGAGTAGATGTTACACGCGGACCAGCGAACCTGAGCTCCCAGGGCTCCAAGGGTCTCAATCAAAACCTGTAACAGACAAAGAGTTAACAGTAACGAAGGTGTGTAAGTCTGGTCACAAAATATATATTGCATGTTGTCTATTTTCATCGTGGTAAACGACTTACATGCTTTAACCCTTTAAGCCCTCACGATGCATTAAAGCATCATTTTACATTCCTGAAAACAGTCTTAATTTTCCTACAAACAAGGGTTTTAGAATGAAAATTTCCATGAGACTGGTTTACCAATACATAGTAATTTTCTTGAATTTATAAACCTCATCAAATCATCTTCATCCACTACAAGTTGAGAATTGCGACAGCAATTCGCGACTTGTAGTGGATGAAGATGACTATGGTTAAAATGTAGGGTTAAAATGTAACTTGGAGACGCAAGTGCATACAATGTGATAATTCATCCACTAAACACGATATTATTTTAAACTGTATGCAGCCCAGAGTGATCTATTACTGAGACGTGATCTTCCCTAGATATTAAAGGGTCATGACGGCCACAGATGACCCTTGAGGCCTATAATGAAACCAATAAAGAAACAAATTGAAAGCAGACAGGAGGCTGACCAACAAAAAATGTCCTCCGTCCTTTTAAGAGCCAGACAGTGACATCACTGCCCGGTAAACATGTGACGTTCAAACAATGAAGGATTAATGTTGGGCCAGCTTCTCTGACAATGGACCAACATTAATCCAACACTGACAGAATGTGTCAGTTTGCTGTCACTGGTATCGCAGCCGACCAGGCGGCCGGAATTCTCGAAAGGAAAGCTGACAAGAAAGGAAAAGATGCCCCCCCCCCCCTCCCATAAAGCAATCATCCCCCGTCTGAAAGCAGGGGGGGGGGGGGGTAAGTCATGGCGCCCAGAATAGATGGCAACCAGAAAAAAAACAGATTAAAGAAATAGCACCACGACATAAGAAGGGGACATGGTGCAAAGGGTAGAGCGCCCGACTGACTCGCCAGTCATGCATGCGTCCGGGTTCGAACCCTGCTGTTCCCGTGTGGGGTTTTCAGAGAAATATCCTTGTTCCTCCCTTCTCAATATGACTAGGCGATCACGTTAATGGCGGCCTTGTCATGATAAGGTTGAGACCAGTGTATCGACGTAAATTTCGTGCAGGGCCGCGCGCTCCCCACACCACCACGACTTGGTGGAGTTCTATAGTTAGTCAGAAGCACTGTACAACAGTGACAGCCGATTTTATTTGGTCCTGTTGTGGCCTGAAATTCAGTGTCTGTCTAATCCAATAAAACAACACACGTTGATACGCTAGAATATACATTTAAAATTTAAATTGTATGTGTAACTCGTTCAGAGCTGCGGAATCGTTTGTTTCTGTTGTTAATTCATTTGAAGCTGGAGCTGCTAACGCAGAATATACCTATATACATCTGATTGTGCACAGAGTGAATAAAAACCCGTGTAAATTATAGTGCACAGAGGGAGTAACGGATGGTATACTTTTTCACTGATGAAAACGTTAATGGAAGTCATAGAAAAACAAAAGGGCGAAGCAAAAAGACAATCAGAGGCATATCTATAGCCCGTGGAAATGTCACAAGACGTAAAAGAGAACGCGACGACACGTTCTCCGCGGGGAGGGGAGGGGGGCGGGGGCGCAGTGCCAGTTACAAATTAGATCGTTGTAAGCCAGTCATGTTTACATGAGCAGATAATTCCTTCAAACAGCCTCATTATATTACGATTAATGTATTCCCACTTAGTTCTATACATCTGAAAAAAGATGTTAGTTCTGAAGTGTGTGCCAACGTTTGTGATGACGGCCAGCATTGGGTAACAGTTGGGTTGAATACTCAGATTGCTTTGGAGTCTGCTCCCAGAATCAGATCTACTTCAATTACGTTTCTGATATGTTTGTATGTTTTTCACAAAGCACGATTAATGTACGATACGAATGATTAAATGAATGAATAAGTGAAAAAATAAATGAAGGGATGAATGAATGAATGAATGAATGAATGAATGAATGAAGGCACGTACTTACGCACACACGGACGAAGGAACGAACGAATGAACTAACGAATGAATGAATGAATGAATGAATGAACGAACGAACGAACGAATGAATAAATGAATGAATGAATGAATGAATGAATGAATGAATGAATGAATGAATGAATGAATGAATGACCGGGGGCTGTGAGCCGCCTTTGTGCACATATAAGTTAAACTGGACCAGAACCTCGTGGATGTAAACCTATCAGATGACACTGCCCTCCGGACACAGGATTCAAAATTGAAACTGTGGCGGTCGGAGGCAGAGCACGCAATTACTCGGTAAAAAAATTGCTTCTTTGCGAGTGAACGCGGAAGTAAAACATTTTCATCTAAAATCTCACTCTAAGATCTGGGAACAAACTTCCAACATATCGTCTCCTTGGATATGAAAATGGTGTATCTGCCACTTTCCAAAGTGGCAGATACACCCTTTCATATCCAAGGGGAGCGATATGTTGTGAGGCGTGTTAACCTTTACCCACTAATCACGACTATAGTCCCTTGATGTTTTATTACCTGATAAAATCACTGTTATTCAAAAATACTGGGAATGCAGTGACTGTTTAAATATCAAGATTTGCCAACTAAGACATTTATGATGATTTCAAATTGTGATTGATTGACTGATTGAATTAATGAATGATTGAGTGATTCGTCATTTTTGTGCTGAATATCTAGTCAAATGACACCTACTATTTGCTAATTGATTTGGCTACAGATTTAGTCTCGCATTTTGGGAGTTAAAATGTTAAAACAATTATTAGTACGTTTTTTTAACAATTATTAGTACGTTTTCTAGGTTTAGAATGCCAAGCAATCAACAGTGTGGTTGTTAGGATCAAGATGTCGAGCACTCACTCCTCAGTAAATACGACACATTGAACCAATGTTGGCTTAATGCTGGGCCATCGTATGCGACGCTGGCAGAACATTGAACCAACATTGGCTGAATGTGTGGCGTTCACTGGGTCAGTCATGTAGATAACCCCCTGACACGCTGTGATGTAGGAGAAGTCGTCAAGTGTCGTCACCAAGCGATAAGGAGTCTCTTATCATGGGGTATATGGCAGCACGGGTGTTATAGCGCCACCTTGGTATTAAACGGTGGTATCAACCACCCTTTAACCCTTAAAGCGCTGAATTTTTTTATGAAAACATTGTAGGGGTTTGAAGTCATCATAAATGTCTTAGTTAGCTCTTTCCGAATCATTTGAATACCTGTGTTATGGGTCTACGGCCGTTATAAAGATTTTCACTCTTACAGTGCTGGGATCGACTTTAGTCGACAGAATCTGACGTCTGTAGGCGTCAGATTCTGTCGACTAAAGTCGATCCCCGCGCTATAAGGGATAATACCAAGTTACGATAAATGAACAGCCCGCGAGGCTGAGAAGGAGCTGGGAGTCTTGGGTTTCAAGCCATCCAGGCGAAACTCGAGATTCGTTGGATTTCAATACAGGGTTCGTGCACCTTGGTTACCAGAGACAAAAGTCAAGGATTTTTCAAGGACAACGAGAACATTTTTCAAGGACTAAATCAAACAGAGAAAGCAACATTAATATGAGAACAGAATGACTAAATAGTGTCACTGCAACTATAAAATAATACATAGATTATACTGTAGATCTGGTAATATTCGCAAGGTTATCATTTTCGCGAATTTCGCAAGGAGGACAAATTCACGAATTTAAGAATCTCGCGAAATCATTATTATAATAGCGCTACATATCATAGAAATTGATAATTCGTGAACAGTTGAAAAATCACAAATACGCGAGAATCTAAATTCTGTGAAACTCAATACCCTTGAGTGACCTCCATTGCTGTCACAGAGCTAGCTAATACAATGAAGTATGGGGGAGGGGGTCTATATAACATTATTTCACCGAGTACCCATTCAAAACGGTTTCCGGTGACGTCACTGCGTTTCACAGAATAAGCGAAAATTACCAGATCTCAAGTATATTTTGCTAAATATCCCATTTTTCAAGCACCTTGAATATTTTTTATAAGATACAAATATAAACATAAATACGAACCCTGTTAATTTCATGTTCCCAGCTAATTATATGCCTTTATTGTTCATTGTAATTAGCACAATAAGTAGCAGCATTTGAACACGCTACAGATAAAACGTGACATCAACCAACAAGATTTCAAAATCATTGACCTACATTTTGTCAAATCTGAATTATTTTCACTCACTTGAAGTTGTGAATCGCGTCAGCGAGACACAACTTCAAGTGGATGAAAATTCTAATTAATTAATTGGGCGATTAAGGGGGTTAATAACCCATAAAGCACTGAAATATTTTCATATAAGCCCAGAGACCAAAGGGTTATTTTCAATTTGAAATCATCATAAATGTCCTAGTTAGCTCTTTCCGTTCATTTGAATACCTATGTTATGTATCTACGGCTATTAAATATGTTACCCTTTCAGTGCGGGGATCGACTTTAGACTTCAAATCTGACACATATAGACGTCAGAATCTGAAATCTGAAGTCGGTCCCCGCACTGGAAGGGTTAATATGGCTAAATCCACTCTGCTGGGATTGTGAATCCGTGGCACCTCATTAAATCACTTTTATTATAGCTTTATGAAATGACATTGACCGCTGGTGACTTTGACGTTACTTTATTCTGAATGCCATTCAACAATTCAGACAGGAAGTACCTTGTAAGTTCAAGGACATTCGAACACTAACAAACGATTAGTCATTACTCACATCGAAGTCTGACATACGTGAACAACATAGCATACAGTGGCTGGTGTCAACAGAATAACCAGCTAATTGGCAGAGTGTGTGGTGCGGCTAAACAAAAGTAATGTAATGATGTCTTGTTTACGTCGTGGGTCTCGCCATGCTAATTAATCGTTACAATGCTGAAATATATTTGAATAAACCAAAAGACCAATTTGAAATCATTATAAATGTTCTAGTTTCTCTTTAGGTTTCAATTGAATACGTATGTTATAGGCCTGCGACTATAGATTGTAAATGTTTAATTCTTTCAGCGCAGGGACCGGCTGTAGACGTCAGATTCTGACGTCTACAGTCGGTCCCGGTGTCGAAAGTGTTAATCTTTAGCCGATTATCAATTAGTGAAAACATCAACCATTTGCTTGCTAGAGACACAAATTGAAATGAAAAATTTAATGAAAAGATTTCTAACGCGACTAAATCCGCGGTGTCCCGAGCCCACAGGCGCTGCAAATCCGAATCAAGTTGATTAACATTGTCCATTTATTGTTCCATTTCGTATATCGAGTATACCGCGACACAAAGCATTAGGATGGAAAACCTTAGCCGAAATGTAGGTCTTTATTCTTTTCCGAATTGACAGTGGAGATTCAGAAAAAAATTAGCATGCAAGTATATCGCATTGATAAATTGCTCTAATTTCAAAATAGATTCAAGTTTTCCTGAACCGTCTAAAGTCGGTTCCCGCGCTGAAAGGGTTAAATTATATTTAACCCTTGAAAGGTCCGAAATCCTTTTATATAAACTATGGAGACAAAAGGGTTTTTTCAATTTGAAATCATCATAAATGTCTTACTTAGCTCTTTCCGATTCATTAGAATACCTATGTTATGGGTCTACATATTATAAATATGTTTAGTATTACAGTGCGAGGATCAACTTTAGTCGTCAGAATTTGACGTCTACAGACGTCAGATTTTGACGACTGAAGTCGATCCCCGCGCTGTAAGTCGATCCCCGCGCTGTGAGTCGATCCCCGCGCTGTGAGTCGATCCCCGCGCTGTGAGTCGATCCCCGCGCTGTGAGTCGATCCCCGCGCTGTGAGTCGATCTCCGGGCTGTAAGTCGATCCCCGCGCTGTGAGTCGATCCCCGCGCTGTAAGTCGATCCCCGCGCTGTAAGTCGATCCCCGCGCTGTGAGTCGATCCCCGCGCTGTAAGTCGATCCCCGCGTTAGAAGTCGATCCCCGCGCTGTAAGTCGCTCCCCGCGCTGTAGGTCGATCCCCGCGCTGTGAGTCGATCCCCGCGCTGTAAGTCGATCCCCGCGCTGTAAGTCGATCCTCGCGCTGTAAGTCGATCCCCGCGCTGTAAGTCGAAACCCGCGCTTTAAGTCGATCCCCGCGCTGTACGTCGACCCCAGCGCTGTAAGTCGATCCCCGCGCTGTACGTCGACCCCAGCGCTGTAAGTCGATCCCCGCGCTGTAAGTCGATCCCCGCGCTGTAAGTCGATCGCGCTGTAAGTCGATCCCCGCGCTGTAAGTCGATCCCCGCGCTTTAAGTCGATCCCCGCGCTGTGAGTCGATCCCCGCGCTGTGAGTCGATCCCCGCGCTGTAAGTCGATCCCCGCACTGTGAGTCGATCCCCGCGCTGTGAGTCGATCCCCACGCTGTAAGTCGATCCCCGCGCTGTGAGTCGATCCCCGCGCTGTAAGTCGATCCCCGCGCTGTGAGTCGATCCCCGCGCTGTAAGTCGATCACCGCGCTGTAAGTCGAACCCCGCGCTGTAAGTCGATCCCCGCGCTTTGAGTCGATCCCCGCGCTGTAAGTCGATCCCCGCGCTGTAAGAGTTAAATCACAGTTATTGGGAACAAAACGAGTGTTTAAAAGAGAAAGATTTGCAAATGATTGGTCTCAAATTAAACAAATGTGAGTAATTTTGAAATTTTCAAAAATCTAAATTATGTATTCCAGACCTTGGAAGGTTAATAGAGAAATACTAGCTGCACAATCAGCTGCGATGTTTTTCTCACGTTCACAAACACTGCTAATAAAGGAGAACAAATAGGCGCGGTAATGTAAACGGTTAGTTACCATGGGACGCGGGTGACATTTTTGCCCCATAATCACTCCCCTGAGAGCCAGCAATCTCAATGATAAGGGGTAAAAATAGTCCGCGGTCCCTTCTGCACCCCAGCAATTACAGCTCAAAATGACGAGAAATAGCAACAATTCCACAGGACAATGGCCGACAAGGGTAAACAAAATAGGCTGCAGGAAAGTGGCCCTATGTGCAAACCCGGCCAGCACAAGATGCTGGCCCAATTGTGAACCGATATTCGTCCACCGTCTTCACCGTTGTCCCAACATTTGTCCAGCATTCGGTCAACCACTCGTGTCTGCAGTGAATATACACCAAAGGACAGCGGGAAACGGATATTGTTACAAAGCTCGCTGTCACATAAAAAATATCTGTGGGAGGAAAACTACAGAATGACAAATGTGCGGCTTTTCAGGTTCTAAGCTGGCAAGCACGAGGGAGACATAAACTCTAT
The DNA here is from genome assembly GCA_964017125.1 of Flabesymbios commensalis. Taxonomy (NCBI): domain Eukaryota; kingdom Metazoa; phylum Annelida; class Polychaeta; order Terebellida; family Flabelligeridae; genus Flabesymbios; species Flabesymbios commensalis. The sequence goes on from OZ024911.1 coordinate 83,701,919, forward strand.
GGCTGGTTTAATTCGAAATACTTTGAAGAATTCTGGTTTGTTTCGCAAAATATGTTTCACCTGCAGGTTTTTACATGGAACTGAGTGAAATGGATCTACATTCAAAGTCCGAAGTATGTCAACAACTTTTTAAGGATGCATAGTAAAATGTGACTGTTTTCGGAATTAAACATTAACAACATCGGCGATCGACGTTTCATATATCCAGGTCGGTTCGTCAAAAACATACACCACCACCGCCAGAAAAAAACTTATTCTGATTCAATAATACTACTGCATCAAATTTAAACGCGATCATAAGATATCGCGTCCACAAGCTTCATTTCAAGATGTCCTCCATCTCCATCCTCCATCTTGTTATTAATGAATTCCACAAGGTGATTAGATCATCAGGCATAACCAGAGATCAACCACATGAAACTTGAATGCGATCCCAACAACGGATCATAAGATATCGCACCTTCAATCTTTTTAGGCGCAATTTTTTTTTTTAAATGTCCTCTGTCAGCCATCTTTATTTTTCAACAGATTCTTCCAAAATGTTAGTCAGATCATTAGAACTACCAGAGAACCAGCCTACAAAATTTGAATGCGATCCGACTAATGTTTCATAAGATATCGCGCTCACAAGTTTTTGGGCGGCCACCTTGGAAAATGACTGTTTATGGCTTGGTGCCAGAAAATATATATGGTTAAAATTGCCCAGGCTCATAGGTCATGTCTGTGAAAAATAAGCAAAATTCATCTGTTAACTTCTTATCGAGAGCTAAATTTCTGATACGCCCATGATATGGGTACACGGCCATTATAAATATTTAATTCTAGTGCGGGGATCGACTTTTAGATGTCAGAATCTAACATCTATAGACGTCAAAATCTGCCATCCATAGACGTTAAAATGTGACGTCTATGAACGTCAAATTAAGACGTCTAAAGTCGATCCCCACATTCAGAGGGTTAATGTATTATTTGCCTCGCTGGGTTCCGTGATCAGTAGTTTATGGTCCAATCATTTCATAATTACGCCAAGAAGCCAAGTTTACCACCCTCATTAATGTAGTACATTACAGTAACGCACTGTAATATAAAAAGGCAGTATATATGCTCACTTGTAAATTGAGCAGATACTGTCTTTTATATTCACACGGCTAGAAATTAGGGCTCGCAAAATTTCAAGAAATCAGCAAAAATGCTTCATCACGGCTAATGTCCAAATGAACGACTTCCCGCCATAGTTAACCCTTGTCCTGCTGAATTGCTTCAATTGTATTTTTCGTCATTTGAAGCCGGAATTGCTAACGCAATTTCCAGCTTCAAATGACGAAAATTATTACGATTTATAAAAAATAGACATGTCTAAAATTTAATTATTGGATCAACTAAGCATCTACTAAAAACTATTTTATCAAAATTAAGTGATATTTTGATTAATCTAAAACATCCTTAAAACATCCGTATATATCCGGGTCTAGCAGGACAAGGGTTAACCTTGTGGTCCCCATGAGGTTTAACCCTTTGCCTGTTAATCACGACTTTTGTCGTTTTTAATCTGTTTTATTAGCTGAATAACTCACTGTTTTTTGGCATAAAATGAGTGAACATAACATCAATATTTGCAAATGTTTGGTCTCAAAGTAAACAAATATCAGTAATTTTCAGCCACTTGAATTTGTGGGTCGCGGTAGCGAGACACAACTGAAAGTGGACGAAAAATTATATTATTTATTTTAGCAGGAGTCAGGGCTGTGACGTGTAGTCATGAAAGGGTTAATATAAATATGTCAGCCCTGTAAGGTTTAACCCTTTCAGCGCGGGAACCAACTTCAGAATCTGAATAAGAGTAAAAATATTTCTACTGGCCGTAGACCCATAACATACTTGGGTATTCAAATGAAAGAGCTAACTAAGACATTTATGATGATTTCAAATTGAAAAACCCTTTGGTCTACAGGTTTATATAAAAATATTTCATACTGCAGTCTGGGCTGCAAGGTTTACTGACTTTACTGGGTCATTACTCACGGCAGAAAATTTCAATTTTTTCAGTGCGGGGACCGATTTTATACGTCAGAATCTGACGTCCATTGACGTCAGATTCTGACGTCTGACCCTGCTGTAAGGTTTACTTGGTCATTACTCACGGCAGTCTGTGCTGTGACGTGTGTACAGCCCACGATCTTAGCCCCGGCCAGTGGCTTGTCACCCTGTGCTCGCTTCCTCAGAGCCACCAGTCCTGGCATCTCTGGAAAAAACCACAAATAGAATAATCAATACTACTAGATGCAATGGCATGCCACCTCTAAATCCCTACACCTTAACCCTTTCAGGGCGGGAATCGACTTTAGACGTCAGATTCTGACGTCTAAAGTCGATTCCCGCCCTGGTAGGGTAACATATTTATAATGGACGTAGATTTATAACATAGCTATTCAAATTAACCAGAAAGAGCTAACTCAGATATTTATGATGATTTCAAATTGAAAAAAAACTTCTAGGTCTTCACGGTTTATACAACAAATATTCCAGCACTTTGAAGGTTAAAAAACATCATGTCCGCAATGCTGTAAACGGCAAGCGTTCACCCAATGTCTGCTTAATGGTGGCCCAGCGTCGCAGACGTTGGCCAACATTAAACCAATAGCGGGTCAATGTCTCGGCTTGTTGCGAAGGGATGGAATTCCACCCTCAAATCTCTGCACATTAAATTACATTATGTCCGGGAAAGTAATAGCCTTTTCTGAGCAAGTGTTGCCATGCCAAGGGTAATCGTACCATGTGTGATACAATTACCCCCTGTGTAACTGTTGCCATGAATAGTGTAACGCGACTAACCCCTGTGATGAATTACTCGGGCATGTGAGGGCGGGTCGACCTGGTGCAGTAGTTATACCATCGCCTGTCATGCCGGAGCGCGGAATTTGCTTATGGCTGTGTGTTCAAGTTCAAAAAAATACCTGCTCACTCATAAAGAGTCAATATTGTGGGGGTCTCCTGTGTCTGGAGGGCAGTGCCATCTTTAACGCTGAATTATTTATAAACCATCGAGAACAAAGTTGTTTTTTCTAATTTGAAAGCATAATAAATGTCTTAGTTACCTCTTTCCGGTTCATTTGAATACCTATTTTATAGGTCTACGGCCATTAGAAATATTTTTACTCTTCCAGCGCGGGGATCGACTTTAGACGTCAGAATCTGACGTCTACAGACGTCATATTTTGACGTCTATAGTCGATCCCCGTACTGTAAGAGCTAAAGCTACTGGCTTATTTTAGCCTGTATGTGCACGAAAAGGGCCTACAGTGATATTTAATCCTTCTTTCATCATAAGACGCTGACCAAGTAGCTACCCTTACCACTGCTTACAGCGCCGAAATACTTGTATAGAAACCATGGAAACCAAAGGGTTTTTGTCAATTTGAAATCATCATAAATGTCCTATTTAGCTCTTTCTGTTTCATTTGAATACCTATGTTATGGGTCTACGACCATTAGGAATATTTTAACTCTTACAGTGCAGGGATCGACTTTAGTTGTCAGAATCTGACAACTATAGACGTCAGATTCTGACGTCTAAAGTCGATCCCCGCGATGTGAGGTTAACTCTTATAGAGCGAATCACGACTATAGTCTTCATTTGTTTATTAACCCTTTCAGGCCTGAATTTACCGTTGTCATCTTCATCCACTACAAGCCGCGAATTGCTGTCGCAATTCTCGACTTGTAGTGGATGAAGATGATTTGATGTGGTGTAAAAATTGAAGAAAATTGCTATGCATTGGTAAACCAGTTTCATGGAAATTTCCGTTCTAAAACCCTTTGTTGTAGGAAAATTAGGTCTGTTTTCAGGGATGTAAAATGATGCTTTAATGCATCGTGAGGGCTCAAAAGGTTAACTGATCAAATCACTGGAAATGAAACAAAATCAACAAATATGTGTGACTTTCACTTAAGTTGTGGATCGCGGTAGCGAGACACAACTTAAGTGGGTGAAAATTTAAATTAATTAATTTAGCGCTTTAGTTTGTTATTTTATTTTCAAGTGGTAACGATTAATGTTGGAATCACCCACTCAGTGAGCTGTCAGGTAATGATCACTCGAAAATGGAAGAAATGCTTCAATTTGGATTGAATGACATTACTTTGATCTTGCTCAATTAAATATCAAATTTCTAGTACAGTTGCTAAATATTCTGATAATTCTAGACTATTCTTCGCCTTGGTTGCACACATCTAGCTGTCTCAGATTATGCGCCACACCTGTTTCTAGCGGTCTCAGATTGCTTATTGTAATTCTCCGCCATTCATTGTAGACAATCATAGGTAGGTTGATAAGACTTCTATGGGGATCATAAACAGATGAGAGGGAAAACTGTCAATTCATCCAGTCATATGATATTATAAATAAGAGCAAATAATCAGGCACATTTTCAGCCTTGAACTATCTGTTTCATCAACCCTTTTATCGCTAAATTATTTTGTAGACAACCACGTTTTCAATACCTAATTACTATTTTTCTGTTTTTCATCCATTTTAAGCCGGAACTGATGAATACATTGCAGCTGAAAATGATTAATATTGACTTATTAAATATCATCATTATACCTTAAATTAGGCCACTGCGAAGTTAGATTATCAGTATACTTGAAGATCTAGACCAACAAACACTTGTTTTAACGTTGGGTCAGCGTCGCAATCTGTAGCACAACAGTAAAGCAGCATTTGGTCAACGCAATGTGGGGGAAAAGCAGCTTCAATTTTTGCGCGCATTTTTAATCATATAAAGTATATGAAGAAGGAAAATATTTATCGGTTAATTCTAAATAAAATACGCTTTTTTATAAACTTATTTAAGAAAATAGAGATATGCGATCAGAAAAGACACATGTTTCGGCAGTATGTGCAGCTTTTAAAAACACGAATAGATCAGAATATGTTATGTCAACAAAATTGCCAGATATTGAATTAAAAGGAGTATACATCATTGACACATTGTCTACAATGACGTCCTGATCTCACACAATCCGGTCAAAACAAGATGTTGAATTAATATTGGTTTAACCACTATACAACGCTGTCACTTTGTATTTTAGAAACGATGGAGACCAAATGTTTTTTTTCAATTTGAAATCCTCATCAATGTCTTCGCTAGCTCTTTCTGCTTCGTTTGAATACCTATGTTATGGGTCTACGGCCATTATATTTTGTTTAATTCTTTCAGCGCGGGGATCGTCTTTAGACGTCAGAATCTGACGTCTTTAGACGCACCAATCTTCGCGGGTGTTTATGACCTCACGTTTCTCACGGGAACTATAATATAACATAATGAGCAGAATCTGATTTATTACGTTTTATCACCTGACCTCATCACAGATCTATAGGCCTATACTAACAATATAGCGATGATCACGACTTTTGTCCCTGAGGCTTTAAAGGGTTAACCCTTCATGCGCTAAATTTAATAATTTAATTTTTCTGTAGACGTCAGATTCTGACGACCTAAATCTATCCCGCGCTGTAAGAGTGAAACTATTTCTAATGGTCGTAGACCCATAACATACGTATTCAAATGAATCAGAATGAGCCAACTAAGACATTTATGGTGATTTCAAATTGAAAATAACCCTTTGATCTCCATGGTTTATGCAAAAATTGTCAGCGCCTCAAGGCTTGAAGGCGGAATGAGGTTAACAGTGCTCGATTGTGTAGTTTTGCTCTTTATACTTTGTGATTTGCGTAGAATAAATAAAGATACAAAGAAGCTAAACAAAAAGTTTAATGACCAGATTATGATATCAAAAAGGCACTTGACAAACCCGTGATATTTGTACAATGCTGTCATAAATCAAACAAAAAGGTGATGAATTATCAAAACGAAAAAAAAAGGGCACTTGGGATTGATTGAGCAGTCTATAATACTAGGACCTACTTCTGCTGACAGTGAGTATACATGTACAGTGGCAGATCCAGAGGGGGGAGGGTAAAAAAGAGGGTCTTGACCCCCTTTTCAGAAAATAAATAGCTCCAAATATCAGTATTTGCCACCGGGGTGGTCGATCAAACCTCCGTTTGACACATCAATTTATCATTTTCGACCACACACCCCTATCGGAGGGCCGCCTTTCAAAATCCTGGATGCGCCCCGGATACGAGGTATATAAATACTGGTATTAGCCTGGCAGCGGGGGTAATCTATACAACGATTAGTGATTTACCAGTCGGAAACAAACACCCAAGATAGATTGACCAGACCTGTGAAAGGACACAAGAGTTGTTCATTATTGATACGATAGAACAAACAGACAAACCATGACTGACCCAACAGTGTCAAAGGCATTAAAACCCTTGTCCTGCTGAGTTAATAAATTTTAATTTTCCACCACTTAAAGTTGTGTCTCGCTACTGCGATCCACAACTTCAAGTGGTGGAAAATTACTCATATTTGTTCAATTTGAGACCAAACATGTACAAATCTTGATTTTTAAACACTCATTACACTCCCAGTGGTTTAATCGGCCAATAAAACGGAATAAAAACGACTGTTGTAGTGATCAGCATGCAAAGGGTTAACCCTTACAGCGCTGAAATATTCGTAGGCCCTATATAAAACAAGAGAACAAAGGTTATTTTTCAATTTGAAATCATCATAAATGTCTTAGTTAGCTCTTTCTGCTATTACAACGGCCGTTACAATATTTTACTTTTTCAGTGCGGGGATCGACTTAAGTCGTCAGAATCTGCGTCTGTAGACGTCGGATTCTGACGTCTAAAGTCGATCCCCGCGTTGTAAGTGTAGAAAGGATTAACCCTGTCATTGCTAGGACCGTTTATATCAGGTTTCAAGCAGGTTTTAGAACAAACAATATGTCATTGACATGGATAATACAGTTCGTGGTAGATGCTCAGTTAGTAAAATAACTCAATTTAAAAGATGTATATTTTCAAAATTTGGAAATATTTCAGGTTATTTGAAGTTGGAAATTGCGTTAGCAATTCCAGCTTCAAATAACGAAAAATAACACAGAAACAACAGAAACAATTCAGCAGCATTGAGCAAAAGGGTTAACCCTTACAGCGCGGGGATCGACTTTAGTCGTCAGAATCTGACGTCTGTAGACGTCAGATCCTGACATCTGAAGTCGATCTAGTGGTCGTAGAACCCTATCATAGGTATTCAAATAAATCGGAAAGAGCTGACTGAGACATTTATAATGATTTCAAATTGAAAAAAAAACCACATTTGGTTTCCATGGTTATACAAAAATATCTCGGCGCTTTAACCCTTTCAAGCCTGAATTCACCATTGTAATCTTCATCCACTACAAGCCGCGAATTGTTGTCGCAATTCTCGACTTGTAGCGGATGAAGATGATTTGAAGTGTGTGACAAATGAAAAAATATACTGTTATTTTTAAAACAGTTCCATGAAAATATTCGTTTTAAAACCACTGGGTTTCAGGAAATTAGGTCATTCTTCAGAGATGCGAAATGATGCTTTAACCCTTTCAGGCCTGAATTTACCATTGTCATCTTCATCCACTACAAGCCGCGAATTGTTGTCACAATTCTCGACTTGTAGTGGATGAAGATGACTTGAATTGTGTGACAAAGTAAGGAAAATTGCCATGTATTGGTAAACCAGTTTCATCGAAATATTCATTTTAAAACCCTTGGTTGTGGTAAATTAAGTTTGTTTCAGGGATGTAAAATGATGCTTTAATGCATCGTGAGGGCTTAAAGGGTTAATGCATCTTGAGGGCCTAAAGGGTTCAGTCAGCCTTGATAGCACAGCCTTGGGTTGATGTCTGTATTTGTTGATATATAGCCAGTTAGGGACGCACCATTTCATATCTGGGGGGGGGGGGGGGGGCTAGATTAAAATCGAAATAAATAGTTTTTCGCCACAAAAGTCGGAAAAAAAAGTTTGTTGAAAATGTGGGCAGAAAAAAAAGTTTGCTGTCGAAATTGATGAAAAATATTCAGACCAGAAAAACCACCAAGTGTTAACGTACATAACAGGGAGAGCATACGACAAAAAAAAAGATATTTCATTTTTTTCGACGAAACATAAAAAAAAATTGTCGGACGTTGATTTCCAAAAAAAAATATTATTTTCTCGCTTAGGTAAAAAATAATTTTGCAAGCAACAAAAACTCTAGCCCCCCCCCCCCCCAGATATCTAATGGTGCGTCCCTTATTAGGTGTATAGGGAGTGGTAATTGACTTCCCCCGGTCAATGAATGAGGTGCGAAACAATGATTTTCTGTCTCCCGCTCGTGTTCTACCATGTGTCCACTGACATCAACACGTAACCCTTTAACCGCCGATGCCGCATATATTCGTTCTTTTTCACTTAATTATTACCACATTCAGTAGCACCTTTGAAACATGGTAAAGTCATAATGTGACATCAATCAGCACGATTTGAAAAGAGTTGCCCTCCATTTTGTCAAACCTGGATAATTTTCACTCACTTGTGGTTGTGGATCGCGTCAGCGAGACGCAACTTGGTTGTGGATCGCGTCAGCGAGACGCAACTTCAAGTTGGTGAAAATTCCAATTGAATAATTTGGCGGTTAAGAGTTAAAGAGGCTGAAATATTTTTATATAACCCATGGAGACCAAAGCTTTTTCACAATTTTAAATCATCATAAATGTCTTATAACACTGGCCCAATATTAAAACAACATTAGCCTAATGTATCGCATTCACTTCAGACTCGTAAAACAGCAAAATACCTTCAGCCAGCGTTGTCTTAATGTTGGACTACTTTCTACAGTCTGTTTCACCAGATTCTGGGAGTAGTCTTTTTTAATTTTCGCGGCTGCTGTTTAAAAAAATTGTGCGACATTTCTTTTTCAGATCATTTAAAAAAATTTCATCTTACCCCAATATCCCTTAAAATTTGATGGAACTTTGTTGTGTATTTTCGAAGTTAGACGTTTTGGTATTTAATAAAATATCAAAAAGACAGCTCTCATTTCACCATTACCGTGAAACAATAATTTGTCAAATGGTCTAACTTAAAAAATGCGCAACAAAATTCCACCAAATTTTCAGGGATGTTGAGGGAAGAATTTAGATGAAAATATGATCTGAGGAAACATTCACCTAAACATTTTGAATAGCAACCGAGAAAATTGAAAAAAGGCTACTCCTAGGATCTGGTGAAACGGGACTGTAGGATGCTGACCCAACATTAAGCCAACACTGGGTCAACCACTCGTTGGTTTCAATGGTAACTGAATGAAATCAGAGGCGAAGGACTGTAAAGTGGGGAGAAAAAAAATCAAAATTCCATGACTTTCCCATGACTTTTTTGCCAAATTTTCATTTTCCATGACTTTTTCAGGCCTGGATTTCATTTTTCCATTTTCCATGGTTTTCCATGATTATCCATGACCGTGGGAACCCTGTTTAATGTTGGACCACAGTTTAGGATGCCGGCCAAACATTAAACCAACACTGGCTACAAACTGGGGGCTTGTAACTGAATAATAAAGAAAAGGTGTAGCACTATAAGTGTATTCTGAATCAGAGACTTGGTGTAGGACTGTAAAGTGGGGAGCATGTATTGTTACGGTGACAGGTCGTATTATAGGCGACCTGTAGTTATTACCAGGAGAACAAGAGAGATCTAACCAATTCTGGCTCAATGCTGGAACACCGCCTGCAAAATTGGGCCAACATTAAACCAGCATTGGATCAATAGCTCGTGTTATCAGAGAACTACCACAGAGAGAACACCATCCAGCAAGCACCAGGCATTCACCCAATGCTGGTTCAATGTTGGACCAGACGCTGGCCTAACATTGGGTGAATATCTGGTGTTTGTTTTATTCCTAACAGTAACAAGACAACCCGTAATCAGTAGACGTTCATCCATTGTTGGTCTGATGCTGGCACACCGTCTGCGACGATGGGCAGACATCAAACCAACATTGGATGAATAATGGCTGGTGTTTGTTGGATACCATTGTACCAGCATTGGGTAGATGTCTGGTGTTTGTCAATTCCTAACAGGAGAAGACCAGAGAAGGCCTAGCTCCCAGCAAACAGGGGGCATTCACCCAATGCTGTTTCAATGTTGGCCCACCGTCTTCGACGCTGGCCCACATTGAAACAGCATTGGGTGAATGCCCCGTGTTTGCCAGGGGTGATTCAGTGATTGAGACAGTAGACAGTAGTCTCTAGGCATTCATTCACTGATCCAGACTGTACCAGATATTGATACGGCCTGGACGTGCCGCATGTCACACGTGTCTAACACCTGACTAACACATCATAACTAGATATATGTGGTCGGCAAGGGACTCACAGATAATAACACACTCTCTGGATAGATCAAGGGAAATAGAATAATTATATTTTCCTTGGATAGATTGAGACGAATAGAAGTGGTAAAATAAGGAATATTAATAGTAAGACAATATTAGACTGACAGCCATGCCTCATAACTAGATATATGTGTCCGGCAAGGGACTCACAGCTTATATCTAGAGATATTAAGAGGAACGGAATACAGTGGTCAAAGAAGGAGTATTAATTGTGAGACAATATTATGACTGACAGATTATGCTACCTTTCTGGATAGGTTGATACTAATAGAATGCAGTGGTAAAAAATAAATAATAATAGTGAGACAAAATGGCGCCCAAGGGAATGTCTTGTGAAATAAGCGATAATTGAGACGATATAGAGACAACTAGAATGCATCTACTTGGAGTATTCCTTTCAGAACGGGTGAGAATATTCACTTAAGGACAATCTTAAGACAGATAACTAGCTTTATCCTGACTATAATGATACAGATTATGCTGTGCTGTACAATCTGTACAGATAAAATAAAATGCAGCATGTAATAAGCAACAAGTGAGACAATATTGAGACAAAAAGACTGCTTTGTTGATTAGGAGATATCGCAAAAAAAATGGAATGTCATGTGAAATGAGGAATAGGCCTACCTAACACAATAATGAGACGAATAATGCCTTGAAAATGAGGAACAGTAAAGCAATTTTTGAGACAAATAGAACGGATCGTGAAATAAAGAATATTTGAGACAATATTGAGCTAAAGAGAATGGTTTGTAAATATGGATTATTCAAGACAACAGGCCTATACATGGAGACAAAAAAACTAACTGCCTTGTGAAATGGAATATTCTCTGGAAATAAGTATAGACGAATAAAATGCCTTAATAATAAGGAATACCTGAGCAATTATTGCGATAAAAAGGTCATCAGCTTGTAAAATACGGATTATTCATTGTGGCTTGACACTCCGCTGAAGCCCTATATACGCCCCTGGTAGGACAAGGCTTGACGACCAGAGACCGACATAATGCCGGGTGACGACGGTGATAATGACGGGGAGGCTTATAAGCCCAGAGCCCCGCGGCCAGTGTGGCACCGTGACCCCCTGATAAAGCCTCGAACCCGCACTCAGCGCCTGTCAATGCTTCCTCCCACTAAGCTGTCTAAGGCTATCGTGCATGATAACGTGGGTGAGGAGCGTCACCGTGACAACAGGCTGAGGATGCTGGAGCAGCAGCAGAGATGGGTGGCCTCCCTCCATGACCATCAGAAGAGATGCTTTGTGGTCCGTCAGCTCCTCATACAGCAATACACACCTCCTGGGAAGTCCCAGTTCCTACCTCAAGCTGTGGCTCAGGCTTACCAACACCAGGCTAGGTTCCGGTGCCTCTACTACAGCTATAACGGCGGCAAAGACTTACCCCTGTACCACAGACTGAAGGGCGACGGCAGGGGGTTCAACCTGAAGGAGTCAAGGAAGAAGTATGAGCTGCAAGACCCGCCAGCGATGAGTAGAGAAGGCACAGAGGTGGAGAAGGGTGTTGTCAAGGTGGAACAAGCTGGTGTCAAGGTGGCACAGGCTGGTGTCAAGGTGGAACAGGCCATGGTGGAACTCAAAACGCCCCGCACTCCAAGGTCAAGACGTCATGTGAAAAAGAGTAGACTAAGTAACGGGGGTAACGGAGTGGATAAGGTGGAACTGGGGTGTGATGATGCCATGATGGAACTCAAAACACCCCGCATTCCAAAGGCCCGCACACCCAGGGCCAAACACTCTACAAAGACAGATGAGGCCAAGGGGGGTGTGGTCACACTGGAGGACATTGTGGTGAACCAGACCCCTCTCGGTCCAAACACTATCTCTGGTATATTCAGATCAGGACGCACTATAAAAGAGAAGAAACTCAAGCTTCGTGGCATCCACTGGAGTACGACGGATGTGAGCGAAGAGCGGCAGGGCGAAGGGCAGGGCCCCGGGTGCCAGGGAGAAGGGCAGGGCCCCAGGTGCCAGGGAGAAGAAGGATTTCTCCCCAGATGCGAGGGCGAACAAGGTGTCGTCAATCTCCCTCACTGTGATGTAGATGCAGGTGATGCCGTTACAGCTGGTTGTATTGGTGGTCAGAGACGAGCTATTACATTACCTGCCATCACTGGGGCTGCCCGCTACCCTGCCAGGCGCAGGGGTGCGGGGCTGAGGGGGCATGGGGGTGAGGGGCATGGTGGACAGGGGGGTCGGGGGCCTGGGATACATGGGGACGGGGAGGAGAGAGGAGGAGGCACACTAAGCCGGATGATGACCAGTCTGGATGATGTAAGGTTCACACGCCTTCAGGAATGTCTGATTAAAGTGACTGACAACCAGGAGAAAGGCTAGAATGCCTGATGGATCTACCAATACTAGAACAATAGAATACCTGCTTTACCCTCACAACAAAGAAATATTTTTTATAAACCATGGAGACCAAAGTGGGTTTTTTCAATTTGATATTCTCATAAATGGCTGAGTTAGCCCTTTCTGATTAATTTGAATACCTATGTGCTATTGGTCTACGGCCATTATAATTTGTTTCATTCTTACAGTTCGGGGATCGTCTTTAGACGTCAGATTTTGACGTCTATAGACGCCAGATTCTGACGTCTAAAGACGCCCTTGCGCTGAAAGGGATAATTATAATACAATGTATGCCACCGAGAAAAACACTAGAATATCTGGCACAAAAAAGCGCAGGTGGCAATTACTCCAAAAAAAAAACATTAGGAAGCCAATTACAACATGTACAGTGTATATATCACCAGGGTAAATCAATAGGTCACATTTATAAATTACAAAAACAACTGTAGAATTTTTTATTAAGATGTAAAAAACAGTGAAAATTTGATAAAAGTAAATAAAGTATGAATGTCGCTTGTGAAGACATCCAAATTCGACCAGCACACGAATCTTATTGTTAACTCTAACCCTTTAAGTCCTCACGATGCATTAAAGCATCATTTTACATCTCTGAAAACACAATTAATTTCCCTACAACTAATTGTTTTAGAAGGAAAATTATCATGAAACTGTTTTACCAATACATGACAATTTTCTTCACTTTTTACCCACTTCAAGTCATCTTTATCCACTACAAGTCGAGAATTGCGACAGCAATTCGCGGCTTGTAGTGGATGAAGATGACAATGGCAAACTCAGACTGGAAAGGGTTCTTCAATCATGGAATTTTTTTTATAAAAACCTTAAAGGCCAAAGGGTTTTTCACAATTTAAAATCATCATAACTGTCTTATTCAGGTCTTTCCGATTCATTTGAATACCTATGTTATGGGTCTAAGGCCATTATAAATATTTCTACTCTTACAGCGCGGGGATAGACTTTAGTCGTCAGAATCTGACGTCTACAGACGTCAGATTCTGACGACTAAAGTCTATCCCCGCACTGTAAGGGTTAAAGCGCTAAATTATAGCATTTTAATTTTCACCCACTTGAAGTTGTGTCTCGCTACCTCGACCCACAACTTCAAGTGGTTGAAAATTACAGATATTTGTTTCATTTGAAAATAAACATTTGCCAATCTTGGATATTTAAATGCACATTTGTTGCGTAAATATCACTGATAAATCACTGACCAACTCTAAACCAGCATTGATTCAACGTCTTGTGTCTGCTGGGTCATGTTACATTTTGAGGTACAAAATTCTCCGGTGAACGATTTTTTTCATGTGGTAGTTCAGCAAAGAAGTATCACACAAACAACACAGAATGAACGCTGGCCTAACGTCGGCCTAACGTTGGACTAACGTTGGTTGAGTGTATCGCATCCTCGGGAGATCAGGTTACCACTCGGTCACGTAGAATCTCGTCAAAATACCACGAGTAGATTACAAGGATGAGACTGAAGGACTCTCAGACAGAGTATGGGTGAGGCTTAAAACACACTAAACCCTCCCAGGGCGCAGGTATCCTATTCTGAAAATTTACTAAAATAACCAACAGAACAGAACAGTTGTCTGTTCTGTTCTGTTCTGAGGCCTAAAACACTAAACCGTCCCAGAGCGCAGGTATTCATTCTTCAGATTTACAAAAATATCCAACAGAATAGAACACAACTGTACTGTCTTCTGAGGCCTAAAAAAACACTAAACCCTCCCAGAGCGCAGGCATTCATTATTCTTTCAAGCTCAAGTCGAATAAAAATGGCAAGATTTACAAAAATACCCAAGTATGGGCACTTGTTTTCACTATGAGACGTTGTTCGGTATCAGGGCATATCTCACTCTAGATACTACGACAGAAATACATTTAAGATAGATTCTATCTTATGGATTTCCGATGGCGGTTATTTAATATGTGAGAAAATACAGACGTTTTATAGTTCATATTACGTAGGATATTGTAAAGTACAGCACATGGCCAATAAATAAGGTGTTCGCCTAAACAAGTCAGATTCTGACGTCTAAAATCGGTCCCCGCACTGAAAGAGTAAAATATTTCTAATGGCCGTAGACCCATAACATAGGTATTCAAATGAATCAGAATGAGCTAACTAAGACATGTATGCTGATTTCATAAATGAAATATATACAGATATTTCCACGCTATTAGGGTTGAGTCAACTGATGAAAATGACAGAATGTTAATCTAATATCAACATTCCTGTCTGTATCTCCTATACTTCAAACCCTTATCATGAGGTGACGTAAAATACAACACAATTATATTCTGCGTGATGACAAAACTAACGTTGAAACCCTTGAAACCCTCACGAGGCATCAAAGCATCATTTTGCAGCTCTGAAAAAATGACTCAATTTCCTTTTTTTATGTAACTGTTTTAATAATAAGAATTTGTTTTCATTTGTCACCCACTTCAAGTCATCTTCATCCACTACAAGTCGAGAATTGCGACAGCAATTCGCGGCTTGTAGTGGATGAAAATGACAATAGTAAATTCAGGCTTGAAAGGGTTAATCTTCAAAGTCTTCACAATCATGATTCAAAGACACACAAAAAAAGTATGATTATTTTATCACCACTTACCGCCTTCACCACAGCTTAGTATTTCCATAATACGTCAGATGCTGGCAGAATGCTGGGCCAGTGTTTAACACGTTGGCCCAGCATTCTGCAAACACTACTCCAAGCTGAGCGTTTTGTAAATAAATCAATGATGGACTTCTTTAATGTACTGCAGATCAAAGTAAAGCTATGCATGTAAGATGTTTTGTTTGACTGAATAAATATTTCCATATAAGATAATGTTGTCAATTCTCGTTATTCATTTATAGATTGACCCTTGGAATGCTGTGATGTTTGGTCGTCGTTCAACCCTCGTTTTTCAAGGACCAGACAGACAGACAGATAGACATTATATTGACATAAAGAAACGTCATTACAGACTTATTTGTCATAAAAATGAATATATGTACATGTAGATATACAAGATGGTCTTACTAGGGTCGTATATAAAATGTTTCAAACATGTTTTAGGTCAATATATATAAATATCACTTCATTTTATGAAATAATTGATGGTAGATACATGTACTTAGTTAGACCAATAATTCAATATTGGTGATGGTCTATCTTTCATAAATATAAATATTTTTCGTAAACAATTCAGCAGTACAAGGGTTGAAGCTGGAACTGATAACGCAATTTTCAGTTTCAAACGACGAAAACAATTTATTCATAAGAAAAATCGACATATCGCAAATGAAGTTATTTGGTTAACTGCGCAACAATAACAATTCCATCGTTATCAGTAGTATTTATGTTAGATTGAAGCTGGTTTGATACCGTATATATATATTACAGTAATAGGTCGTACGCCCAATATCGCAAACCACGTTTTTTGCCATTTAAAAATTATTTGGTGACTAAATTTTATAGTTTTCAACTCCATTTAACTTGCCAAGTTATACGGCGCCTATTTCTGCCGTTTTTTCGGCAAAAAATACTTTACATCGTCTGATCCTTTCTTTGTCATGTATGATGACAGGTGCAAGTCATTCATCATTAGAGTGGTGGGCGATATTAAGTGAAAGTCGGGAATATCGGTAAACATGACAAAGAAAGGATTTCCCAAGTTACATAATTTTCAAACAACAATTTTACCTTGACATCGCCGGACATGTTAGTGAGTTGAATAGAAGTAAAAAAAATAATTTCAGCCAGTAAATATTTTTTAAATGGCGAAAAACGTGGTTCGCGATATTGGGCGTACGACCTATAGCGACACAAGGGCTACTAATGTGGCCATAATCTGATGATCTGTCTGACGACCTGTTACTAGGATCTGGTGCCACTACTGGAAAATGGTAGATGTGGTTTAACCATGAACCCTTTGATCGCCAGTGCCGATTAAATTTGTGTTTTTTTTCCATTTTTCACCAGTACATCAAATACCAGCTTATTAACATGAAAGATAAAACGTGACATCAATCAGCATGATTTAAAAATCGTTGACCTCCATTTGTCAAATCTGAATATTTTTCACTCACTTGACGTTGTGGATCGCGTGAGCGAGACACGACTTCAAGTGGGTATAAATTCAAATTAAATAATTTGGAGGTTAAAAGGTTGCACATATAAATCCCGTAACGTTTTAAAATTAAGTGATGTATACTTATCGTAACTTGAATTTTACAATTCTACGTAATTTTTAGTCACTTGCAGCTGTGGATCGCGGTAGCGAGACACAACTTCAAGTGACCAAAAATAGTATTTGCCTAGTTTAGAGCTCTAGGGGTTCAAAAATTCTATATGTGGAAGGCGCATGCGTTCACAGTCGGTGTGTAATCTGAATAATTTGCAGAGGTATCATCGCGTAGATTTCGTGAAAGCTATGCAATTTATGCAATTACCCATCCATTCAGTCGGTCATTTCGAAATTATCAAGAGGCCTGAAGTCCTATATCACCCCCTGCCATAAATTAGGTTAGATTTTTTGCGGTCACAAATATTTAAAAAGTGTGGTGGCCATTTTAAATTTCGGTAAAATCACATGCACATTTCCAGATGGTGGGTAATGTGATTGTACAATGTGAATTATTACTGACTTCAATTTTTCAGCTTTTGCGCCCACAAAAAAAATAAAGTTTATCCATGGCGGCCATTTTAAATATCAGTAAAACCTTAAAAAACACTTGCACATCTCCACGTCGTGGGGGATGTGATAGTAAAATTTGAATAATTTCCGATTTTAGGTTTTGCAGTTTTTGAGCCCACAAAAAACTTTGGAGTTCACCTCTGGCGGCCATTTTTAATTTTGGTAGCATCTTTAAAAAATCACTTGCACATCCCCATGTTGCTAGGAATGTGATGTTAAAATTTCGAAAAAAAAATTGCGCCCCCCCAAAAATTAAAGTTGATATGTGCCGGCCATTTTGAATGTCAGTAAAACCTTGAAAAAGTCACCGGCACATCTCCATATCGTGGGGAATGTGATAGTAAAATTTGAATAATTTCTGACTTTAAGTTTTTGCGCCCACAAAAAAAATTGTAGTTGACCTCTGGCGGCCATTTTGAATTTTGATCATCAGTTTTTGAGTTTTTGCGCCCACAAGAAAACGTGACACCCGACGCTGGACGCCGGACAAAATCGTGGCGCGACTAAAATCCCCCTTCCCCTACGGGCGGGGGGTAAAAACAAACCGCCAAATTTAACCCTTAAAGCGCTGAATTCTTTTTGTAAAATCCATGGAGACCAAAGGGTTTTTTTCATTTTGAAATCATCAAAAATGTCTTAGTTAACTCTTTCCGCTTCATTTGAATACCTATGTTATGGGTCTACGGCCATCTTTGAGTGCAGGGTCCGTCCTTAGACGTCAGTATCTGACGTCTGTAGACGTCAGTATCTGACGTCTACAGACGTTAGATACTGACGTCTAAAGTCGGTCCCCGCACTCAAATGGCTAAAACATCACTATGTGAAATTATATTGAAACTAGCTTGAAATCGCATATAATGTATACGCCCTAACGGTACAAGGGTTATTAACACCAGATTCTGACGTCTAAAGTCAATCCCCGCGTTTAAAGGGTTAGACCTCTTAGTGTCGAGGTATGCACTGCTCTGTTGATGTGCATTCACTCTAAACAAAATAGGTTCTTTAAAAAGAACCCTTCAGTACTATTACATACCATGCACCCCCAGGAGAAGCCTGCAAGGGTTCTCCTGGGGTTGCATGGTAATAGTACTGATAGGTTCCTTCTAAAGAACCTATATTGTTTAGAGTGTTGCTGATGCGATCCCCCCCCCCACCCCTCAAATTCAATGCGAATTAAAATGCCATCATTTTGTTAAATATACAGAGGTGATGTATGATAAATTCGTCATAATGGTTAATGTATGTTCACTAGGCGGAGCTACTGGCTTAGTATGAGTTGGGAGTGGGTAACCTGTCCCGCAAACACAACAGGTTGAACCAATGCTGGGCTAATGTTGGCCCACCGTCTACGATGCTGGGTCAACATTAGCCCAGCATTGCGTCATTGTGCATGTTATGTGACATGTCTCAGTTTCGCCGCATGTTTACTTCAGAGACAGCTGTTTGTCACCGGCAAAAAAACTGATATTTTGGTGGAATATCTCATTTTATATGGGATTGTTTCCATTCAAAATATCGTACATAAAGTATTAAGTATTAAAACATTTAGGACGCGCCACATGTCTTATCTGATTCATGGGCGCATTCATGTCACAAATCCATGCAAGTATTATACTCCCACCTTCCAGCGACACGAGTGTTTGCCACAAATTGGGAACTATATATTTTTTTTGGGGGGGGGGGGGGTGTTTCGCCGACTGTTAACGTAGTAATCGCCACATTCACCATTTGTTTACCAAACAGTTGCCAAACAGTCTCCAATTTGGCGATTGACACCAATTAGTCGCCAAATGTTTGCCACACGATATCAACATCGCTAAATCAAATGATCCCAGAATTCGTAAATTATTCACCGATTTTGTCACAAAATTGTCCCTAATTCGTCGTCAACTGTTCGTATCTTGTAGTCACACTAAATTTTGTGAACCAGCGAGCAGTTGGTGAAACATTCGCAGACTTGTCGCAAAAAAGACGCCAACTTCGCCAATTGATCGCCGTTTGATTCCGGTGAAATTTTGTGAACCAGCGAGCAGTTGGTGAAACATTCGCAGACTTGTCGCAAAAAAGACGCCGAAAAAGACGCCAATTGATCGCCGTTTGATTCCGGTGAAATTCATACTTTAGCGCACGCCCCGTGATTTAATAATAACCCTCTGTGGGGTTTCTATGTTTGCCGTGAACCCATACAAATCATGAGAAGTACAAATCATGAGAACCGCCTGAGGGACACCGCCCCAGACATGGCACTAGGTAATTCAATCCTTTAACCAAAAATATTCGGGTTTCTTTTTCCATTACCACATTAAGTACCACCTTTTGAAATATTTCAAGGATAAAATGTGACATCAACCAGCAAAATTTGAAAATTGATCCCCTCCATTTTGTCAAATCTGCATAAAATTACAATTGAATAATTTAGCAGTTAAAGGGTTTACACCTAAAGTGCTGATATATTTTTGTATAAACCATGGAGTCCAAAAAGTTTATTTTCAATTTGAAATCATCATAATTATCTCAGTCAAAAAGCCTTCGGCTTCATTTGAATCCGTATGTTATTGGTCTACGGCCATTTCATCCGTACCGGCCTTTAGGCCTAGATGAGCATCGTGTTGCGTCTGTCGTCTGTTGTCTGTCGTCTGTCGTCTGTCCACAATTCACAAGAAATGCTTCTCCCTCAATTCTTATCAGATTTTTATTTGAAAGAGCTCGTGTATGTGTATATAACCGCCTCAAGGATTTCAGAAATGTTAATTCGTAATCAACCTGCCCTAATTGAGGATGAGCTTCTGTGTCATTAACACTCTTTTAGCGCGAGATCGACTTTAGACGTCAGAATCTAACGTCTGGAGACGTCAGATTCTGACGTTTAAAGACGGTCACCGCACTGGAACGGTTAAGCATTAAGCACGACTAGAATTATTTGTAAAATTTATTTTATCAGCAGATTAAATTATTGAGAATAAAATGTGCGCTTCACATCAACCCTTGCCATTTTTTTTATCTAGGCGTGAACCAATAATTTTTCATTCTCCTCTTGGCAAATAGAAATCTCACATACTGATGTGCGGGGAGTTTACAGCGATTTGCACGGATTTTAGTTCCTTAACTCGTTTCCCGTGAACTATCCTATATATTTTCTCACCAACTTGAAGCTACATGCATTTGTTTAATTTGAGATCAAACATTTGTATTTTTCTTGTTTGAACACACATTTCGTTCCCAATAATATTGATATGATCGGCGAATAAAACGGAATAAAAACGACTGTAGCTCAGCGGTGAAGGGGTTAAAAGGGGGACCCCGCCATTCTGGATGAGGCCCTACAGGGAGAGCTGTACATCTAGTCCAGTCTGCCCCGACAAACAGCACTAACTGCTTACTTCACAAGTTTGCCTTGTGTGGCAAAGACAAACAGCAGTAACCGCTTTACAAGTAAGCAGCTACTACTATTTGTCTTTTCACGACGGTCAGTATGCCAGTACTCGATGGCAGAAGATAATCTTGCAGCCCAAAGACAAACAGCAGTAACTGCTTACTTCACAAGTTTGCCTTGTGCGGCAAAGACAAACAGCAGTAACTGCTTACTTAAAAAGTTAGCAGTTACTGTTGTTTGTCTTTGCACGACGTTTATTATGCCAGTACTCGATGGCAGACGAGAATGCTGCAGCTCAAAGACAAACAGCAGTAAAGCAGTTGCTGCTGTTTATTTTTGTCACACATCAAAGACAAACAGCAGTAACTTTGCCTGTTGTTTGTCTCTCGCATGAGGAGCATGACCACACTATAAATCTGCCAGCCGCCTAATGCTCCAGGTCAACGTCCAAGAGGAGAAAAGTCAAAGGAACTGTTCCGCTAATAAATTGGATGACCAGAGGCATAGACGCAGGGCACTTACTGGGGAAACGTTTACATGGAGAATTCGACACGTGCTCGCTGCTCAGTCAATTGGCTTTCAACAGTAATGTATAAAGCAGGGCTTCCAGCCACTATCAAACAAAATAATACAGAAAATAGGATTTTTTGGTCAAAATAAAGGACTTTTAACCCTTACACAACTGAATGATTTTGTATAAACCATGGAAACTGAAGGGTTTTTTTTAAATTTGAAATCATCATAAATGTCTTAGTTGGATCTTTCTGATTCATTTGAATACCTATGTTATGGGTCTACGGCCATTAGAAATATTTTAATTCTTTCAGTGCGGGAACGGTCTTTATACGTCAGAATGTGATGTATAAAGACCGTCCACGCACTGAAAAGGGTAAATGGTAGTAAATAGAAATATTACACCACGTTGTGCATTAAAAAACACCCGAGCGGAATGTTATTGATTGTTGGTGGCCGCTATCGCCCAGAGCAATCATTGAAATCATAACCTCATTGTATACATGGTAGTAAAAACAAAAACTTTTTTTCAATTCAAATTGTACATTCGGTGGCATGCATAGTAAGCTCTGACAGCTTCATCTGTTCTGCAGCGTGCTTTTTTGTGTAAATTATAGGAAATTAATATACGACTTTCAATTAAATACCTATATCTTCATAGGAAATGTAGTATGGACCCCTAACATAGCCTGGACACTGATGTAAGTAAGTTCACCTCTACGTATTTCAGATTCATTGTACATATTGCAAAAAAGTAGGTCGGGGAAAATTGAATCGCAACGGACAATTTTGCCAAGGAATCTCAACATAGGCAGCACTGCACATTCCATACATTACAACAGTTTGGAGCACAGCCACGATGAATGACAACCGACAGAGCCGGGATTCGAGACCAGTTCCCCAGACTACGCGTCTTAGTCCAGTTGTCAAATGGCATTTTTTTACTCAAGCGTGTTTCGCGGTATGGACGATGTTTTATGATTGATTCTGGTTCTAAGGGATGTCCTGAGCAGGAATCAGCCGGGTGCCACTTTGGCATCCTTGGGCGGAATTTTTTAGGGGAAAAACAAAATAGCCACCAAATATTTCAAGGTCAAATATGATTTTTCAACAAATAAAGCCAGGAGCAAGTGTAATACCTCATTTTCATGTGATTTTGACTGAGCAATCCATTTCTTGTATTATTTTGATGACTCAAAGTCATCTTCAAGGTCAAAAAGACAATTTCAAGGTCAAATAAGCAAAAATACAATTTTTGCCAAATAAAGATAGGAACATGTGTAATACCTCTTTTACATGGAATTTTACCTGAAAATGAATGTATGGTATAATTTTGTTGATCCAAGGTTAGCTTCAAGGTCGAAAGTCCTTTTCAAGGTCAAATATGATTTTTCAACAAATGAAGCTAGGAACAAATGCAATATCTCATTTTCATGTGATTTTGACCGGGCAATTCATTTCTTGTATTATTTGCATGATTCAAGGTCATCTTCAAGGTCAAAAGGTCAAATATCAAGGTCAATTAAGCAAAATTACCGTTTTTAAAAAATAAAGCTAGGAACATGTGTAATACCTCATGCAATTTTGACTGGGCATTCCATATCTGATATTATTTTGATTATTCAAGGTCATCTTCAAGGTCAAAGGGGTCAATTTCAAGGTGAAGTAAGAGAAAATATCATTTTTAACAAATAAAGCTAGGAATGTGTGTAATACCTCTTTTTATGGGATTTTGATTGACAAATCCAATTATAGTATTATTTGAGTGATTAAAGGTTATCTTCAAGATTAATTTCAATTAAAGGTCATCAAAATTCAATTAACAAACATAAATAGCTAAAAGTATTGTACGTCTTTTTAGTGTAATATTGACAAATAATCCATTTCTGCTACTATTTTTATAATTAAAGGTCATTTTCAAATATTATTTTAACGTATTATTCTACTTATTGGAGCACACATAATAAATTGTCTTGGTGTATCTTTAACCGGATAATCTAATTCTAGTAGGGTTTTAATGAATAAACATCATCAGAGTGAAATGATCAGACAACTAGAAGGCATCAAAGGGTCACGGAGAGGCGTCAAATAGCGACGAAAAAGCACAAAAGAGCAATGGAGAGGCGGTAAAAGGTGACAGAGAGGCGGTAAAAGACAATGGGGAGGCATTAAAGGATGTCGACGAGTTCTTAAAAAGGCACCCCAGAGGCGGTAAAGAGCGAGTAAATAGGGTTAAAAGAAAATGAGTAGTCATTAAAGGGCAATGAGGAGGCATTGAAGGGCAATGAGGAGGCGGTGAATGGCAACGAGGATGCGTTAAAGGGGAAAAATGGGGCGTTAAAGAGCGACAAGATGCATTAAAAGGTGGCGGAGTGGCATGAAAGGGCTATGGAACGGTGACAAGGAAGTACGTTAACGGGTGATGGGGCGGTGCTAATGGTTGATGGATAGGTGTCTAAGTGCAATGAGAAGGCATTAAAAAAGACAGAGAATCGTTAAAGGGCAATGGAGAAGCGTTAAATGGTGACGAAGAGACGTCAAAGAGCGATGGAAAGGCGTTAAAGGCCGAAAAAGTGTTAAAAGTGATGTGGATGCATTAAACTTTGATGGAGAGGCGCTAATAGGCGCTGCAGATGCGTTAAATGGCGATGAGAATGTGGTAAAGGGCGATGGTTAGGCATTAAATGGTGATGGGAAAGTTTTAAATGGCGATGGGGAGGCGGTAATGGGTGATGAGGAGTCGTTAAAGGCCGACCATGAAACGTTAAACGACTATGGAAAAGCGCTGAAGGGCAATGGGGAGGAGTTGAAGTGTGCTGGATAAGCGTGTAAGGGTGAGTAGAAAGTGTTAAAACAACGGAGCATTGCTAAAGGGCGACAGAGAAGCGTTAAATGGTGACTGAGACGTCAAAGGGCATTGGAAAAGTAATAAAGGTTGATGGAGATGCATTAAAGGGTGATGGAGAGATGCTAACAGGCGCTGCAGATGAGTTAAATGGCGATGGGAAGGCGTTTATGGTGTGTTGGTGGGTGGCATAAAAGGGTTATTGAATGGCGTTAGAGGGTGACGAGGAAGCATTAAATGACAGGTGATGCGGTGGTGCTAAAGGGTGATGGATATGTGTTCTAGGGCGATGAGAAGGCGTTAAAGATATCGGGGAATCGCTAAAGGGCAACTGAGAAAAAATAAATTATGACGGAGAGATGTCAAAGAGTGACAGAAAGGCGTCAAAGGGCCAAGAAAAAGTGTTAAAGGTTATGGAGATGCACTAGAAGGTTGATGGAGGGGCGTTAAAAAGGTGCTGCAGATGAGTTAAATGGTGATGCTAAAGGGTTAAAGGGCGATGAAGAGGCGGTAAATGGTGATGGAGAGGCATTAAATGGTGATGGGAAGCCAGTAAAGGGCGATGAGAAGGCGTTAAATTTCACCGAAGAAGCGTTAAAGGGTGACGGAAAGGCGTTAAAGGACGAAGAAAAAATATAAAGGTAGATCCAAAAGCATTGAAGGGCAATGAGAGACGATATATGGCGATGGGGAGGCGTCGAAGGACCATGGGGAGGCGTTAAAGATTGATGGTAAAGCTTTAAAATGTGACGGAGAGTTAAAGTAAAGAGCAATGGAGAAGCGTTCAGTGTGAAGAAGAGGCATTAAAGGGCAAAAGAAAGGCCTTCAATTGCAAAGAAGAGGCATTAAACTAAAAGCTATGAAGACGCATTATTGTCTCCCTTTAGTGCCTCTCCATAGCTCCATAATGCCTCTCTCTCACCTTATAAGGCCCTAGGTGGCTCTGTAACGCCTCTTGTGGCCCATTAACACCTTCTCATTTCTCTATAATATGCCTCCTCATTGCCCTTTAATGCCTTTTCATTGTCCTTTATCGCCTTCTCATTGCCCTTTAATACCTCCTCATCGACCGTTAGAACTTTTCCATCACTCTTTAACACATCTCTGTTAATTGCCATTCGATGCCTTCGAGCCGATGTCTTCACCTTGAGCATGTTTGATCATTTAAACCCAACAGAATTAGATTATCCGGTCAAAATAAAACCCAACACAAGGTAGTATACGTGCTCCAATTTCTAGCTTATACGCTAAAACATATATTTGACCTTGAGGATGACTTTAAATCACCAAAGTAATAGGAAAAAGACATTTTTTGCTCAAAATCCCACGAAAAAAAAGTTTTTTACACATGTTCTAGCTGTATTTGTTAAAAATCATATTCTCCTTTACTTGACCGTGAAATTGACATTTTGACCTTAAAGATGAACTTTTATCATCAAAATAGTATCAAGAATAGATTATTCAGTCAAAAATCACGTCAAAAAGACAAAATAATACCATAAATGGATTTTACAAAATCACATGAAAAAGAGGTATTACACATGTTCCTAGCTTGATTTGTTAAAAATGGTAATTTTGCTTATTTGACCTTGAAATTGACTTTTTGACCTTGAAAATGACCTTGAGTCATGAAAATAATACAAGAAATAGATTGCCCGGTCAAAATCACACGAAAAGGAGGTATTACACTTGTTCCTGGCTTCATTTGTTGAACAATCATAGTTGACCTTGAGATATCTGGCGACCATTTTGTTTTTGACCTTGGCAATGCCCTTTCGGCCTTAAAGATGACCTTGGATCACCAAAATAATACCATAAATGGATTTTTCAGACAAAATCCAACGAAAAAGAGGTATTACACATGTTCCTAGCTTTATTTGTTAAAAAGGGTATTTTTGCTTATTTGACCTTGAAATTGACGTTTTGACCTTGAAGATGACTTTATATCATAAAAATAATACAAGAAATGGATTGCCCGGTCAAAATCACATGAAAATGAGGTATTACACTTGTTCCTGGCTCCATTTGTTGAAAAAAACATATTTGACCTTGAAATATCTGGCGGCCATTTTGTTTTTGCCCTTAAAAAATTCCGCCCAAGGGTGCCAAAGTGGCACCCGGCTGATTTCTGCTCGGGACACCCCATAGTATCAGAATCAATCATAAAACATCGTCCATACCGCGAAACACGCTTTAGTCAGAATCCACTGGACTATCTACAACCTAGCCAAAGAAGAAGCATGGGAGATTAGAGTGACATATGATATATGGACAGCGAAACTATTCATCATTTAATCTTGACATATGATATATGAACAGACGAAACCATTCATTATTTAATCTTGACATATGATATATGAACAGACGAAACCATTCATTATTTAATCTTGACATATGATATAATTATGGACAGCGAAACCATTCATTATTTAATCTTGACAAATGATATATGGACAGACAAAACCATTCCTTATTGAATCTTGACATATGGACAGACGAATCATTCATTATTGAATCTTGACATATGATATATGAACAGCGAAACCATTCCTTATTGAGTCTTGACATATGATATATGGACAAAAAACATTCATTATTGAATCTTCCCAGAAATGCTGACACAACACATTGATCCTTTGTGGTGGTGGCTCAATGTCGGGCCACTGCCTGCGACATTGGCCCAGCATTGAACCAATGTTGGGCCACTGACTGCGACATTGGCCCAGCATTGAACCACAATAAGATCGCCATGATTTGTTTTCTGGGACACTGTGTAACGATCTCCACACGTCAGACAACTCACGTTACGTATTATATATCTCTCCAACAATGCATGGTCGATACTGTGACCTTCTTGACAACAACCATGGACACAATGTTGGGTCAATGTTAGCCTGGCCGTCTACAACGCCAGCCCAACATTGATCTAACATTGGGCTAATAATATGTAGTGTTTTCTGGGGATATACTCAGAAATCGTCTGCTATCTGCTGTAGTCTTACAGCATGTTACGAAGTCAATCTGTTTGCAATAGTCACCCAAATAAAGCTTTTCCTAATACCTACTCAAACTATGTTCATAGTGTCCGTCAATGATTTTATGGGCGCCAAGCAACCAGCTCCCCGCACCTTAACTCAGCAGCGGTGCTAATACAGTTCACAGACCTGATGAAGTGCCGTGGGAAAGCATAAAAACATCGAAAGCAGACTTTGGTAAGGTGTCGAATCTTTAAAACTGCTGCTATTTTTCTGCACAGCGCTGACTTGAGCAGTCACACCTGCAGTCACACCAGCAGTCAACCCTTTGAGCCCTCACGATGCATTAAAGCATCATTTTACATCCCGAAAACAGCCTTAATTTCCTGAAACCTAGTGGTTTTAGAACAAAAAATTTCATGGAACCGTTTTAAAAATAACAGTATTTTTTTAATTTGTCACCCACTTCAAGTCATTTTCATCCACTACAAGTCGTGAATTGCGACAGCAATTCGCGGCTTGTAGTGGATGAAGATGACAGTGGTAAATTCAGGCTTGAAAAGGTGAACGTCGCAACAACGTCCTGTGCCCAGAGAAAAATCACTAAATCATCCATGGATTCGCCCTTACAGCGCGGGGATTGACTTCAGACGTCAGAATCTTATGTCTGTAGACGTCAGATTATGATTATCCCCGCACTGTAAGAATTAAAATATTGAATACGGCCGTAGAGCCATAACATATGTATTCAAATGAAACAGAATGAGCTAACTAGGACATTTATGATGATTTCAAATTGAAAAACAAACTTTGGTCCCTGTGGTTTATATGAAAGCAGGCTTTACCAGTGCCTTGAACAAAATATAGGTTTTAATAAAGGTTTTAAAATATAAAATATAGTTTTTATAGGCTACTCAACAATAAAAATATAGGTTTATATAGGTTTTTTCTCATTAAATGTTAGGAGTTGATCAATCTCTGCTTTAAATTAACAACTTTCTGAAGTCCACAACCAGCAACACATATCAAAATGAACGCTAATTAAACTAAAATGATTTTTTTTAGATAAAATGTTGTATTTGAAGAGACAAATTCTGTACATGATGCATGCATAATAATATCAGCTCTAGGCAAAATGGGACGTGACAGTAGCAAAAAAACCTGTTCGCGACAAACAAACATACGCGGGAATTGCAAATTTGAAAATTACAGGCTTTTATATGTTATATAGGCTTTTTAAAAGATTTTATAGGTATGAAAATTTAATATAGGTTTTTATAGGTTTGATAGGTTTCACCGGGACGCATGTGAAAGTATTTCAACACCTTTTAGGGTTAACCCTTTGAGCACACGACGTTATTGCGACGTCGATTCAACGTCGTGTGCCCAGAGGAAAAATCATATAATTGAAATTTTCATCACGAGTTGCATCCATGGATGATTAATAACACACCTGTATTTAATGTAGGGCTGTGTACAGGTGTGGGGAGGGGGGTAGAGGCAGGGGGGGGGGGGGGGTAGAGCCCAGATCCTGTCTCCGGCATTATTAGGCCTAATACACCGTCACAAAACCCGACGCCGCCTCATTTCTTTCCCTTCATCCCGCGTCATGTTCCCTTTTCAGTCAGCGTCATGTTCGTCATAATCACCGCTGACCGGCAAAGTCAGAAGGCAGTAACTGATTCTACTTCAAAAGTAACCAGTTACTGGCTTTTGGCTCTGCCAGGCAGAGCCAAAAGGCAGTAACTGGTTACTTGAAAAGTAAGCAGTTACTGCCTTTTGGCTTTGCATTTATCCGCTTTGTGAAAGCAAAAATGCAGAAACTGTTAACTTGAAAAGTAGGCATCACTGCTTTTTAGCTTTGCTCTTATCCGCTTTCTCCCAGTATCATCTGCTTAAGATAGGTGAGTGTGAAGTCAAAGTACAGTAACTGCGCTATTGAGAAGTGAGCAGTTACTTCGTTTTGACTTCTCTTTGGCACTATGGTGGGTGTCTCGCTTCCGCGAAACGGAAAGCGGGCAGCTGAAGCCCTGAAGGCTGAGGATACGAGGCTTAGCCTCTCCCTCAGATGGGTAAGGAGGCTAATATGACGGGAAGGACAAATAAGAGGTTCAAAGGACGGATAAAAATAGATGACTGCTAACAGCCCCCCCCCCCCCTCCGTCACCGCTGTACCAGTAAACACAAAACATGTGTATGGCATTTGTACAATGTTGGACCAGCGTCGAAGACGTTGGGACGACCTTGTACAAAGGCCATACAAATGTTTTGTGTTTGCTGGGGCACTGATAAATGTGAAACAAATTGTTAATTTGCATGCAACAAAGCCATATATTCCTTATCTGCACTAATAATATTGGTACAGGTTAGATGATATAGGCATAATAGGATTTCAATTGATCTTATTAAAACGACATCTGATTTTGATATCATTTTTTTTTACATTTTGCTTTCTGCTCATCTCATCTCTGGAGTGTCTAATGAGAGCACCTATTATGACGCATATTATATGCATACGGCATCATTGGGAAGACGATTTGGGATCATCTCAGTACAAGTCTCCATATCAAGCAGCATGGCATGATTTATGACATATTGTCAACACAATAAAATAAAATAAATCAAATGTGACAACAGAAATTAGAGGGGAAGGTAACGAAATACGAGGACAATGCATCCATTACCCTGATCGCCAGGGTGCGAGGCGTCATCTCCAGTGTGGAATGGATGAAAAATAATTAATATTGATTTTCCGTGGGTGTATTTAAAGCCCTAGACTCCGTCATGTAAAGGCTCTAGCAAGAGAGAGCTGATTCCTTCCCCCCCCCCCCCCCCTCCCCTGGGGAGACATGAAAATCACCACACAAATATGGCGTAACGGACGTTACGTCTGCCATTGAGAGAGACAGGGCGATCCCCGAATGTCATAAACACGGAAGCAGATTTCTCCCAGGGGATGCACAAAATTTGTTCAGTATCGCATAGCAAAATGCCCCGCGATTCTGCTGATTTGGTAATCAAATTTGTAATTGATTAGCAAAATATTTATACTTCAATGATAAGGATGTCTAGCAAGTTACAACTTGTAAGAAAACTTGTGAAGAAAATTTCTAATTAATAATTTGCGGGGGTACGAGAGGTTAGCCCAATATTGCTGCAATGTTTGGCACAGCGTCTGCGACGCTGGGCCGAACATTGCAGCAATATCGGAGTAGTGTAAGTCGTTAGCAGTGTCTCACGTTAGCAGATGTGCAGATGGAGACAAAAGAAAGAATCGGGTACAAATATGGCACATTTCAAAAGAATCGATTAACCTTTTCATCGCTAAGCGCAAATATAGTCGTTTTTAACCCTTTAAACCCTCACGACGCATCAAAACATCATTTTGCATCTCTGTAGAGTGACTTAATTTCCTAAAACCTAAGGGTTTTGGAACGAGAACTGTGTGGAACTGTTTTAATAATAACGATATTTCCCCCCCATTATCCACCCACTTTAGATCATATTTATCTTCTACAAGTCGCGAATTGCGATAGCATTTCCGGCTTGTAGAGGATGAATATGACAATGTAAATTCAGGCTTGAAAGAGTTAATACGTTTGATTCGCTGATTAAATCCCTGTTAGTTGGAATGTAATGTGTGTATAAAAATTAGGATTTGCAAATGTTTGGTCTCATATTAAATAAATATGCTCCCTCACTTGAAGTTGTGGGTCGCGGCTGCGAGACACAGCTTTCAAGTGGGTGCATTTTTCACCTAAATCAATTATCGCGTAAAATGGCTAACCTGATAAAGGCCGTTTTCATAATTACATTATATTTTACTTCTCAATGAGTTACGAGTGCACGCACGCCAGCGTCCTTGTAGGACTTAGTGCGAGTCGCCTGGTCATGAACTCTCAGTTTATGGTGAAATAAATGAAGTCTGGGTCCAAGATACTTATACAAAGAATGCAATGTGTAGCAACTGAGCAATAATTTTCAAACATTTTTCCCCTGCGGGGTTACGAGACGTTGGCCCAATATTCCTGCAATATTTGGCACAGCGTCTGCGACGCTGGGCCAAACATTGCAGCAATTATTGGAGTAGTGCAAGTCGTTAGCAGTGTCTCGCGTTAGCAGATGTGCAGATGGAGACAATAGAAAGAATCGGGAACAAATATGGCACATTTCAAAAGAATCCATAAACCTTATCTTCGCTAAGCACGACTATACACGCCGTCAGAGTAACTTGTATCGCATGTTTTTCGCCGATTTCTTCTCAACCAATTTTCGTAAAATTTTGCAAGGACTATTTTAATTTCACTCGCCGACTACTGTGAAATTTTCATCAGAAAATAATGTGTAGCTAAAAAGTTAGATCATCTGGCATGTAATGCAATTCTGGGCTAAAAACAAACTTTCATTTTACCAGTTTTATAGAGGGACGTCGAACTATATACTATTTTTTCATGACAATTTCACGGTAGTCGCCATGTGACACAAAAATAGCCCTTGCAAAATTTCGTCAAAATCGGTTTAGAATTGACTAAAAAATCGGCGAAAAACAAGTGATACAAGTTAATCTGACGGCGGGTCTATAGTCGTTTTTAATACGTCTGATTCGCTGATAAGTGATTACAGCACTGTTAGTTAAAATGAAATGCATGTTTACTTAAACATTAGGATGTTTTGTCTCAAATACAAATGTGAGTCATCACGCACTTGAAGTTGTGGGTCGCGGTAGTGGGTGCATTTTTTTACTTAAATAAATTATCGCGTAAAATGGTTAACCTGATAAAGGGCGGTTTCATAATTATATTATATTTTACTTCTCAATGAGTTACGAGTGCACGCACGCCAGCGTCCTTGTAGGACTTAGTGCGAGACGCCTGGTCATGAACTCTCAGTTTATGGTGAAATAAATGAAGTCTGGGTCTGAGATACGTATATAAAGAATGCAATGTGTAGCAGCTGTGTAGGGTTCGAACCACGGACCTAGTTTTTTTATCACAACAATAGCAAGTTTTTGAAAGGCAAAGTCTTAATTTGTAAAAAGAAATGATACGAATACTTTATATATTTATTTATCATAAATATTTAAAGATAAATTATGATATATTTTTATAGAAATTGTACAAATTTCAGTAAATTTTACCTATTTGAGTGGGAGAAAATTTAACTTGTATAACATTATATTGCCTAACCAAACGAGGTAATCCTTAGATGACAAAAAATAGTGTGCACCCCCCCCTTACCTAACAGATAGCGCTATTTCTGAAAAAGTCATATAATGTTACGTAATGTTTGCTTCTAGTATAATTGCTTCCTTTTTATGTCTCTCGCAATTCTGTATGAATGACATGTGTTGTAAGGGCGAGACAGAAATAAATGTTTTACTACCACTCTATATACCATAGACGTGGTATTTTTTTACGTGTTTAGATTTTCGCGAATTTGTGATTCGGGGACTTTTTGCGAAGTTTAGAATTCGCGAATTATCGATTCTGACGATAGGTAGCACTATAATAACAATTTTCGCGAGATTCTTAAATTTGCGAATTTGTCCTCCTCCCGAATTCGCGACAATAAAAACCTCGCGAAAATTACCAGATCTACAGTAATACAAATATTGCCTGACAATGTGCCACCCAGATTTTGTGGTGTATTTGTGCCGGAAACAAGCATTGTGTCGACCAGAGACTGTATGTACCTTAAAGGTGATCTATCACCCCTTATATGGTATGAATAATTATGTGCTTATATGGGGTGAGTGGCTATCATGTGACCCTCTCAGAGGCCAATCACCCCATATATGGGGTGACCGTCACATGATAGCCAGTCACTCCGTATAAGGAAACACTTGTGCCCCATCTTGTGGCAACTTTGATTTATTTGTCACAAAATTATTCATACTATATAAGGGGTGATAGATCACCTTTAACTGAATGAATCCTACCAGGCAGAGAATATAGCATACAATGCTGGGTTAATGTTGGGACAGCGTCGCACACGGTGGGCCAACATTAAACCAGTACAGGGTCAATGCCTCGTGTACACTGCGACGAAACATTGAGCCGATGCTGGTTTAATGTTGGGCCAGCGTCGCACACGGTGGGCCGTCATTAAACCACCACAGGGTCAACGCCTCGTGTACACTGCGACGACACATTAGGCCAATGCTGGTTTAATGTTGGCCCGCCGTCTTCGACGTCGGGCCAACATTAAACCAGCATTGGTAAACGCGTGCTGTTTACTGGGGATGCGCCAAGCGTTACCTAATCCACTGCCAAATATTGTATTGATCTCCACAAAATCGATCGCATTAGATGTCCGTGGTAGGCCTACTGGCTGCCTATAGTAGCTGTATCAGCCCCCCCCCCCCGGTACTGGCTGCCTGTAGTAGCTGTACCAGGTCTTCTGCGGCTGTCAGCTGTACACCCACATTTACTTGAGATTTACACGCAACCTTAGAAATGAACAGCTCCGTATAGATCTGTAACAGCGTGAAAGCCACAATGCAATATGTTTACTTCACAAGTAAGAAGATATTGCTTTTTGGTCTCTGAATCAGTAGACACATGTACGTGTGTGTTGTCAGACCATAGCAAGAATTAGCCCCAGTGGCTGAAATAGGTTTCAGCCACAAATTTACCGCGTACAAAATCGTGGGACATTTCTTTGGACTGTCATATCGGAAAATATCGGGAAGTAATCAGGTTAAAAATAGTTTTTTTTAGAATCAGTAACATTTTAGTTCCATGCCCGCATGCTCAGCTCAGAGGTCGCACAGTCATTAAAAAGTTATGGACATTTTTCGGATCTTGGGGTCGGGATCGCTCTCAGTCAACGCCATGTTGGATTTTTTGGGTAGAGCAAATACATCCATCCACTGCCTCGGAAAGGACTCCACGGCAAAGCAAAATTTAAGTTGAGGGGCCCTGGGAGCGCAGAATGTCCATCGCTCTAATATTCAGGTTTCAAGAAAATATTTTTTTCTTTCCCGCCAACTCGTAAAGGTTCAATACCGTAATGAGCCTCCAAAGATTCAGTATTGTAGGAAGCATATATGAACGAGTGGAAGCGTGTGTTTCATGTATATATCAAAATACACACTGCTCAGGTCTAAAATCATCAAAAAATCGGTGATTTTATTTTAGCTTAATAATATGACCATAATTATGATGTAAACATGTCCATAGACTAGAAATGCAATAGTTTTTTATTTTTTGTCCTGCGCACTAACCAGTTAGGCTAGATATAGAGACGAAATTCCCGTATTGCTTATTTCTGACATGGTTGTTCGAAACCAGAAATCAGGAATTTCGTCTCTATATCTAGCCTGACTGATAAAGGCGCATCACAAAAATTAAAAAACTTTTGCAGTTCTTGTCTATGGACATGTTTACATCATATGATCATATTTTTAAGCTAAAATAAAATCACCGATTTTTTTATGCTTTTAGACCTGGGCATGTCTCTTTATACTAAATAATACATGAGTTTGGAGTATGCACCGTGACTGCAAAATTATTTTATTTAAATTTTAACCACCCACTTGAAGTTGTGTGTCGCTACTGCGACCCACAACTTCAAGCAGGTGAAAATTACTCCTATTTGATTAATTTGAGACTAAACATTTGCAAAAACATACATTTCCTTCTCAGTTAATGTGATTTTACATGCTAAAAATATATTTTACAAATGATAGAATTCCCTGTATTTTCACTGTATTTTTTAAACCCCTTTTTTCCTGTTTTGCCCTCCCTCTTCGTGGCCTGTGGTGTCTGCGGCTGTAGCCAGATCACGTAATAGAGGTACAGCTCCATCATACTCCATCACTAGCCGTCCGAGGGACTGAGGGAGCAGGACTAAAGCTGGGGTCACACTGGAGACCTAGACGTCTGACTGACTATGACTCAATGACTTGAAGTTGTAGATTGCGACAGCGAGACACAACTTCAAGAGGTTACAGAATTAAAACTTTTTAAGCCTTCACGATGCATTAAAGCATCATTTTACATCCCTGAAAACAGACTTAATTTTCCTCCAAATGACGGTTTTAGAAGGAAAATTTCCATGAAACTCTTTCACCTATACATTTCAATTTTCTTTAACTTTTCACCCACATCAAGTCATCTTCATCCACTACAAGTCGAGAATTGCGACAGCAATTCGCGGCTTGTAGTGGATGAAGACGACTATGGTAAATTCAGGCTTGAAAGGGTTAACCCTTACAGCGCTGATATATTATCATACAAACCAAGAGAACAAGGGTTATTTTCAATTTAAACTCATCATAAATGTCTTAGTTAGTTCTTTCTGCTTTATTTGAATACCTATGTTATGGGTCTACGGCTGTTATACATATGTTACTCTTGTAGTACGCTTTCCGGAGTGTCTTTTTTGCTACTATATATAATAGTATGTCATACGTAGTAGCTATTTTATCTCTGGTTTTGGTGCGGGAAACAAAATGATAGACCTCTATGTTATCTTGGCAATGCCTTTTAATTCATTTTTAGTAGTAGTCATTTATATTATCGAAATACCCAGTTTTCATTTTGGCATTGCCACTTAACATGATTTTAGTTGTGTATGTCATACCATGTAAATTACCATATGACTTTAACAAATTAACAATCTTGTATATACATGTACATATATCTCTTTCATTTCT
Source organism: Flabesymbios commensalis (assembly GCA_964017125.1). Classification (NCBI taxonomy): domain Eukaryota; kingdom Metazoa; phylum Annelida; class Polychaeta; order Terebellida; family Flabelligeridae; genus Flabesymbios; species Flabesymbios commensalis. The sequence goes on from OZ024911.1 coordinate 83,737,703, forward strand.
ATGACAAATAAGTCTGTAATGACTTTTCTTTTCTGTCAATAAAATATCTGTCTGTCTGTCTGTCTGTAGTGCGGTGATCGAATATAGATTCTGACGCCTAAAGTCGGGACCCGCGCTGAAAGAGTAAAACATTTATAATGGTGAGTTCTTATATAGCGCAGATACAATGCTCTGTGCGGGCGGGGGCCCTAGGGTAGTGGTTAGCACCGCTGCCTTTCACGCCAGAGTTCGGGGTTCGGTTCCCGGACTCGGAGATTTGAAAGAAACAAAAATGTTTCTTCCCCATCCACGTGTGAATGTCAGTATTGTGGGGAGCCTCCGTGACCGAGAGGTAGCGTGCTCGGCCTCAGACCGCCAGGGTTCGAATTTCGAATCCTGTGTCTGGAGGACAGTGTCATCTCAATCATCTCACCATCCTCAGGAGGTTCTCCTGGCCCAGTTTAGCCTGTATGTGCACAAAGGTGGCCTAAAGCCCGATTCATTTCATTTACAATGCTCTGTGCGCTTCACACATATTACCCCTGGTCACTGGACCTGCTCATTCATGTACCATTTCAACTCCCTTTTTGGAGCATACAGCACTTGCAGCCATTTCGGCGCTAAAAAATAGTCGCACAAATAGTCATCTCTGTCCTACCAGGTACTCATTTACACCTGAGTCAAGTGAAGCATGTGAGGGTAAAGGGTCTTGCCCAAGGACGCAACATCGAAATAATGTCCCAATATTGAGAGGGGAGAAACATGATATTTCTCTGAAAATCCTGCACCAAGCGGGATTCGAAACCGCACGGCAGGCCGTGACATTGGCAAAGCTCCGCGCTCTAGCCATTGCGCCACGTCCCTCTCTAATAATGGCCGCATACATTTATAATGGCCGTAGACCCATAACATACGAATTTACAAGAATCGGAAAGAGTTAACTAAGACATTTGTGATGTTTTCAAATTGAAAATAACGCTTTGATATGTTGGTTTTTATGATTTGACATTGAAACAAGAGGCCAGCCGGCCACCATAATCCCCCGCCCGCCCCACCCGTGAGATAGAAATTGTACAGGCTGCATCCTTTCCTGAATTCTCAACTTTAGTTTCACAGTGATGGTCTACCTTTATAGCACAGTTTCTCAGGTATATTACAGATATTGAAGTCAATGATGGTCGCAAGTCGACCATTTTTTTAAATTTGATCAAGTTGACACTTTTGAGGGTATATACCTCACTGAAACCACACATTTCGTTTTATAGTGATCATCTAGCTATCTGGCACAGTTTGCCAGATATTACCCATATTAAAGTCAATAATAGTCTCAAGTTGGCCACTTTGAAATTGAACGAGTTGAAAGTTAATTATGGACGATAGTTTGATCGAGTTGAAATTTTGCAGGCCATATCCCTCCCTGGAACCGCACATTGTTTTACAATGTTGCCCTACTTCGTCGGGCGATAAAAAAACCTTTTGGTCTCTGGGGTGATATATAACTATTTCAGCGCTTTAACCCTTACAGCGCGGGGATCGACTTCCCTCAGATTCTGACGTCTAAAGTCAATCCCCGCACTGTAAAAGTGAAAATATTTATAATGGTCGTAATCCCATAACATAGGTATTCAAATGAATCAGAAAGAACTGACGAAGACATTTATGACGATTTCAAACTGAAAAACCCCTTCGGTTGCGATATTTTTTTACAAATTAATTCAGCGCTTTAAAGGTTAAGGGTTCCACCCTCCCCCCTCCCCCCCCCCCCCCCTACACACCTGATTCTCGTCTCGTTCAGTACTGTTCACATTACTTCTAAATCTTACAGGAAACACTTGCCGGGGCAAAATGCGATGGAAATAGGTCTGGTAAAGACAGGCGATGAATGGGCAACTGTGCGGCGGCCAGGGCAAATCAAAGGAAGGACTCGAACCGAGGTCAATGGTATTTACAAACCCCCTACGGGATAGGTCAGCGACACTTGTGATGCTAGCAAAGAATGCAATCAATGCTTCCAGGCAAAATAAATTTATTAAGGTAAATTAGAACGATATCCACATAGACTTGTTGTAACGTGTTTAAAATATACCATCATATTTCTACACAAATGACAAAAAAATATTAATATTAAATTATTATTACTATTATACTTGTCATTGAATTATTGTCTTTATTCCACTATGACTACCCTCTTTCTGCTTAAATAAAACAAAAAATATTCCTTAAATTTTCACAATAATTGATAAAATTTAAGTAACAAAATAAATTGATCATTCGCACAATAATAAGATACATTACTATTTATTGTAGAGAATATTGAATCACGTCTAAAGCCATTTTTTGCCTTTCTAAGAGTCTTTTAAACTTTACGACGCTGAAATATGTTTTGCATAAACCATAGAGACCAAGGTTTGTTTCAATTTGAAATCATCATAAATGTCTCAGTTAGCTCTTTCCGATTCATTTGAATAACTATGTTATGGTACCCGGTATGACCGGGCCGCCTAACTCATTTACTTCGCTCTAGGCCCGGTCACACTGACCGCCATTTTGTTTACACAGCCAGCTGTTGAAAAACGACATTCGCGCAGCCTACTAAAAAACTCGGATACCATGAAATTGGGACGAATATTTCAAGTTCCTATGGAAACTATGCCATTTTTAGCAGGCGTAAACTTGTGATCTTATCAGGACTGTTACATTTGAAAATGGAGGTCACTGTGTCAGAGCCTTCCGATGTCATCAAAAAAATGAAATGAATCGGGCTTTAGGTCACCTCTGTGCACATATAGGCTAAACTGGGCCAAGAGAACCTCCCGAAGATGGTGAGATGAATGAGATGACACTGTCCTCCAGACACAGGATTCGAAATTCGAGCCCTGGCGGTCTGAGGCCGAGCACACTACTTCATCAGGGTAATGTTATGGGTCTACGGCCATTATAAATATTTTAATTCTTTCAGTGCGGGGACCGTCTTTATACGTCAGAATCTGACGTATAAAGACGTCAGATTCTGACGTATAAAGACGGACCCCGTATTGACAGAATTAAAAAACAATCTAAAGATCATAGACCCATAACATAGGTATTCAAATGAAGTGGAATGAGCTAACTAAGCTATCTATGATGATTGCGAAAAAACTTCCACTTTGGTCTCTATGGTTTATACAAAAACTATTTCATTTGGGACACACAGTACATGAACAAATTGGGCTATCATCTAGGACGCTTGCCCAGCATGAAAACAACATTTTTTTTTAGTTTATCACATCCCTCTGAGTGTCAGAATACATACATTAGGAGTGACTGAGTGCAATACGGACTGATATCAGACACCCCCCCCCCCCCCAGAGGGACTCATAGATAAGCTGACATTGCAGGAAGCCAAGAGACCCGCATTGTAAACAAGACCATATCATTACAATAACAAAGGAAACGAGCAACAATATTATAACATTCCTCAAGAATATCAGGAGTTGTGAGGTAACGAACTTGACAGAGTTTGCGGCTCAAATCTAATGATATGTCTGAGAGAATATATCCAGTCTTAGCCCACTTTATTCTTTATGAGAGTTATTAACATTGATTTAAATTATTTAACGTTGTTCAGCGACATAATATACCCCGTAACCCTTAAAGCGCTCTTTCCGCTTCATTTGAATACCTATGTTATTATTGTTATCATTGTTATTGGTCTACGATCATTATAAATATTTAATTTTTTTAGTGCAGGGATTGATTTTAGACGTCAGAATCTGAGTTGACGTAATATAAACTATGGAGACCAAATGGTTTTTCCTTTTTTAAATCATCATAAATGTCCTAGTTAGCTCTTTCTGTCTCATTTGAATACCTGTGTTATGGGTCTATGGCAATTATAAATATTTTTACTCTTTTAGTGTGGGGATCGACTTTAGACGTCAGATTGTTAGTTGACGTAATATAGGGGAGGTCAGGGTGTGTTAGCTCAGCCAATCTATATTCATTAGACAGCTCGTTTGCCGGCCTTAAAGCGTCTTAACGATAATAGCAGAGCGGAGGGAACCGCCGGTTAACTAACTAAGAGAACTGTGCGGCTAAGATCGCCCAGCAAACTAGACCAGATAAACTGGACTGCTTCACGCGACGGCTTTGTCTTTGACAATGGACAATATTGCATAAAACAATTTTAAGTATTTTGGTGAGACAAAATGAGATCGAGATAAAAAAGATTGCAACAAGATTCTCAACAATAACGCAGCCAGTTTTGAACTTATTCGAAAACTAGTTAATATCAATATGCAGAACACATTTAAGATGGAAACATGAAAAAATTATCGCGTCCACAGGAAATAATAACGCCGACGGTGACGGGAGTCGCTGAATATGCCGAATTTCAATTGCCAAACTTTTTTTCAAGTAAAAATTTAATTTTTAATTTAAAATAATTAAAAATTAAAAGGCGGGGTGAAAATTAAACGAGTAATTAAATTAAAACGGAAGTGTATTAATTCACTATAGGTATTGTATTTTGGCGAAAAGAAATCAGATCGAGATAATTTGTTTCAATTGTAAAAATGAAGTGATGAGATTACATTTTTCTCATGAAATTCCGGAAATACATAAATGGCATCATACCACATGACATTTTAACTCAAATTTATTGAATAAAACGTCTTATAATGCATCGCAATAAGGAGATTCTGGGTGCGTATTTCACATAATTATACTCGGGTATTTTCTGTAGACGTCAGATTCTGACGACTAAAGTCGATCCCCGCACTGTAAAAGTTAAAATATTTCTAATGATCGTAGACCAATATCGCAGGTATTCAAATGAGTCGGAAAGACCTAACTTAGACGTTGATGATGATTTCAAATTGAAAAAACCCTTTGGTCTCCATGGTTTATACAAGACAATTCAGCGCTTCGGGAATTTTCAGAAATACATAATGCATTAACCCTTTAACCCTTTGAGCCCCCACGATGCATTAAAGCATCATTTTAAATCCCTGAAAACAGACTTAATTTTCCTATAACTAGGGGTTTTAGGATGAATATTTCCATGAAACTGATTGACCATTACATGGCAATTTTCTTTAATTTTTCACCCACTTCAAGTCATTTTCATCCAAGTCGAGAATTGCGGCAACAATGCGCGGCTTGTAGTGGATGAAGATGACAATGGTAAATTCAGGCTTGAAAGGATTAAAGCGCTGAATAAATTTGTAAAAACATCGCAACCAAAGGGTTTTTTCACATTGAAATCATGATTAATGTCCTAGTTAGCTCTTTCTGATTCATTTGAATACCTGTGTTAGGGGTCTACGACCAATAGAAATATTTTTACTCTTACAGTGCGGGGATAGACTTTAGTCGTCAGAATCTGACGTCTACAGACGTCAGATTCTGACGACTAAAGTCTATCCCCTCACTCTAAGGGTTAAACATTGCGCACTATGGCTAAAGTGCTGATAGATGTTTGAATAAAACATGGGATACCAATGAGTTCTTGTAATTAGACATCATCATAAAGGTTTTAGTCAGGTATTTCCGCTTCATTTGAATACCTACATGTACGTGTATGTTATGGGTTTACGGCTATTGTGAATAGTTTACTTAAAGCGTAAGGACCGACTTTAGTCGTCAGAATCTGACGTCTAAAATCGAACCCCACGCTGTAAGGGTTAATGGTATTTTAAACACGTGAATCAGGACATTTTCGGTGATTTTGATGTACAAGTCACATATCGAGATGATTGTAAGAGGGCCACCATGCTATCTCCAAGGGTGGGGGGGAGGTGGCTTGAGTATTTTTTAAACAAATAATTTCTGGCGGACTCTGCGTGAAATAAATAATCGACTTCAAGAACTTTTCTGCATAAACATGTAACAAAATTTAAAATTTAAGCACGCCACCGAGCCGAGTTGAAATAAATAATTTGGAGATGGTGACCCCCTAAATGACTAGGTGATTATAGGGATAAAATGAGGTGAATATCTTACCTTGTTCGGCTATTTCTATCTCACGTCGACCAAAGGCGGCCTGGTCAATGTTCCGCACGCAGAAATCCTTGAAGTTATCAGAGTTTTTCTGAAATTAGACATCAACAACATCAGCATTCAAGTAGGTTTCAACCCATACAGCGCTCAAATAATATTGTATAAATCATAGAGACCAAATATAGTTAATAAACCATGGAGACAAAAGATTTTTTTTTTTTTTCAAATCATTATAAATGTCTCAGTTAGTTCTGTCTGCTTCATATGAATACCCATGTTATGGGTCTACGGTCATTATAAATATTTTTATACTTTCAGTGCGGGGATCGTCTTTATACGTCAGAATCTGACGTCTACAGACGTCAGAATCTGACGTATAAAGACAGTCCCTGCGCTGTAAGGGTTAACCTTCACAACGTTGAAATATATTTAATTATGGCTTTGACCGAGAGGCTAGCCAATGGGAATTTAAATCCTAAATAACTTTTTCCCCTGAGCATGACCCACTAGTATTCTCACCTACGCGCCTGTACAACGGGCCCAACAAACACCATACGGATGGGAGTGATTATTTTCATGTAGGCCACGTGTGTGGACTAGAGGAGCGAAGATATCTGAGCGTCAGGTTATATAATATACATAAACTAGATGGAAAGTTAAAAAAATCCCCCACTATACAAATTTTTTTGAGATGTCCTTCTTCAGCTATCTTGTTTTTAATGAATTCTTCCCAGAAGTTAATCAGATCACCATACATGCCTAGAGAGCCACCACATTAAATTTGAATGAGATCCAGCCAACGGTTCATAAGATATCGTGCACACAAGTTTTTTAGGAGGTCATCTTGGAAAATGGGCCGTTTATGGTTCGGTGGCAAAAATGTAAATATGGGAAGAATTGCTCAGGTACATAGGTCATTTCTGTGAAAAATAAATAAATTTATCAGTTAACTTCTTAATGACAGCTAAATTCCTGATACGCCCACAGCGGCGGAGCCGGAGAAATGGTAAAAACTATAAGCATCCAGTTAGTATCAGTTCAAATTTATATTTTGTAAATGTACATGCATCGACCTTGAACCAGAGGTTCCCCTAATTAGAGCCCACAAATCACCCAGGCGCCTGTACAACGGGCCCAACAAACACCATACCAATGAAAATGACTATTGTCAAGTAGGCCACGTGTGGACTAGAGGAGCGAAGATATGTGAGCGTCAGGTTATCTAATACATGTACAAGCATAGACCTTGAACCAGAGGTTCCCCTAATTAGAGCCCAAAAATTTTCTCACCTACGCGCCTGTACAACGGGCTCAACAAACACCATGTATTACAGATCATGGAAATAATTACTGTCACGCAGGCCACGTGTGTGGGCTAGAGGAGCGAAGAAATGTGAGCGTCAGGTTATCTAATATATATATAAATGATAGGAGCTCTCACCTGATCTTTATCCCTGGGGTTGACATCCTCTTCGTCAGACGAGCTTCCAGTGTAAGAGGCTGCAACACAAATACAAAGCCACGGTTAAACAACACGACCAGATGACATGCAAACGGTGTTCATTTGAGTGGGGTATTGGCTGATACCGACATACGTCTCCTAACGAGCGAGTGTGAGATAAATACGTTATCACACAGGGTGGATGTATATGTACATTAACCCTTAAAGCGCTGGATTAATTTGTAAAAAACATCGCAATCAAAGGTTTTTTTTCAATTTATCATAAATGTCTTAGTTAGCTCTTTCCGATTCATTTGAATACCTATGTTATGGACGTTAGTCGTCAGAATCTGACGTTAACAGACGTCAGATTCGGACGACTAAAGTCGATCCCCGTGCTGTAAGGGTTAACTCTTACAACGCTGAAATATTGTTTGTATAGACCATGGAGAACAAAGGGTCTTTTGCAATTTGAAATCATCATATAAAAATGTCTTATTCAGCTTTTTCTGATTCATTTGAATTATTGTGTCATAGGTCTGCAGCCATTATCATTATTGTGTAATGCTTTCGGCGAGGGGATCGTCATTAGACGTCCGGATCTAACACTTATAGACGTCAGATTGTGACGTCTAAAGACGGTCCTCGCGATGAGAGGGTTAAATATGATAATGATATTACTCATTATAAGTACATTATATTACTCATTATAAGTACATTATATTACTCATTATAAGTACAATATATTACTCATTATAAGTAAATTATATCACTCATTATAAGTACATTTTTACTCCCATAGTGACGGAAATTTGTCAGTTTGGGAGATAAATCTAGCAAGGAGGTTATATTTACTGGTACCAAAGAGTCAATAATTATAACCTCCTTGGTATTAGTAAATAGAAAGTGTAAATTGTAATGTTCAGCTCCTATTTTTGAGATAATATTTTCAATTTTTTGCATGTTATGCTTTAGTGTGAAGCTTCCCCTTTCGACACCCACCCCCCCCCCCCTCCCCTCTACACTGAATATATTGTAGAGGGGGGGGGGGGGGGGTTGGTGTGGAAAGGGGGTGCCTGACAGTTGCATCAACATTGCCAGCTTCACACTAAAACAATATCAATGAATAATTCAAATAAAAATGATCATTTGTAGTTGTTTATCGAACATTAGTCATATCAGAGCTAACTGTAGATCGACCCAATTAAGAAACACCAGAATTATATCTCCCAGGGGTTTAGAGTATCGTATGAGCCACTCCTGAGTGGCTCATACGATACTCTAACCCCTGGAAAACATAATGTTGTATATACGTCATCAATTGAGTGGCAGATGTAACTAAACATACAGCTAACATTTGTGCTGCCAAATCAACTCAACATACAGCTAACATTTGTGCTGCCAAATCAACTCAACATACAGCTAACATTTGTGCTGCCAAATCAACTCAACATACAGCTAACATTTGTGCTGCCAAATCAACTCAACATACAGCTAACATTTGTGCTGCCAAATCAACTCAACATACAGCTAACATTTGTGCTGCCAAATCAACTCAACATACAGCTAACATTTGTGCTGCCAAATCAGCTCAACATACAGCTAACATTTGTGCTGCCAAATCAACTCAACATACAGCTAACATTTGTGCTGCCAAATCAACTCAACATACAGCTAACATTTGTGCTGCCAAATCAACTCAACATACAGCTAACATTTGTGCTGCCAAATCAACTCAACATACAGCTAACATTTGTGCTGCCAAATCAACTCAACATACAGCTAACATTTGTGATCCCGAATTGCTTGCTTCTATTTTTCATTTATTCGAAGCTTTCAAAAGACATATGTATATTTATGAAAAATAAACATCTCAAATATTAAATTATCAGGTTAATTAAAGAGACTGCCCCAGGCTAAAATCATCAACAAATTGGTGATTTTATTTTGGCTTCCTAATATGACCATATGATGTAAACATGTCCATAGACTAGAACTGCAAAAGTTTTTAAATTTTTCTGCTGCGTATTCACCAGTTAGGCTAGATATAGAGACGAAATTCCCGTATTTCTTATTTTTGACATGGTTGTTCATAATTAGAAATCAAGAATTTCGTCTCTATATCTAGCCTAACTGGTGAATGAGCAGCACACAAATTAAAAAAAACTTTTGCAGTTCTAGTCTATGGACATGTTTACATCATATGGTCATATTAAGACCACAGATAAAACCACAGATTTTTTATGATTTTAGCCTGGGCCAGTCCCTTTAACTCATTCCGCTATATTATTGGATTAACTGAGAATCCACCAAAAAACATTTGATCAAATTTAGTGATATTTCTATCGATCCAAACCATGCTTGAAGCCGTATATATACTGTCCTAGCAGGACACGACCGATGTTACATAATTATTAGCTTTCACCGTCTCTCCCCAGCAAATCATAGACAATGATCCAACGCATATATAACGTTGGACCAGCGTCGTCGGCGATGTTCCAACGTCAAAACGCATATATAACGTTGGACCAGCGTCGTCGGCGGTGTTCCAACGTCAAAATAACATTGTCCCACCAAGCAGGAGTACATGTCTAAGTCCGGTTAGCTGTCACATCACGTACATCACCTATCATTATCAGACAACCTGCTCCTCAAACGAAACGAATACAAATAGCCAGATTATGTAAAACACAGACGGTCCTACCATCGTATGTCATCACTACTGACACGGTAAGACAAACGGCAGTAACTGCTTACTAGAGCAGAAACAGTGAGCAGTTACTGCTGTTTGTCGTCGCACAGCGTTCACTATGCCGGTACTCGATGGCAGAAGAGAATCCTGCAGCTAAAAGATAACTTTTTCGAGTAAGCAGCTACTGCTGTTTGTCTTTGCACGGTGCTCAGTATGCCAGTACTCGATGGCAGAAGAGAATCCTGCTGCTCTAAGACAAACAGCAGTAACTGCTTACTTGAAAAGTAAGCAGTTACTGGTGTTTGTCTTTGCACGGGGGTCAGTATGCCAGTACTCGATGGCAGAAGAGAATCCTGCAGCTCTAAGACAAACAGCAGTAACTGCTTACTTGAAAAGTAAGCAGTTACTGGTGTTTGTCTTTGCACGGGGGTCAGTATGCCAGTACTCGATGGCAGAGGAGAATCCTGCAGCTCAAAGACAAACAGCAGTAACTGCTTACTTTACAAGTAAGCAGTTACTGGTGTTTGTCTTTGCATGGCGGTTAATATGCCATTACTCGAGGGCAGAAGATAATCCTGCAGCTCAAAGACAAACAGCAGTAACTGCATACTTTTCAAGTAAGCAGTTACTGGTGTTTGTCTTTGCACGGGGGTCAGTATGCCAGTACTCGATGGCAGAAGAGAATCCCGCAGCTCAAAGACAAACAGCAGTAACTGCTTACTTTACAAGTGAGCAGTTACTGGTGTTTGTCTCTCCATGGCGGTTAGTATGCCAGTACTCGATGGCAGAAGAGAATCCTGCAGCTCAAAGACAAACATCAGTAACTGCTTACATGAAAAGTGAGCAGTTACTGGTGTTTGTCTTTGCACAGCGGTCAGTATGCCAGTACTCGATGGCAGAAGAGAATCCTGCAGCTCAAAGACAAACAGCAGTAACTGCTTACTTTACAAGTAAGCAGTTACTGGTGTTTGTCTTTGCATGGCGGTTAATATGCCATTACTCGAGGGCAGAAGAGAATCCTGCAGCTCAAAGACAAACAGCAGTAACTGCTTACTTGTGAAGTAATCAGTTACTGCTGTTTGTCTTTGCACGGCGGTCAGTATGCCAGTACTCGATGGCAGAGGAGAATCCTGCAGCTCAAAGACAGACAGCAGTAGCTGCTTACTTTACAAGTAAGCAGCTACTGCTGTTTGTCTTTGCGCTGCGGTCAGTATGCCATTACTCGATGGCAGAAGAGAATCCTGCAGCTCAAGGCCAAACATCAGTAACTGCTTACTTTACAAGTAAGCAGTTACTGCTGTTCACCTTTGGCAGACTATATGTAATATTTAGATGACAGATTGGCCAGGAGTCGCTGAACGATAAGGCTCACGGCGCACCCCAGACATTACTGAATAATAGACACCAATTGGTGGAAATTTATGACAGCACATTCATTGAAAATAGTTAAGTTGAAAGTAGGAGTGAAAGGTGGAACAATTCTGGCGATTGACAAGGTAATTCGTAAGACGGAGAAAAAGGTGGAAAATAGGGATGTAGCTCAACTGGATGAAATTATGTAGATCAGATGCAGCAGCATCTTCGGAAAAGTGGCAGATAAAGACTGACAAAAAGGAAAGAAAAGACATTCAGGCATTACAATTAGTGCCACGACATTGACACAATGCACGCGTGTCGGGAGATGTGAACAAATTGTTAACTTCAGACTACACGATGCTTATATCAACTGATATAATCACATGAAAAACATCCTTTTTTACAACGCTCAATAAAACGTGCTTAGCGCTCAAAGGGTTAAATTTAGTTCTTCAGAATTCTAGGAGTTAACCCTTAAAGCGCTGGATTTTTTTCTTGAAATCATGGGCCGGCATCGAAGACGGTGGGCCAGGATTAAAACAACATTGGATCAATGTTTTTTTTTTATTTATAGCGGGACACATCTGGCTTATAAATTATTTAGCGTGGCGTGTATAACACAGTGTAGTAACCGGGCACCCTTTGCCTGCAGAAATATTTTGTATAAACCACGGAAAACAAATGTTTGTTTTTTCAATTTGAAATAATCATAAATGCCTTCGTCAGGTCTTTCCGATTCATTTGAATACCTATGTTATGGGTCTACGGTCAATACAAATATTTTAAATCTTTCAGTGCGGGGATCGACTTTATACATCAGATTCTGACGTATAAAGTCGGTCCCCGCATGAAAGAGTTGATACCCCCAAGACGGGAAAGAGAGACAACGCTGGGGTAATTTTGGGCAGGCGTCGCAGACGGTGGCCCAACATTACACTAACATTGACCAAGAAGATTAAAAATAATTCTTTATAGTGCATAGTAGTACCATAGACAGCAATGCACACTCCAGGCCTTTGCACAGTTTGGAGCACTGTATATGCACAGCCTCTATGACAAACATTCGACCCGGCCGGGATTCGAACCCAGCTAGTACCTCTGAGTTTCGAGCCACAACCGGACCTAATGAGCCATCTGGGCCGGCGGTGTTGCCTGGCTGTAAAACATGTATTAATAGATCCGGCTTCACGTCGCTTTCAGCACTTTCAATAGGAAATACTGCGAAAGAAAGATGCCAGGAGTAGGGAGTGCACCATAGTCATAATCTTTATATACACGTGTTTCTGTGTTATTTAAACATACACTATTATTATTCTAAAACCTAAGACTTGGATTTGTCATGATCAAACAAAGTAGGTCACAGCATTACACAAATAGTAGAGAGTGAAATAGTATAAGAGGGCGGATTTTGTTGGTATTAAACACTTCGCAGGCAAAAAACGCTCCCCTTGTATACTTACAAAACCCATGCCTTTGAACAAATTAGATCATATAGTAAATGACCAACCACAAATAGCTGTCATTTGAAGTGGGTACTTTCAGAGTACGAGTTCAGATCCGATCCGAATCAACCATCTCAGAATATCATTTATTATATAGATATTGCTGATCATCCGACTTATTACAATAATACAGCCATTCTGTATAATTATATATAATTGTATAATTATGTTAAATATCAAATGTACTGTATTGAACTGAAAGTTTTCTATCGATGATAATGCAAGTTTGTCGTGCAAAACATATCTAGGCCTATATCTATATAGAATATTGATAATTATGACGACTATAAATAATCTCTACAACTATAAATATTCAATATAATATGTATATAGACTTAAATATAAATCCTGGTCACAATGACGACAAACAGATTAATTCAAATGTCAAGTCAATTTTAGATTTCCATTTTTACCTTGAATAAAGTAAAATTATCATTGAACCAGAGTAGAGACGCGACGCAGTCAGTGTCGTTTAAATGATGGGTCAACGTAATACGCGCTGGCCCAACATTGAGCCAACATTCGTGCTAATTCCAGATATTAATTTTCACCTTGAATAAGGTGAAATTAGCATTGACCTTCAATGAAAACAAGATATATTGCTCAAATGTTGGTTCAATGTTGGGCAACTGTCTACGACGCTGGCCCAACATTGTACCAACATTGTTTCAACGTCTCGTATCGGCTGTGTCAGCACCTGGGTTGATGTTGTGTAAATTTAATATTTCCAATTTTACCTTGAATCAGGTAAAATTAGCATCCCTCCAGCTTGACAATCAGTACCGTACAGCAAACACTATTTATCAAGTCAATGCGGGTTAGTGGCGGGCCAATGTCTTTGACGCCGTCACAACATTAACCACTAGGTTATCTAATTTATATTCCATCTAATTTAATTTTTCACCTATTTAAAGTTTGTCTCGCTACAAGATTTCTGATATTTGACTAATTTGAGCTATTTTTGGCAAATGTTGCTGTCTACATAATGTTTTCCTTACCGATAACTGTGATTAAGACACGTGTGATGATAGAACAGATTGTAAAATATTATAGTCGTACTTAGCAATAAGTTTAACTATAATGTCAGGCCAGTCAAACAATCACTATACAATAATTTTATGTTGTTCTAATGTTGAACCACCGTCGGTGACGCTGGACCAACATTAACACAACGTTGGTTTGGCGTCTGTGTTTGCTGTTCACAGCATGAGACATTGACACAATGCTGGTTTAATGTTGGGCCACCGTCTACGACGCTGGCCCAACATTGAACCAGCATTGGTTGGGTGTGTTGTGTTTGCTGGTAGCTGAGTACAGCACACCTGTCAATCCATCAGGATCTGATGACAAGAGTGACTCAGAGAAAGGAGGCTATCATGACGGCCTACAACAGCACACCTGTGTATAAACACCATATCTGATCTGTGTATAATCAGCACATCTACCTGTGAATAAACCCCACATCTAACCTGTGTGTAAACACCATATCTGACCTGTGTAAAAATCCCACATCTACCTGTGTATAAACACCATATCCACCTGTGTATAAACACCATATCTACCTGTGTATAAACACCATATCTACCTGTGTATAAACCCCACATCTAACCTGTGTTACGACGCTCAGTCCTGCCGCTCCACGAGGCCAAGTCGGGTACCAGTTCCAGGAGAGCCCTGCTGTCGGCGGGGTGTACAGACAGGGAGTTGAGCATGGTGAATAGCTCCCTTATTATGACGTTATTACAGGGCTTCCTGACACAGGCGGATTCCCCGCTGAATCCGGCCGCCCTTCCGATTCTCAGTATCGCTACCTGTCGATGCCTATATCACCATATCGTAGTACAAGTCTATTCAACCATCCAGCTGCCAGCACCGTAGATTATATGCGGCTCAATCAACTTTCACACCAAATAAAATGCCACGCAAATTGATCAATCAGCTTGATGTAGATCTCAGTTCACCAAAAAATGTAATTTTTGAAAGATATCTACTTTACATAAATCACAATATTTTTCGTCATTTGAAGCTGGAAATTGCGTCAGCAATTCTAGCTTCAAATGAATGAAAAACAGAGAAAAACTCAGTCCAGGATCCTTTATAATAACATTAGAGACAAACGCCTGAGCTGCAGGTTCAGGTGATATTAGGATGCTTGAGGTCCGACAGAATCCTGGCTTCTGATTCAGGAGATTGCTACCTGTCGCCGCCTATATCATACAAACCCTTCACTCCCCAGCAGCGCCTCCGTCCTTAACCCTCTGAATGCTAGGGCCGCCTTCAAGGCAGACCCAGGGCATGCTAAACACGCGCTTGTCTACTGCTGGGCCGGCATCGCAGACGGTGGGCCAACATTAAATCAGCGTTGTTTCAACGCCTTGTGCTGCTAGGAAAATATCCTCTCTATATATAGCCTTCAGTCGATAAAATACTCGTCTGAATTCGTGAATTCAATATAAATTATTGTCAGAGTCGTTTTTCGGAAGGTATTTTTTTTTTCGTCGGGTAGAGATGGAAATTGCGTTAGCAATTCCATCTCTACCCGACGAACAAAATACAAAAGCTACCAGCAGCGCGCAAGGGGTCAGATCTTAAGAGTAATTAAGCACAGTGTGATTTTGATTCCCAGAGTGAAGTAGATCAGTCCCTTACAGGCAGAACCGATGACGCAAGACAGTTTAGGTACTAAGTACTCGAGCATCCCCAGAGCAGACTCCCCCCTCTTAATTTACGGAGTATTATTTTGTGTGTAATTCATTTCAGACAGGTTTTCATGCTTCACGAAGTCAAACCATTTGATGCCCATTTTATCAACATTTTCTTGGTTTATGGTGAAAAAAACGTCTCAAATTTGTAAGTACCCCCTTATTTTATTATTAATTAAGCACCCCTTAATGTACTTCTGGATGCGCCCTGACTTATCACAGTACATCTCACTTGGGAAGCTAAATTAATCCCTTAGTCCTGTTGCCGTTAGTAGGTGGATCCACTCGACACGATGTTGATATTAAAAGCCTGGGTTCAACTGAATCCACAAAAGGCTTAAAAAATAAACCTCCGCTAATAGAAAATACATGTATTTCTGCTACATGTAACATGTTACCGATGTTTTATTTTGTTTTGTTTTTAATTTTGACCAATACATATATTTACGGATGTTACAGGTGTTGCACCCTTATCAACCCTTAACTACCCTTACGTACCCTTGAATAACAGTGTGTACCTGCTGATCACGCCAATAGTCGTTCTTATTCCCTTTTATTAGCCGGTTAAATGTTATTAGGAATGAAATGAGTGTTTAAACATAAAGATTAGCAAATGTTTGGTCTCAAATAAACAAATATGAGTAATTTTCAGCCACTTGAAGTTGTGGGTCGCGGTAGCGAGACACAACTTCATTTGGTATTTCAACTATTTGGTATTTGACGTTGAAAATGTGTATTTATTTGGTATTTGACGTTGAAAATGTGTATTTATTTGGTATTTGACGTTGAAAATGTGTATTTATTTGGTATTTGACGTTGAAAATGTGTAAGATTGGTGCCTGAGGCGGAACACGTGTTACGCATGTGACGCACTGTAAACTCTGGGCGGTGCTGGTTCAATGTTGGGCCAGCGTCGTAGACGATGGGGCAACATTGAACCAGCACCGGCTAAACATCTCGTGCTATCCCCGAGGTATTACACAACCCTACCACTAGATTGGTTTGTCGGGATCCGCGCATTTTACGCCGCGCCCCCTCCCCCCCCCCCTCCCCCCACGATAAGAGGATTGGATTCAGCGGCAGAAAATAACAGTACCTCCATCCCAGCATCACATTATATTCCAATCAAATTAACAGCCGCGGGGTATTTACAACGTTTTGTCTTTAAAACACTTTAAGTACCCGGACATTTAACGTATTTTATTAACTCTTATCCCTTTAAATCCTCACGATGCATCAAAGCATATTTTTGTATGTCTGAAGAATCACTTAATTTCTAGAACCTAGGGGTTTTAGTACATTTTCACGGAACTGTTTAATAATTAATAACAATAGTGGATGAAGATCACACTGGTAAATTCAGGCTTGAAATGGTTTAATAAGAAGTAATTTCCAGCTCTAAATGACGAAAAAAATGTTGATTTATAAAAAACCCCAGACATATAACAGGTTTTTATTATTTGATGAGCTGGGTTCGATCATAAAGAATTAAACTGTCATTTTAAGTGATATTTCATTTGGAGAGGCTTGAAAACGTATAAATAAATACGGTACTTTCTGTCAATAAAATATCTGTCTGTCACGGTCTGTCTGGTACTAGCAGGACAAGGGGTAACAGAGAAATGGACGTGGCGCAATGGGTAGAGCACTTGACTGCCTCGCCAGTCATACATGCGTCCCGGGCTCGAGCCCCGCTGAATCTGTGTGGGGTTTTTAGAGAAATATCGTTGTTTCTCCCCTCTCAATGTGACTAGGCGATCACGTTAATGGCGGCCTCGTCGAGTTAAGGTTGAGACCAGTGTATCGACGGTAATATCGTGCAGGGCCCCGCGCCCCTCACACAAGGGTTAACTCTTATAGCGCGGGGATAGACTTTCGGTCTTCGCACTGTAAGAGTACAACTTTTTATAATGGTCGGAGACCCATAACATAGGTATTCAAATGAATCGAAAAGAGCTGAATAAGACATTTATGATGATATCAAATTGAAATAAACCCTTTTTTCTCCAAGGTTTTTTAAAGAATATTCAGCGCTTTAAGGGTCAAAGGAACGGCCGTACTGAAAGGGTTAATGATTGCATATCATTATAATGGGATTTTGAGCTAAGGTGGAATCTGGTGCTGAAGAGGTTCAAGTGGCTCTAGTACTGAAGGGGTTAATGATTGCATAGTCATTATAATCTGATAATGGGATTCTGGCCCGCGGGCTTCAGGCACTCCACACCCTATTAGGACGTATTACGTGGTTGACTTATTCCTGTCATTCCAGGGACCTGACATCACATAAAGTCCGGAAAAGAAGGATATTTACCGCTCTGAGAACTGAGGACGACAATAGAGTCGTTTGTAAATTAGCAAGTCAAATCACTGTTATTTGAAATAAAATAGAGGGTTTCAACATCAAGATTTGCAAAAGTTCGGTCTGAAATTAAACAAATATGAGTACTTTTCACCCACTTGAACATGTTGAAGTTGTGGATCGCGGTAGATTTACGTTCCTTTAATGTAAAGACCCTTGTGTTCAGCCCATGAGCTACTGAAACGTTTGTTTATATTTTTCCGTCATTTGAATCTGGAAATGCCGCCGCAATTTCTAGCTTCAAATGAGGAAAAAAATTATATTTATTTATAATATACATCTTCTAAATTGAATTATTTGAATAACTGAGCATCTACCACAAACTATATTATCCATGTCAGTGACATATTTTTTGGCTTAAAATCTGCTTCAAACCTTACATACATATACATATGGGTGTGGTAGATCTCGCCCCTCTATAAACACATTAAATCCGTTTCAGAATTTCATCACAGTCATTTGATTTCAAATAGTATAATTTCTGAAATACCTACTGAAACTTCACGAAATTAATGTGTGTAAAATTTCATCAAAATTAAACTGAGGATTGACTAAGAAGTCAGTGAAAATCAGTTCACCCCCCCCCCCGGTAAATGTGAATCTGTCTATATCAGGGATTTCATACACGAGACGTTGGACCAATGTTGGTTGAATGTTGACCCATCGTCTTCGACGCTGGCCCAACATTCAACCTATATTGTTTCAACGTTTCGTGTTTTGCAGGTCATACTATCGTGCCCAATGTCGTTTTAATATTAGGCCACCGTCTTCGACGCTGGCCTAATATTAAACCAGCATTGACCCAACGTCTTGTGTTTTTATTTTACAGGGATCTATCCATCTGTAGGTCCACAGGGCTTCATTCATAACGTGAACCCCGCGCGGGAAATCAGGTAGAGGGGCTCAGATCAGGCCTCAGTGGCTACTGCATCATACATGATGGGTGGACGTGATTTATGACGGAGTCTGAGATCAGGGCAGTGTGAAGGTGGAGGCAACAGGTCACCTGATAAATAAAATCATATGGTTGGAAATCCATATCATAGATATTATGATGAATGAATGAGTGAATATGTGAATGAATGTATGAATGAATAAATGAATGAATGAATTAATTAATGGGTGGGTGGGTGAATGGAAGAATGAATGAATTATGAAGGAATGAATGAATTCCTTGACTAAAAAATTATTGACCTGACTTGAGTTGTGATCCCTTCAAGGACATACCGCACAGAGCCGTCTTGAACAGCTTTCCCCCTTCCCCCATCCACCATGTTGATCGCTAGAAGCCGCAGCACCAAGTTCCGTTCCCTTATAAGGGTACACAGCATAAAGCCTTGGTCGGCATAAAGCCTTAAAGCCTTGATCATGTTTATCACTAGCATTGAGTTGCCATCCCTTTCAAGGATATAGGCCTACTGCAGCTTAACCCTCCCACCCGTACCACCATGTTTATCACTAGCATTGAGCTCCCATCCCCTTCAAGGATATACTGCACCGAGCCTTGAGCAGCTTAACCCCCCCACCCACCCCTACCACCATGTTCATCTATAGCATTGAGCTCCCATCCCTTTCAAGGATATACTGCGCCGAGCCTTGGGCAGCTTAACCCCCACACCCACCCCTACCACCATGTTTATCACTAGCATTGCGTTGCCATCCCTTTCAAGGATATACTGCGCCAAGCCCTGATCAGCCTCCGGCTCCTCCCCTACCACCATGTTTATCACTAACATCGAGTTGCCATCCCTTTCAAGGATATACTGCGCCGAGCCTTGAGCAGCTTAGACCCCTACCCCCACCCACCCCTACCACCATGTTTACCACTAGCATTGAGTTGCCATCCCTTTCAAGGATATACTGCGCCGAGCCTAGATCAGCTTCCTTCCTCAGACTACGTAGGTGGTTATCTCGGCCTCTGTGATGTCGGTCTCAGGTGATTAGGGACCGGCAACAGAATAATCACCTGCTCCTGCGCCTTACAATAATAGGCCGTAATGATAAAACCCAGTAACTGCTTACTGTTAAAGTATACAGTTACTGGCTTTTCACTTTACACGGCAGAATAACATGAATAATAGGATGCCAATCGATACAGCGGGTAAGACAGTAGAGGGGATTAAGGCAATGTAGCAAACACGCAACGTTAAAACAATGCTGGTTCAATGTTGGGCCATTGCTCAGGAGGGAGAATAACCCCTTAAAGCGCTGAATTAATTTGTAAAAAACATCGCACAAAAAGGTTGTTTTTTTCAATTTGAAATCATCTTAAATGTCTTAGTCAGCTCTTTCCGATTCATTCGAATACCTATTATGTTGTGGGTTTAGGACCATTAAAAATATGTTGATTCTTACAACGCGGGCCGGGGTCGACTTTAGTCGTCAGAATCTGACGTCTACAGACGTCAGATTATGACGACTAAAGTCTATCCTCGCGCTGTAAGGGGCTAAGCCAATGTAGCAAACACGCAACGTCAAAACACTGTTGGTTCAATGTTGGGCCATTGCTCAGGATGCATCAAAGCATCATTTCACATCCCCGAAAACAGCAGTGATTTTCTTATAACTAAGGGGTTCAGAAGGACAATCTCCGTGAAACATACATGGCAATTTTCTTTAATTTTTCAGCAAGTTGAAGTAATTTTAATCCACTACAATTCATTCATTCATTCCGTCATTCTTTCATTCATTCATTCATTGCTGTTTTTTTTGCTACAAATAATAATATTAATAGCTGTGTCTTCTGAGACGGTTCACCAACGTCAAATTCACACCGCGCCAACGTCTGGTGTGTGCTGGGGAAGCCCTAGACCAAAGAATCCCTATTATATATAGATTCATTGCTTAACCCCTAGAGCACTGATGTCGACTACAGTAGCCATTCTGTGTTAAACCCCTAGAGCTCTGATGTTGACTACAGTAGACATTCTGTGTTTAACCCCTAGAGCACTGATGTCGACTACAGTAGACATTAAGTGTTTTAACCCCTAGGAAAAATGAAATGAATCGGGCTTTAGGCCACGTTTGTGCACATATAGGTTAAGCCGGGCCAGGAGAACCTCCTGAGGATGGTGAGATGATTGAGATGACACTGTCCTCCAGAAACAGGATTCGAAATTCGCGCCCTGGCGGTCTGAGACCGAGCACGCTACCTCTTGGTCAAGGAGGCTTCCCACAATACTGACTCTCACACGTGGATGGGGAAGAAACATTTTTTGTTTCTTTCAAACCACCGAGACCGAGAAGCGAACCACGAGCTCTGGCGTGAAAGGCAGCGGTGCTAACCACTATCCTAGGCCCCCCGCCCTTTAACCCCTAGAGCACCGATGTCGACTACACTAGACATTATGTGTTTTATTAACACCGACGTTTTTACACCTGCATACTCAGTTATTCAAAGTGAAATATGCCTTAAATTCTGAAATTAGGTATTCAAAGTAAAATATGCCTTAAATTCTGAAATTAGTTATTCAAAGTAAAATATGCCTTAAATTTTAAAATTTCAGAAATATGTTAGAAACTAAATTTCACAAATTACATACATTTTCAGACACTTGAAGTTGTGGATCGCGGTAGCGAGACACAGCTTCAAATGTCTGAAAATTGTACTTTTATAGCTCAGTGCTCTAGGGGTTGGAGTAACGATACAGAAGTAATATTGGACCCCTCTGTTACCAAATTGTATACGCGCTATTCAGCGTTATGTCGATCATTTACATAAAGCGTCTGACGGACAGCTCATTTGCATAAACCATAACCAATATGCTAATCATTTGCATAACAGGAAGCTATACTCACATAGCTTAGCAAACGGGGCAATATTGGCTTAACCCTTTAAGCACTCACGATGCATTAAAACATAATTTTACATCCCTGAAAACAGACTTAATTTTCCTACAACTAAAGGTTTTAGAATGAAAATTTCCATGAAACTGGTTTACCAATACATGGCAATTTTCTCTAATTTTTCACCCACTTCAAGTCATCTTCATCCACTACAAGTCGAGAATTGCGCCAGCAATTCGCGGCTTGAAGTGGATGAAGATGACAATGGTAAATTCAGGCTTGAAAGGGTTAAATCTTTGCTCTCAATATTGGATCATGATCATGTCATCATGAGGAAAACGTGAACAGCCCCCCCCCCCCCCCCCCGTGAGCAAGTCAACATTTTTAAAGTTCAGAAACCATAATACATCAAACTATATTGTTACGTGTGCAAAGGGACAGATATATAGATATTGGCTACGAGATACTGAACCAGGGTTCCCACAGAGATTTGGAAATGAAATTCCATGACTTTTCCATGACTTTCCATGTCCATTTTTTAAGAATTCCATGACTTCGTAAATTAATATAAAAATGTACATTTAAAACTGTACAGCCTCCACCACCACAGCAGTCCGATCAAAAGCAGAACTGGGTGTCACGGTTTCTTACTTTTTGCATGTAAAATACTTTACAGCTATAGGTGGACTGCCAGTGTCATTGTGTGTCAAAAGTGTAGCTAATGAACACATTTTTCTCAAAAGAAATGCGGTAAGACATTTATTAAAATTCAAAATTCCATGACTTTTCCATGACTTTTTGCAAAATTGTTATTTTCCATGACTTTTCCAGGCCTGGATTTTATTTTTTGATTTTTCCATGGTTTTCCATGATTTTCCATGACCGTGGGAACCCTGTGAACATAATTATCCCTGTGCAGCGAGGTATTATCACCTGTGTTGAGGTGTGCGTCTTGGCTACAAACTTAGATTGTAGCGAGGCTGAAAATCAATATCGTCATTAAACTAGATGTCACTGTTTTCGGCACGAAAACATTAAAAGCATCCCCGTTACATGACATGAACTTGGAGAGATTGGAACGATAAAAAAAAACTTAACCCCATCAGGCAATTTTTTTCAAGCTGTTTTTCGTCAGGCATCTTTTTTTAAATGAATTATTCCCAAAAGTTTTTCAAATCATTAGGAATGCTTATAGAGAATCATTAGGAATGCTTATAGAGACATTGATATCCCAGTAAACACGATTCATTGAACCAATGCTGGCTTAACGTTGGTCCACCGTCTGCGATGCTGGCCCAGCATTAAGCCAAACCTTGTTATTGATTGTCTTTCCTTTTATGATATTGCCCAAGGAAATTAATAAAGTGATATTCGCCATCATTGACCAATCACGTGACACCACTTGGATGTAATTAAAATGATTAAAAATCAATGTTTTCAAAAAAACGAACACGAATTACAACCCTATTTTTGTTAAACTTTGACTAGCATTTTGACAAAATGAAAAGCCGGACCTAATTACCTGAATTAGCGTAAAATATTGAAAAGCGTTGAATATTGCGATTAAAATAATAAAATAAATGTGAATCTAGCGTGGACGGGCCAGACAGGTACCTTAAAATTGACGTTCATAATTCGTTACCACCCCAGCAAACACGACACGTTGAAACAATATGTTTTAATGTTGGCCCGACGTCTGCGACGCCGGCCCAACATTAAACCAACATTGTTTCAACATTTCACGTTTGCTGGATATCACAGCTTGACAATTTAAATTCATTATTCTTAGTCATCAAAGCACAACAGACCAGACTGCATGCAATGGACATGCATTATTTTTAGACACAGATTCACAATACAAGCGGAGCGATTACTCAGTTGAGAGGTCACCCAGTTGAGAGGTCACCCAGTTGAGAGGTCACCCAGCTGAGAGGTCACCCAGTTGAGAGGCAACCCAGTTGCACGGTCACCAAGTTGTGCGGTCACCCAGTTGAGCGGTCACCCAGTTGAGCAGTGGCCACCCAATTGAGAGGTCACTCAGTTGAGAGGTCACCCAGTTGAGAGGTCACCCAGTTGAGAGGTCACCCAGTTGAAGTTATTAGTCGTGTCAATGACACAACTTTTATTGTGGTTTTGATAGGAATTGTGTTAGTGCGTCACAACTTCAAAACTGTGTGGGTAATAAATTCAAATACTGTAGATCTGGTAATTTTCGCGTGTTTTGATTTTCGCGAATTTTGTGATTTTGGGACTTTTTAGGAAGTCGAGAATTCGCGAATTGTCGTTTTCGATGATTGGTAGCGCCTATATAATAATTTTCGCAAGATTCTTAATTTCGTAAATTTGTCCTCGCGAAAATTAAAACCTCGCGAATGTTACCAGATCTACGGGACTACAAGCCGTAATTCACACACATTCCAGTATTTCATGAAAACGTCATCCTGGAGTCTCCTTATAGTCTACTATTTATTCATGTAAGTGGGTTTGTTAATATAAGCTGTCATAAGCCGGGGTGAAGAGGTCATTCCACATGAGCGGTACTGTAATGGCGACTAGCGGTCAAAGGGTTAGCGGGTCAAGGTCAAGGGGTCAGAACACAGACTTACTGCCACAGAATGACGAGGTTTGAGGACTTCTGGATCTCAAGGCCACCAGGTCATGGTCACTCACCGCTGTGAATGGAACCACCCAAACAACATAAGACAAGTCAGATTCATTGAGCTCCCTATGTTCAGATTTGTTCAGAAAATTAAGATCTGCAAATCTATACAATTTTAGAGAGTGACACTATGAACTCTACCCAATGATAAAACAGATGATTATATTTAATTTGTGTGTCCAAGTGTCCACAGTGTCGGTCATTTCAGATTTTTCACATTGGCGTCCAGAATTTAGAATTTTTGTTGACTCACGGACACTTGCGCAAATGGAACTACTCGAACAATTTCAAAATTTCAAAGTTTCATAGAAGTTCAGATTTCTCAGTTCGTTCAGATCAATAGAGATTTATACGTACATTTTTGGACACTAATATATAGTTTACCCGTAGATAAAACGGATGATTCCATTAAGTAAGTGTCAAAAAGTAGGCCATTTTGAATTTCTTAAATTAGAAGAAATTAGAATTTTTGCTGACTTTCGGGCGCTTGCGCAAAAATGGAACAACCATTTTATAATTGGGTATGCTTTGTTGTTTCCAGCAATGATTAGATTTGAAAAAATGTAAACGAAATTAGATTGTGAACCTAGTGTCAGTTCAATATTGGCTCATTGTCTGCGACGCTGGCCCAACATTGAACAACAGTTGTATGAACGTGTGTTGTTTTCTGGGTAAGTGAACTAAAGTTACCACACTCACTTCAACTTACAGCACACGTACTGGTCTAACCTATAGCCAATGCTGGGATAAAGTTGCGCCACCGTCTGCGACGCTGGCCCAACGTTAGACCAACATTGTATGAATATTTCTTGTTACCTTGGTAACTGTTCACGTGGAGGTGTTCAAGAAAATTAATTAATCTAAAATGAAATCATTCATTTATAATCTACATGATTCTAAAGGAAAAAGCGACCTTGACATCGTTGTTTCTAAGCTACAACGGTGGGGTCATTTTTGACGTAAATATTTTTGATAAATGAATCGTGACGACGGAGCTACTTTAATCGCCCAAGCACCATTTTAATTGATCTTGATGCGAATGATAATGAGCTTTTTTTGGATGGATAACATTTTTTGTTGTTTATAGCCGGAAATGTCATTACAATAACTGGGTTTTAAACCTAACTTTGATGGGCATTTATTAAAAAACATATACTGCACACAATTTTAGGAACATCGGGTGATATTATTGATACTGTTCTCCAAAAACTGCTACGCAAACAAATTATTGCATTTGTCCTCAATTGCGTAGCAACAGTTCTGCTCTGCTACAGCAGACAAAATATTCCCTGCAGTATCGGTTTAATGTTGGACCCCGGTCTGCGACGCTGGCCAAAATTGAATGATTATATGGTCCAACGTTGGCCAAGTTGGCCCAGCATTACACCAACACGGGTTGAATATTACATAGTAAACCAATGCTCGTTTAATGCTGGACCACCGTCTGCGACGCTGGCCCAGCGTTAAACCAACATTGGTCCAACTCCATCGAGTTTGCTCGATTTTGACCAAATGCTGGTTTAATGTTGGGCCGGCGTCGCAGACACTGGTCTAACATTAAACCAGCATTAGTTCAACCCCTCAAATTTGCCTGGGTATGAAGCTGGTTTAATGTTGGGCAAACGTCTGCGACGCTGGGCCAACATTAAACCAGCATTTGGTTGAATACATGCTGACTCACAAAATGATTCTGTGCTGATCGTGGAGAGTTTACGTCCTACGTTTTTCGGGATGGGGGCGGCGAGGCTGCTACGACGTCTCTGCCTCTGCTTGAACTCCTCAATCATCTCCTCCTCGATCTTTTCAGGGACATGCTCCAGCTCTGAGTGCGACATTTGTCTCTGTGTGTGGTGGGCGTGCGACGCCATCGGGGGCTGGGCACTGCCGGAATAAACACCCTGTCACACTGGACAGAATTAGTCTGCTACGATCCACGCAGAATGTGTATCGAGGGCTGGGCACTGCCGGAATAAACACCCTGTCACACTGGACAGAATTAGTTTGCTACGATCCACGCAGAATGTGTCTCGAGGGATGGTCACTGCGAGAATAATCACCCTGTCACACTAGACAGAATTAGTCTGCTACGATCCACGCAGAATGCGCCACCAGCAGCTCGGGAAAAAAGTGTGAAAGTACAATTCTCTAGCGACGTACACAAGAATTAGACTGCTACGGTCGTCAATAAACACCCTGTCATGCTGGACAGAAGTGGTCTGCTACGATTGTCGCAGAATGCGTCACTATAGGTTTGTCAAAGTACCATGCTCTGCTACGATGAGTTTGCGCTCGTATTATATCACAATGGAGTCAGAATTTGTCACGAAGGGGTAACGATGTATTTGTGCAATGTACAATGCTGTCACGATGCAGAGAGAATGGGTCACGATGAACTCACGATGTCTTGGACACCTGATGTATTTGTTACAGCTCTATCACGGCATACACTTCACAAATACTGACAATGGACGCTGAATGTATCACGGTCAGCTTCTCACGTGTTTGACACCTGCTAATGACCAGCAGCTGACCGTCACAATAGGCGACAGCACACACCAGAGTGTATCACAGAATGATGTCAGTACACAATGCAAAGTGTGCTAATCAGCTAAAATACAACATTCAAACAGAGACAGTCAGTAATCAGCGTCTCCGAGGAGACAGAGAGTCAGCAGTCTCTGGAGAGACAGTCACCAAGGAGATGGACAGTCACCAGGGAGACAGACAGTCACCAGGGAGACAGACAGTCACCAGGGAGACATTCATATAATTCCTCTGTCCAGGTAGAATCCTTCTCCTACGTAGTTATCTCGTACACATGTATGTAGCACGTTAGATCCAAACTTGAGCAAACCGCTGGAATTATCCTGAATTGTGTCAGTTTTCGCTACGTAGCAGCGCACATTTTAATGGTGACTATTTCAGAGAATGCGCTTTCAATCACAATGAATCTGTCACATGTATATGGCTGAGATGGCAATCATGGCATGTACGTAACAAGTCAAATACAGTCATACCGTGTATGTAACATGTACGTGACATCAAATCCAAACCTGGTGAATTATCCTAAATCGTGTGAGTATCCGTTACGTGCGAGCGCACATTGTAATACTGATCATTTGAGAACTATAAATCACAATAAAACAGTCACTTATGAGATATGAGCCAGGGTCCTGTACGTACACTGGTTACTGGTGACATGACCGGCTACACACTGCTCACTCTGTAACGTATATAGGCGCCTTATAAACAATTAACTGGTCGTGTATGACTGAGACGTGAGACACTATTAGCACGTCGATACGTCTGTATTAGTCTGTAGATCCGTCAGGCATGGATCTGTAATAGTTCTCGGTATAGCTGTTTCTGCTGAGAGGGGGGGGGGGGTTCTGATCTGTCTGCTGGGGGTCCTGCTGTCACGCTCTGCTGAACAATATAGATTCATTAGACCCCTTGGACATGAAAGGGTGTATGCGATACTCTGTACAGATACACCCTTTCATTGTCAAAGGGTCTAAATACTCCATTCCACACACCGATATATCTCTTCGAGTCAATCCCGGGGTAAATTCTATTAATACTTCATCATTCTCGCAGTTAAACCTATTTGAGTTGAGGTTAACCCTTCCAGTGCGGAGAACGACTTTAGACGTCAAAATCTGACGGTGGACGTCAGATATTGACGTCTAAAGTCGGTCCCCCAACTGAAAGGGTAACATATTTATAATGGCCGTAGACCCATAACATGGGTATTCAAATCAAAGCGGGAGGAGCTAACTAAGACATTTAAGATGATTTCAAACCAAAAATATTCTTCGGTCTCCATGGTATATACATTAATATTTCATCATTGTAACGTTAATGTTTATCTTGACATCAAGGTCACTTTTTATTTTAGTTGTAGAGGCTTCATATATGTCAAATACTACAATGGTCCTTGTAATGTATTATGGTGGTGAATGGGCTTCACTCGACAATATTAAAAATATATTACTTAATGATGTCATTATTTTACTATGATCATATTATGTCTAGCTCCCTTGATACCTATATCTAATTAAGTACTGCATTCATTTTTTTCAGCCGTTTGAAGCTGCATTGCTGACGCAAGCTTCAAATAAATGAAAATTGTGTTTGAGAAACTATAAATTATTTACAGTTTCCTTGCCTAAATCCTGGACATTTCCCATTCATTTAACCATACGTTTCAGAAACTAGAACGATTATAATTGACAGTTAGTGTGCTTTTATTTGAGATGTGGGAATGATAGGGTTGTTAAAAGTAAAGTATGCCTTCAATCTTGAAACACTGATATATGTAAGAACTTAAATTTCACAAATCACTTACATTTTCAGTCACTTGAAGTTGTGTATCGCGGTAGCGAGACACAACTTTTAGTAACTGAAAATTAAAATTGAATAGCTCAGTGCTCTAGTGCCGCGATCCACAACTTCAAGTGATTGAAAATTACTCAGATTTGTAAAGTTGGGTTATTATCTAGATTAATTTCATAAATTTGCGTCTTTTTTCACTTCTGGAAAATGATTACACGAGTGCCAAGAAACCACAAAGTGATAGAGCTCTAGGGTTAAAACACATTGGATCAATATTCTCTTGTTTGCTGGGGGTAGGGTGCTGTTAGCGGGGGGGGGGGTCCCACTACAAATAATACTGTTACAATAACCCAATTCACCCATATCACAATCAGAACCCTTAAAGCTGTGAAATATTTAGATATAAATCAAGAGAACATGTTTTTTTTAAATTTGAAATCATCATAAAAGTCTTCGTTAGCTCTTTCTGTTTCATTTCAATACCTATGTTATGGGTCGACGGCCATTATAAATATTTTACTCTTTCAGTGCGGGAATCGACTTTAAATATCAGAATCTGACGTCTATGGACGTCAGAATAGTCGGTCCCCGCGCTGAAAGGGTGAATATCTGTGAGTGTAATCTACATGGCAAGAGAAAGTTACATTTTCTAATGAAAATATAAGGAAGTGTAGATAATTATATTTTGTAAGCTTTTCAGTGGGATGGTCCGCTGATACTAATACAGTCTGTTTCTGTTTTTTAACAAAAATTTTCTCGGATTATTTTTCATCTTCCCCTAACATCCCTGAAAATTTGGTGGATTTTTTTGTGTATTAGCGAAGTTAGACCATTTGGCATGTGATAAATCTTCAAAATTACAGCTCTCTTTAACACCATTGCCGTGAAACAAGAATCCCATTACACGCCAAATGGTCTAACTTCCAAAATACACAAGAAAATTGCACCAAATTTGCAGGGATGTTAGGGGAACATGAAAAAATGATCCGAGAAAAAAATTGTTCAAAAATTTTTAGGAGCGACCGAGCAAATTAGAAAAAGGCTTCTGGTGAAACAGATTGTAGCTGGTACTGTACAAGGATGACGGTGTCCAGAGCAACGTCAGATAACACTGACTACCATTGACTACCAGGATCCTGGTTGTGGTTTTATCCGGGTCGAGGACAACACAGGATATGATACAGTTTGTTCCGTGAGTCTATAAATAGCTGACTCTCGGGGTCCGCACAACTAAGGATTCCCACTCCTGGGTCCCGCATGGATTGCAGGAATCCTCCATCAGAGTAGTGGGATAACCTTAGGTGGTCACCATTCAATTTCCAGGGGGGGGGGGGGGGGGCTGGAGTTTTTTTTAAATAAAAAAATTCTGGCGGACTCTGCGTGAAATAAATAATTTACTTTAAGAACTGTTCTATATAAACATGTAATAAAATGTGAAATTTTCAGCGCGCCGCCAAGCCTGGTTGAAATAAATAATTTGCTCGCGATAAAACTCCACCCCCCCCCCCCCCGCCCTGGATATTGAATGGTGGGCCCCGCACAACCCTGGAGTATTGAGATAACCACTGAAGCGATGACATATTTCTACATAAACCATGGAGACCAAAGGGTCATTTTCAATTTGAAACCATCATAAATGTCTTAGCTCATTATTACTTATGTTATGGGTCTAGAGGCATTATAAATATGATTGCTCTCTCAGCGCGGGGATCGCCTTTAGACGTCAGAATGTGACGTCTACATACGTCAGATTCTGACGACTAAAGTCGATCCCTGCGCTGTAAGGGTTAAAGCGCTGATTTTGTTTGCATAAACCATGGAGATCAAGGGTTTTTTCATTATAAATGTCTTAGTCATCTCTTTCCGATTCATTTGAATACCTATGTTATGAGACTACGGGTGCGGTGACCGACTTTAGACGTCAGATTCTGACGTATAAAGTCGGTCCCCGCAACTATAAGACTGATGATAATATAATGACCGTAGACCTATAACATAGGTATTCCAATGAATCAGAAAGAGCTGACGAAGACATGTATGACGATTTCAAATTGAAAAAAACCACTTTGATTTCCATGGTTTATACAAAAAAAATCAGGGCTGTTAAAGCATGAAGGAGGACATCGGTGATCAATACGATTCAAACAGACTCCTGGATGCCGCTCTGCTGGCAATGATCGCGTCAGAGTCCTCACTGCTACCAGCAATAGATTCCTCCCTACTAGTAACAAGCCTGGCTCCTGGATTCTAAGCCGCGGCAATCCTACCAGATCAATCAGAGCGAGATTTAAGGATCTATGCCGCCTGTAGTGAGTACTCTATTACTGGCTGACACATGCCAGAGGAGATTGCAGCGCCTCCGACGGTAAGCCTCCGACGGTGATACTCCGCAAGTATCACACTTCCTCCGTCGGCAAGACTGGCAGAGCTAGCGTGCCTCCGTCGGTAAGACTGGCAATACTAGCGTGCCGCCGACGGCAAGATTTCGACAGTATCACCCGCCTGCGTCGGCAAGACTGGCAGTATCACCCTGCCTCCGTCGGCAAGACTGGCAATGTAAGGAGGCTCCGACGGCAAGACTCCGACAGTATCACCCTGCCTCCGTCGGCAAGACTGGTAGTACTAGAATGCCTCCGTCGGCAAAACTGGCAATAGTACCGTGCCTCCGTCGGCAGTCCTCCTGGCAGTTGAAGCGTGCCTCCGGCGGCCAGACTCCGGCTGCGGACGCATCCAGCTTTCAGTCACCTAATCTCTATTGTAAGCGGCCGTGAGTACTGAGTATCCTTGCCATGTGGTATGGCGTGCTCCTGAGCTATGAGCATAGCTAAGTACTCCCGGCGAGGCCCCTCAGCTCACTGTACTAGCTGATCGGATGACGTAAACTGGCTACAGTATAGAACACACGCAAGTGATGCAGGGCCCAGCACACACCAGACGCCAGCCCAATGCTGGGCTGATGTTGGGCCAGCGTCGCAGACAATGGACCAACATTAACCCAACATTGGGTCAGCAAACACGAGGAGTTGACCATGTGGTGGTACAATGTTGGGCCAGCGTCGCAGACGGTGGACCAACATTGTACCAACACATGATCAACGTCTATAGATCCAGTGCTGTAAACGCTGAACTACTGACCAGGATAAACATCGTATGTGCGAAGTGTAATAATAGTGTGTGAATTCAAAACAGTATATATATGTGTCGTAATGCCTGTACTAGGGACGTAAAAACAGTATATATATGTGTCGTAATGCCTGTACTAGTGACGTAAAAACAGTATATATATGTGTCGTAATGCCTGTACTAGTGACGTAAAAACAGTATATATATGTGTCGTAATGCCTGTACTAGTGACGTAAAAACAGTATATATATGTGTCGTAATGCCTGTACTAGTGACGTAATGCCTGTACTACTAAACATCGTATGTCTGTGTTTTTCATAATTATGTATGTGATCAAAACACAGTATGTGTGTTATACTGCCATTTGAGAGATAAAAACATCATATCTATCATGTATGTATTATAACGTCTATGCTATCAAAGCAGCGTATCTTATTATGTATTATATGTTATGTTGTTTTTTGTATCAAAGCAAAACCCAACATTGGATGAACGCCTCGTGTTTCATGGGTACGTTGAGACAACGCTGGTTTAATGTTGGCCCATCGTCTGCGACGCTGGGCCAACATTAAGCCAGCGCTGTGTGTTTGAGAAGGAAACACTGAATGCACGGGTAATATTATGTGGTATAATCTTATATCATAACACCACAAATAACGATGACGAAGACACGTCTCTTTCTAGAAAAACAATAATTTTAATGGTCCAAAGAAAATATTTAGATGCGCGTTAATTTGAGATAACTGGAGAATGATGTAGATTTAATAGGATTTGCATCCAGTGGGAACATTCTAATAGAAATCGTTATCACGGATTAACAGCTAATTAAATATTCCCACGTGGTTACGAAATGATCAATGCTGGTTTAATGTTGGGCCAGCGTCGTAGACGGTGGCCCAACATTAAACCAGCATTGGGTCAGTATTGCACGTTTACTGATGTATATATTAGTAGCTGTACCAGCCAACAAGGTCCAAAGTTATCACGATGTTAGCACAACGCCATAAATGCTGGCCCAAACTTTAGAAAACGCTGCGTCAACGCCTGATTTAGTCAATCCCAGCACAAGTAATTCACATGAAATATTAAATATAATTTTGCGAAATTTTTACCGATGTTAGGACTTGACTTGGAAATGTCCTGTGCAAAAAGCATGCGCTCCAGATAATTGTGTCATAGACTATAGTCAAAGTAATTATCAGCAGGAAATAGACGTGAACATCTGACCAATGCTGTTTTAATGCTGGGCCACCGTCAGAGACGCTGGCCCAACATTTAACCAGCGTTATTTGTAGTCTTGTGTTTGCTGTTCAATACGCAACGGAGATCCTCATTAGCCCCCCCCCCCCCCGCAACAGAACACCTGGTATAGTATTTGCTGTTCTGGGCAAGCATCCAAATCGCTTTTGGAATATAATATAGAGAAGTCGTGTTCATATGAAATATCATATCCCACTAAACTACTAATCGTATCGAAATCCCAGTATAGCGTGTTTATATCAAAACATTGTATCTCTATAATTAACACGCGTCCTAAAGTCTCAATATCATGTATTCTCTTTTTTAAAAATATGATATCTCGATTCAGCAGTCTTTTTAACGCTTATAACACTGATATCGACTACAGTAGACATTCTGTGTTTTAACCCTTATAACACTGATGTCGACTACAGTAGACATTTTGTGTTTTAACCCTTAGAGCACTGATGTCGACTACAGTTAGACATACTGTGTTTAACCTTTAGAGCACTGATGTCGACTACAGTAGACATTCTGTGTTTAACCCTTAGAACACTGATGGCGACTACTGTAGACATTCTGTGTTTAACCCTTAGAGCACTGATGTCGCCTACAGTAGACATTCTGTGTTTTAACCCTTATAACACTGATGTCGCCTACAGTAGACATTCTGTGTTTTAACCCTTAGAGCACTGATGTCGACTACAGTAGACATTCTGTGTTTTAACCTTAGAGCACTGATGTCACCTACAGCAGACATTCTGTGTTTTAACCTTAGAGCACTGATGTCGACTACAGTAGACATTCTGTGTTTTAACCCTTAGAGCACTGATGTCGACTACAGTAGACATTCTGTGTTTTAACCCTTAGAGCACTGATGTCTACTACAGTAGACATTCTGTGTTTTAACCCTTAGAGCACCGATGTTGACTGCAGTAGACATTCTGTGTTTAACCCTTAGAGCACTGATGTCTACTACAGTAGACATTCTGTGTTTTAACCCTTAGAGCACTTATGTCGACTACAGTAGACATTCTGTGTTTTAACCTTAGAGCACCGATGTCACCTACAGCAGACATTCTGTGTTTTAACCTTAGAGCACTGATGTCGACTACAGTAGACATTCTGTGTTTAACCCTTAGAGCACTGATGTCTACTACAGTAGACATTCTGTGTTTTAACCCTTAGAGCACTGATGTCGACTACAGTAGACATTCTGTGTTTTAACCCTTAGAGCACTGATGTCGACTACAGTAGACATTCTGTGTTTTAACCCTTAGAGCACTCATGTCTACTACAGTAGACATTCTGTGTTTTAACCCTTAGCACACTGATGTCGACTACAGTAGACATTCCGTCTTTTTATTAACACCTGTAAAACCAGTTGTTAGAAGTAAAATATGCCTTCAATCTTGAAACACTGATATAATATGTTGGGACTTAAATTTCACAAATAACACAAATTTTCAGTCACTTGAATTTGTGGATCGCGGCAGCGAGACACAACTTCAAGTGGATGAAAATTTAATTTGTTGTAGCTCAGTGCTCTAAGGGTTAATATGAAATATCCAGCAATCGTTTTATTTATTATTGAATTTATCAGTTATGTGATATTAAATGTAGTTTTTTAACAACTATCATATTGCCATGTACTGGTATCCGCATCGCTAAATATCCAATAAAAGATTAATACGTGCTCAAATTGAGGGACTGTCGAATTTTTAAAACTTATTTTATACCAATATTGTCATATATTTGTATATATTCCACAGAAAATGCGTTGTAAGGTCGAAGAAAGTGCTTTAAGAATTGAAATCTGAATAACTAACACCTTCTTGGATTTTAGCGGTCTCAAACCCGAAGCAAGTTAAAAGGCAGACATTCAGAATACTACGTCAAATAAGCACCCCTGGTTACATGAGACCTGATTCCCAGGATACCGTACTCTGGTCTCTAGAAGCGTTAAATAACTTACTAACATCTCATTTGATAATAACGCTATCAAAACACGAAGCAAATTGCCCTTGGTTTCCCTGAAATTTTTTTTAAATACGCCTTAATTCCCAGATACAGTGATTTGATTTCTAGAGGCGTTAAATACAATAATATGTCCCATATTTGAGTGAGATATGAAATTTTAATCCAAAATTACAGATACCGTGTTTTGCTTTGCATCGAAATACTTTAATCGCGGTCCATCCCAATAACAATATTTATTAAGATTCAGATATCTGACTTTTCTTTTTTTCCCAGTAGAAAAGTTATGTATAAACGTAATATGTATAAACATGTATAATAATAAATATATGTATGAATATGTTTGTTATCGTGGAAACGATGTTTTTTTCAATTTGAAATCATCATAAATATCTTAGTCAGCTCTTTCTGCTTCATTTGAATACCTACGTTATGGGGACTACGGCCATTAAAAATATTTTAGTTCTTTCAGCCCGTCTTTATACGTCAGAATCTGTGTCTACAGACGTCAGATTCTGACGTATAAAGACGGTCCCCGCACTGGAAGGGTTAAAGTGGAGCTTAACTATTCAAAATTAATTTCAGTTAGGATCATCTTAACTTTGGAAATTAGAAAAAGACAAGTTACTATGAGACAGTGGGATGGGTGTCTGCCTATAGCATACTTTACTTTGGATGTTATTTTGTTCCACTTTGTCCTACATTTGGATTTGTTGTTGCTGTTCCTGCTGTACCTAATCTACAGCCACACCTATCAATCATAACGTGTTACCTCTATCTGCTGTGTAAAAAGAAGACAAACAGCAGTAGCTGGCAAGTGCACAACGTTAGACAAAATGTCGAGTGTGGCAAGAAATAAAATGAATGGGGGCTTAGGCCACCTTTGTGCACATATAGGCTAAACTGGGCCAAGTGTGGCAGGAGGACTCACACTTATAAAGGAGAAACAGACTAGTTCAACTTCAAAGAATGCGTCTAATATACAATGCAGTTATATATAGTTATCTACAACAACAAGGCACAAATAGTGTTTGTATTCTGTTTTATCAAGGAGGTTATTTAACTTCCTTGGTCTTATAGTCTGTTCAACGGTAGAGGTCCAAAACGAAACATAGTTTTTCTAAAGTGATTTTGCAAGCACCAATTTGATAAAAGCGAAATTACACAAAAGAGCTTATATTAATACTATTTCTTAGTAAGCACTTTGATTACAGTGAGTATTTCAGTAGTTAGATCATTTGAAATGTGAAGTCATTCTGAGATAAGACCCAAATTAACTTATACCTTATAAAGCTGAATTTTTTTTGTAAAAACCATTGAGATCAATGGTTTTATAGTTAGCTCTTTCTGCTTCCTTTGAATACCTATGCCGTGCATATACGGTCATTATAAATATTTTACTCTTTAACTTAAGTGCAGGAATCGACAATAGACGTCATATTCTGACGTCTATAGTCGATCCCCGCGCTGAATGGGTTGATAGAGGGTCGTCATAATCAGCAGTTTCCTGTTTACCTTTTCTTTTGCACGGCAGTATATTTCGTCTAAACATCTTCACTGAGCAGAGATTTAACTCATTTATCAAATAACAGTCAAATGTTGATACTATTTTGACCAAACGATAAAAGTTCACATACATGTAAATATGCGTAACATTTAAAATCGGTTCAGATAACAGATTTATATATAAAATAAATATGAACAATGACGTCACAATATAAACATTTAAATTCAATTTTGCTTCTGCTCAAAATAACTGATCTTTAATTTGATTAGGCTGGGAATTAATGTCACCAGTGAGTCAGACACTTATAAGTTCAGAATTAAGTCCAACCCACTAAAATCATCAATTACGAGCGACTCCGAGCTAACAATATGTTGTCTTAATTAACCCTTTGAGCCCTCACGACGCAGTAATGCATCATTTAAAATCCCTGAAAACACACTTAATTTTCAAACTATAATGATAATTTCCATGAAACTGGTTTACCTATTCATGGCAATTTTTTTCAATTTTCAAACCACATCAAATCATCTTCATCCACTACAAGTCGAGAATTGCGACAGCAATTCGCGGCTTGTAGTGGATGAAGATGACAACGGTAAAGTCAGGCCTGACAGGGTTGACAGGCCACCGTCTCCGACGTTGGTCCAACATTAAGACAACATAGGGCCATATTCTACAGTCGTCTATGCTATAGCCTATACAAAAAAAATGAAATGAATCGGGCTTTAGGCCACCTTTGTGCACATATAGGCTAAACTGGGCCAGGAGAACCTCCTGAGGATGGTGAGATGATTGAGATGACACTGTCCTCCAGACACAGGATTCGAAATTCGAGCCCTGGCGGTCTGAGGCCGAGCACGCTACCTCTCGGTCACGGAGGCTCCCCACAATACTAACTTTCACACGTGGATGGGGAAGAAACAATTTTGTTTCTTTCAAACCGCCGAGACCGGGAACCGAACCCCGGACTCTGGCGTGAAAGGCAGCGGTGCTAACCACTACCCTAGGGCCCCCGCCTATACAAGAATCTTATAATGTGAGGCAGATACATGACCACAGATCCTGCAAAAGTCCTGTGAGAAGCCTTTCCCGAATTTGCTCGGTGGCTGTTTAATTTTTTTTAACAAAATTTTTCTCTGATAATTTTTTTTATTTCCCCGCCCCTCAACATTCCTGAGAATTTCGCGCAGTTTTGTTGTGTATTGTCGAAGCTAGACCATTTGGCTTGTATAAAATATCAAAATGACAGCACTCATTTCACCATCTCCGTAAAACAGTAAATAGAGGTCCTATTACATGCCAAATGGTGTAATTTACCAAATACACAACAGAGTTCCACCAAATTTTCAGGGATGTTTGGCGAAGATAAAAAAATAATCCAAGAAAAAATGTAGACAATTTTTTTTTTAAGTGACTTAGAAAATTGAAAAAAAGGCTACTCCCAGGATCTGGTGAAACAGACGGTAATGCTCTGATGTATAGATATCACGTCACGTCACGTAGCGACCAGGTAACTGATGAATAGGAAGGTATGGTTTACAGGTAATATGTACATGTACAATGTACATGTACAATGTACAGGTATCATGTACAGGTAGCATGTACAGGTAGCATGTACAGGTAGTATGTACAGGTAACATGTACAGGTATAATGTACAGGTAGCATGAACAGGTAACATGTACAGGTATCATGTACAGGTATCATGTACAGGTAACATGTACAGGTAGCATGTACAGGTATCATGTACATGTATCATGTACAGGTATCATGTACATGTAGCATGTACAGGTAGCATGTACAGGTAGTATGTACAGGTAACATGTACAGGTATAATGTACAGGTATCATGTACAGGTAGCATGAACAGGTAACATGTACAGGTATCATGTACAGGTATCATGTACAGGTAGTATGTACATGTACCATGTACAGGTATCATGTACAGGTATCAAGTACAGGTATAATGTACAGGTATTATGTACAGATAGCATGTACAGGTAGATGTACAGGTGTCATGTACAGGTATCATGTACAGGTGTAATGTACAGGTAGTATGTACATGTACCATGTACAGGTATCATGTACAGGTAGCATTACAGGTATCATGTACAAGTATTATGTACAGGTGTCATGTACAGGTATCATGTACAGGTATCATGTACAGGTAGCATGTACATGTGTCGTGTACAGGTATCATGTACGGTTA
Organism: Flabesymbios commensalis; assembly: GCA_964017125.1. NCBI lineage: Eukaryota > Metazoa > Annelida > Polychaeta > Terebellida > Flabelligeridae > Flabesymbios > Flabesymbios commensalis. The sequence continues at coordinate 83,776,545 of OZ024911.1, forward strand.
TCATGTACAGGTAGCATGTACAGGTATCATGTACAGGTATCATGTACAGGTATCATGTACAGGTAGCATGTACATGTGTCGTGTACAGGTATCATGTACAGGTATCATGTACAGGTAGCATGTACAGGTATCATGTACAGGTATCATGTACAGGTAGCATGTACATGTGTCGTGTACAGGTATCAAGTATAGGTATCATGTACAGGTATCATGTACAGGTATCATGTACAGGTATCATGTACAGGTGTCATGTACAGGTATCATGTACAAGTGTCATGTACAGGTATCATGCACAGGTAGATGTACAGGTATCATGTACAGGTATCATGTACATGTGTCATGCACAGGTATCATGTACAGGTGCCTTGTACAGGTATCATGTACAGGTGCCATGTACAGGTATCATGTACAGGTGTCATGTACAGGTATCATGTACAGGTATCATGTACAGGTATCATGTACATGTGTCATGTACATGTGTCATGTACAGGTGCCATGTACAGGTGCCATGTACAGGTATCATGTACAGGTGTCATGTACAGGTATCATGTACAGGTATCATGTACAGGTATCATGTACATGTGTCATGTACATGTGTCATGTACAGGTGCCATGTACAGGTATCATGTACATGTATCATGTACAGGTATCATGTACAGGTGTCATGTACATGTATCATGTACAAGTGTCATGTACAGGTGTCATGTACAGGTAGATGTACAGGTATCATGTACAGGTATCATGTACAGGTAGCATGTACATGTGTCGTGTACAGGTATCATGTACAGGTATCATGTACAGGTAGCATGTACAGGTAGCATGTACAGGTAGCATGTACAGGTATCATGTACAGGTATCATGTACAGGTGTCATGTACAGGTATCATGTACAGGTAGATGTACAGGTATCATGTACATGTATCATGTACAGGTATCCCAGCAGACATCAGACATTGGACCAATGTTGTTTTAATGCTGGCCCATGCTCTAAGACGCTGGCTCTAAGACACATTTAGCAGCAATATCTATGTTCTCTGGTGTACAGCACTGTGACGTCCTAATTAGTGCGCGTGTCACATGTTTCTGGAAGCTGCCTCAACCAATGCTGTTTCAATGGTGGGCCACCGTCTTCGACGCTGGCCCAACATTGAAACAGCATTGGGTGATTCTGGTTTACCAGGTCGATCAGATCCAGCTCCCACGGGGACTCACACAGCAGCACAAAGATCCCCAGGGATGCACACAGCAGCACAAAGATCCCCAGGGATGCACACAGCAGCACAAAGATCCCCAGGGATGCACACAGCATCACAGAGAGTCACACCTCAGACTGACACCTCAGGGATGCACACAGCATCACAGGGAGTCACACCTCAGACTGACACCCCAGGGATGCACACAGCATCACAGAGAGTCACACCTCAGACTGACACCTCAGGGATGCACAGAGCATCACAGGGAGTCACACCTTAGACTGACACCCCAGGGATGCACACAGCATCACAGAGAGTCACACCTCATACTGACACCCCAGGGATGCACACAGCATCACAGGGAGTCACACCTCATACTGACACCCCAGGGATGCACACAGCATCACAGGGAGTCACACCTCAGACTGACACCTCAGGGATGCACACAGCATCACAGGGAGTCACACCTCAGACTGACACCCCAGGGATGCACAGAGCATCACAGAGAGTCACACCTCAGACTGACACCTCAGGGATGCACACAGCATCACAGGGAGTCACACCTCAGACTGACACCTCAGGGATGCACACAGCATCACAGGGAGACACACCTCAGACTGACACCTCAGGGATGCACACAGCATCACAGGGAGTCACACCTTTGACTGACACCCCAGGGATGCATACAGCATCACAGAGAGTCACACCTCAGACTGACACCCCAGGGATGCACACAGCATCACAGAGAGTCACACCTCAGACTGACACCTCAGGGATGCACACAGCATCACAGGGAGTCACACCTTAGACTGATACCCCAGGGATGCATACAGCATCACAGAGAGTCACACCTCATACTGACACCCCAGGGATGCACACAGCATCACAGAGAGTCACACCTCATACTGACACCCCAGGGATGCACACAGCATCACAGGGAGTCGCACCTCAAAGACTGACACCTCAGGGATGCACACAGTATCACAGAGAGTCACACCTCAAGAGATTGACACGTGCCAGTCTGAGCTTGAAGTGAACAGCATGGTTCAACGTCAGAGCTGGACAGCATAGCTAAAGCTGTGGTTTTCTATCCTGGTGGTCACTGTACGCCGAGACCAATAATTTCATGAAGAATCTGAGTGTAGCCCAATTTAAATGCCACGTTAAAGCATTATTCCAATGAAATGTAAACCTGTCATTATAGAAGAATATACAAATAATTGATCAAACAATGACGCAGTAATTCATTGCGCAATCGATCGTCCGCGCACCGGATTCTTTGAGCACAGTTTTACGAATGGCAATGATTACAGACTCTTTCTCGCACACAAGCTGTTGGCTTTCACTATGAGACGTATGGTGAGATCAGCCCATCTCGCACTCTCTCCTTCTAGCTTCACTGCACAGTTTGATTTTGCCGTTCCAGATAGATCTTCGTACGAGAAAATGCATACTGCATCGTTGGGTACGGCGGGATGGACTGATCTCAGCACTCATCACCACATCAAGCCCTCGCCTAAAGGCTCGGGCTTGATGTGGTGACTTGTGCTGAGATCAGCCCATCTCGCCTTCCCAGCGATACCGTATGCATATAGTATTGTACACAGAGTTTGTGAGAGAGTCACACCTCAGAGAGTCACACCTCAGAGTCACACCTCAGAGAGTCACAGCTCAGAGAGTCACACCTCAGAGAGTCACAGCTCGGAGAGTCACAGCTCAGAGAGTCACACCTCAGTGTCACACCTCAGAGAGTCACAGCTCAGAGAGTCACAGCTCAGAGAGTCACAGCTCAGAGAGTCACACCTCAGAGAGTCACAGCTCAGAGAGTCACAGCTCAGAGAGTCACACCTCAGAGAGTCACAGCTCGGAGTCACACCTCAGAGAGTCACACCTCAGAGAGACACACCTCAGAGAGTCACAGCTCAGAGTCACACCTCAGAGAGTCACAGCTCAGAGAGTCACACCTCAGAGAGTCACACCTCAGAGAGTCACACCTCAGAGAGTCACACCTCAGAGAGCCACACCTCAGAGAGTCACACCTTAGAGAGTCACACCTCAGAGAGTCACAGCTCAGAGAGTCACAGCTCAGAGAGTCACACCTTAGAGAGTCATACCTCAGAGAGTCACAGCTCAGAGAGTCACACCTCAGAGAGTCACACCTCAGAGAGTCACACCTCAGTGTCACACCTCAGAGAGTCACACCTCAGAGAGTCACACCTCAGAGAGTCACACCTCAGAGAGTCACACCTCAGAGAGTCACACCTCAGTGTCACACCTCAGAGAGTCACACCTCAGAGAGTCACAGCTCAGAGAGTCACACCTCAGAGAGTCACACCTCAGAGTCGCACCTCAGGGAGTCACACCTGAATTCACACACCTGACCACAGATCCCGTTAAATCCTCCACGGACCATCACTGGTCACATCACCGGATGCTCTATTCATTCCTGGAGAACAAATGCTGCCATCCCTATTATCACTGTGGTGAAGACACGCCACCTCTATTATCGCTCACCGGCTGTGACCAGCGCTGGATGACCTTGCTGCGGATGTGACCTTTATCTCAAGGACATTGTAGACTGGTGGAGGTTGTCAGGGAGCTGGTGTCTGACATGGCTGCTGCCATCAGTGGCTGCTGTATGAGGCACAGAGGATACTGGTGTATGAGGCACAGAGGATACTGGTATATGAGGCAGAGGATACAGCAGCAGATACCAGTATCTGCGGAGAGTACTCACTGCCTGCCTCAGTACCTCATCATCAGTATAACAGGGGGATCAGCTGACGGGGCTGTATGTGCCAACATCCTCAGCAGCAGCGGCGGCAACAAAAAATGACAGCAGCAGCCTCAGATGGCAGAAGTCTCAGCGGCAGCAAGCTCAGCGTCAGCAACGGCAGAAGCAGCAGCAACAACAACAGGAGATGCAACGACAGCAGCCTCAGCGGCAGCAGCTACAGATGCAACGGCAACAACAGCAGCAGCAGCAACAGCAGTGGCAGCAGCAAAAACGGCAACGGCAGAAGTGGCAACAGCAGTGGCAGCAGCAGCAGCAGCAGCAGCAGCAGCAGCAGCAGCAGCAGCAGCAGCAGCAGCAGCAGCAGCAGCAGCAGCAGCAGCAGAAGCAGCAGCAGAAGCAGCAGGTGTAATGGCAGGAGGAGCAGCAGGAACCCCAGGAAACACAAGACATTGAAGAAATGTTGGTTTAATGCTGGTCCAGACGATGGACCAGCATTAAACCAACATTACTCCCATGTCTTATGCTGGGACATCATCAGGCAGCTGCTGCAGCGTCTCATCAGCAACAACAGCATCCGCTGTGGTTGTTGCAGCTGGGGTAGCTGAAATGAAACTGAATGACAAACATCTCTGGTTACCCTGGTGTGTCATCAGCTAAAATAAAACGTTGAGGCAATGCTGGCTCAATGTTGGCCCAAAGTCGCAGACGGTGGGCCAACATTAGGCCAGCGTTGGGTCAACGTCTATTTATTGGTGGCTGGGACTGCTGTTGCGGCTGTTTGAGCAGCAGTCTCTCATTATGAAAAACAAAAGACATGGGAAAATGAAATGAATAGGGTTGCTGAATTAGGAGCTGAGCGAATCTAATGGTGTTCTTTCTCTGCTACTTCTGTTGTTGTTGTTGCTGTTGCCACTATATCACTATGTCCGTCTGCTGGTACTGATGTTGTTGAACTACTTTTTCACTACACTCATTCTCAGTGTTCTGTCTCCGACCACGCACTGAAACGAGGCATTTCAAATTGTGCCTGAGAAACACCCCACCATTGACCGACCTAGTTTTCAGCCGCCGGTTGACACATATGTGACAGACAATCAGAGAGCGTTTAGCAGGATAGCGTTTTAAACTGGCCAATCACAAGCTTATTACGATACGCTGAGAAAGAGAGTGGGGAATTGTGACGTCAGTCCATCTGCACACTGGAGCACGCGACGTAGCAGTGTCTACATCCATGGGCGCAGTGTAGTTTTTCACATGTAAGTTTTTATAAATTTTGAAGGTTCGAACCACCATTAGCAGTACATTCACATGTGGCACAAACTCCCAAGGGCCCTTTTCAAACGTCTGGTGATGGGCCTTGGTGCAGAAAGCGACGTAAAGCATTATTCATATATGGTGCTGCTATATCACGACCGGTATGATATCATAGGTATGGGTCTATGACCATTATAAATATTTCACTCTTTCAGATTGGACGTCAGTCAGATTCCGACGTCTAAAGTCGGTCCCCTGCCTGAAGAGTTTACTGTTCATGGCCCGTAGGCTTCTGATTGGTCGAGATGGCCCTAATCTCCTTAACACTTAAAGCGCTGAATTTTTTTTATTAAAACCTTGGAGGCTAAAAAGTGTTTTTTTCGATTTGAGATCATCATAACTGTCTTAGTTAGGCCTTTCTGATTCATTTGAATACCTATGATAGGGGTCTACGGCCACTACAAATAGTTTTTACTTTTACAGCGCGGGGATCGACTTCAGTCGTCAGAATCTGACGTGTAGACGTCAGATTCTGACGACTGAAGTCGATCCCCGCGCTGTAAGGGGTAAAATTGTGTTGTTTGAATAAAGAGCCTAAAAACGGCTGTATATATCTGTATATACACTCTTAACACAAAAGGTTCTTGAAGGTTCTTTTCCATATCGTAATATAGAGAAAGGTTCCACATATATACCTGGTACGTATGTGGAACCTTTCTCTATATCACTATATGGTAAAGAACCTTCAAGAACCTTTTGTGCTAAGAGTGTAGACGCGATTAGCACGTTAAGAGTTTAAGACAAACCGGTGAACCCTCAAGAACCTTTTGTGCTAAAAAGAGTTGAAAACAAACCGGTTTTGAAGTGACCAGTTACAGCTGATTAGCTCTGCCTGGAACAGATTTATTCCCAGCAAAAACGAGACGCTGACTCAACGTTGGGCTAATGTTGGCACATTGTCTACGACGCTGGCCCAATACTAGCCCAGCATTGAACCAAAGAATTGTGTTTGCCGGCTTGTATTAGTAGTAGTAGTAAATCATTGCTTTGTCATTTCTCGGCACAAAAGGTATTTTAAGTGACATTGTAATACGATAAAAACTGGCTTGTGGCTGTTTTAGAATCAGTATCTCTCCTGCACCAAGGAGGTTAAAAAAGAGTTAACCTTTATGCCTACACTGAGGAAAGAGAAGATAGTGCCGATAACCAGCCTACAGACAGCCGCCGTCACAGATACCGAGTATCCCTGGACTGCCACAGACAGACGGCCAGGGATGACCTTAGCCCCAGTGGCTTTCTATACAGATTTCAGCCACAGATAAACCCCGTACAAAATCGTGGGCCATTCCTTTGTAAGGTCATATCTAAGACTAGCGCTCGAATAATCAGGTCGAAAATAGGTTTTCTAGAAACAGTAACATTTCAGGTACATGCCCGCATGCTCCACTCACAGCTCGCACAGTAGGCCTACTTAAAAAGTTATGGACATTTTTCGCACCTTGGGGTCGAGATCGCTCTCCTGATGTACACCATTTTACTTACAATTGCATATTTGGACGATTATTGTATATCTTTGTATATATAAAGCCTAATAAATAAATAAAAATATTAAAAAGCGGGTAACACGAGTCCAGCAATCCTCGGCTTCGGAGAGGACGACACGGCCGGGGTAAGGTACTCTGCCGGGGTAAGACAAAAGGCAGTATTTGCTCATTTACAAGGTAAACAGATACTCAGCTTTGGTCTCCATGGTTCATACAACAATATTTCTACGTTGTGAGGGTCAAGTATTTTGCTAAAATCACGAATTTTTTATTAACCTTGAGATGTGAAATCAAGG
>OZ024911.1:83783767-83903654 GCA_964017125.1 Flabesymbios commensalis
TGAATCAAATGGCGTGCGCGAATCATGGCACACGTTTTATACAATCGCGGGAGAAGAGTTTCAGATAATTCAGTTCACCATCACCAGAGATTTCCTGACGGAGCTTTAATAGCCTACTGTACATGTGCACAGCGCAACATTGATTCATTCATCCAACCACTTGTTTTATTTGTTTTTTTCATTTGGTGTTTCATTCCTTCGGGTAATGGACGTCCTTTGACAATATTATATATGACATAATATATATAGTCAAATGACAAATAAGCCGGAAATGACTTTGTCAATAAAACATCAGTATATCAGTATGACAAATGGAAACATTTGGTAAACATCAGTATATCAGTATGACAAATGGAAACATTTGGTAATTATTTATCTTAAGGTGACTGACTCGTCGCTTTGCATGATGTCACGGATGCAGATATAAAATTGTATATATTGTGAATCGATATGAGCTGGAGAGGTAATTATGTTATATCATGTATATTAGTTTAGATATATCACACCATAACAATATGTAAATGAACCGCTCACTCACTCACTCACTCACTCACTCACTCACTCACTCACTCACTCACTCACTCACTCACTCACTCACTCACTCACTCACTCACTCACTCACTCACTCACTCACTCACTCACTCACTCACTCACTCACTCACTCACTCACTCACTCACTCACTCACTCACTCACTCACTCACTCACTCACTCACTCACTCACTCACTCACTCACTCACTCACTCACTCACTCACTCACTCACTCACTCACTCACTCACTCACTCACTCACTCACTCACTCACTCACTCACTCACTCACTCACTCACTCACTCACTCACTCACTCACTCACTCACTCACTCACTCACTCACTAAGCAGTTAGCCAAGAATAATGAACACACTGAGGATATATACAGCAGGCTATTAAGCATTATCCACATACAAAAACGAGCAGTTTTCCGGTGGTCGTTGCTCAGTCCAGTCAAGGGGGCTACCCTCCTTGGTCAAGTCAAGAACGTTCTATACGTATAGAAACTCCTGGGTCCAGTCAAGAACGTTCTATACGTATAGAACGTCCTTGGTCCAGTCAAGAACGTTTTATACGTATAGAACGTCCTTGGTCCAGTCAAGAACGTTCTATACGTATAGAACGTCCTTGGTCCAGTCAAGAACGTTCTATACGTATAGAAAGTCCTTGGTCCAGTCAAGTTTGTGTGACACGGCCATCTCAGCAAACACAAAACATTTGTATAACATATGTACGATGTTGGACCAACGGCGAAGACGTTGGGCCGACGTTGTACAAATGTTATACAAATGTTTTGTGTTTGCTGGAATTAGACGATTCGGTTTTTGACAGGGGGGTAGCCCACCCCCTCCCTGGATCCGCCCCTGTGCTTGATTCACTGCATCCAACAAATGAGAGACACCCAGTGTTGTGCAACAGTGGCCCAGCATTAAAACAACACTGGTCAAACGTGTCGTGTTTGCCCTATGTCCAACGTCTACGACGTCTGCCCAACATTAGGCCAGCATCAGGCCAATGCCTCATGCTTACTAGGTACAGTGTGATAAGAATGACACCAGCCGCTGACATAAACCACTGCTAGGGTACTAAATGCCAGACAATGTCAGCCACAATAAAGATAAAACTAAAAGTAAGAGGTCGACCCTGGACGTTATATATATACGTCCTTGGTTCGATGATTGGCCGCGACTCAACAATTCAACCAATTAGAGAGCTCATAGCCTTTAAGTTTCATCCCAAAATTAATGTTGCACACTAGCAAAAAAAATAAATGCCATATTTTGACAGGAGTTCATTCAAGAAAATACAATAATTATGCTTCCGTTGCAGCAGCCATAACAGACAGTAGATTAATTGAAGTAACTTTGCATGAACCGCATTGGACGTCATTGGACGAACAGACGGACTAATGAAGACAGACATGCTAGCGGACGGATGGACAACTCAACTAAATAATTCCTCCGGTCGCAGGTTGAAGCTGCCATAAAAATGGTATAATATTACATTACAAGACTGGTAGAGACGGGGGACGTGGCGCAATGATAGAGCACCTGACTGTCTCGCCAGTCATACATGCGTCCTGGGTTCGAACCTCGCTGATCCTGTGTGGGGTTTTCAGAGAATATCTTTGTTCCTCCCTTCTCAACGTGTTTAGGCGATCACGTTAATGGCGGCCTCGTTGAGTTAAGGTTGGGACCAGTGTATGGACGTTAATTTCGCCCAAGGCCACGCGCTGCGCGCTCCTCACACAATACTGGTAAAAATTACAATAAGACATTGTGAGAGATGGCTCAATCCTAGAAAAACATGAAAACAGGCGGGCGGGCGGACGGACTGACGGACGGATCACACAATGGTTTAATACATTACAGGAGGGACATGGGACCAACAGACGGTGGCAGCCGGCGATGGCAGCACTTCGTCCCCTGAAGGTCAGTCTAGTTACTGGCGATGACCTATAGATACCTCCAGATAGAGAGCTGGGTGATAAAGGGGCACAAACCGAGAGATGGATGATAAGCTATTTAATGCTTCAATGTCATATTGTGTCTCGGCTGAGAAGAGGTGGACATATTTACGAGTTGTTTCTGAATATCAGTTAATACTCGTTGACACCGTGTCTCCTGCATTGATCTTAGTCAAAGAAAAAAGAAACAGATTGGTTACTGTACACCAGCAAAACACCAGCAAAACAACCACAACGGGTTATTTCTACACTTTCAGAGCAGATACAGTAAGTACATCGGGTAAATTATCGCCAATCAAACTGACGTTATATTGGTTTAATGTTTGTTAACATCGCAGACGGTGGACCAACATTAAAATGACATTGTAAGTATGGATGAAGATTCTTTTATTTTGCTTAAGACGAGGGGCTGCTCAAATGTTGCTTACATTTTGGGTCTAATTCAGAGACTCTGGCCCTACCAGGGCTTTCCCCAGAAAAAAATAATAGAGCGGGGGGATTTTTGAAAAGTGCGCTGTCGGTGTTGTGAACCTGTGATGCCGGAAGCGCGCGCGCCAAAGTAAAATCTTGAAATGGTGCATTCTGCCAGAATCTGGAGCCAATTTCCAAGGTTGATGCAAATAATTTTTTTTTTTTTCAATCATTTTTGTCAGCGCGGCGCTGGGATAAAACAGCGCGGCGCAGCGCAGCGGATCCGCGCTTTGGGGTAAGCCCTGCCTACACTGAGCCAACATTTGCCAAACATGACGGTGTTTAATCAATGCTAAGCGTAGTGCTGTTCAATATTGCATCAATGCTTATAATTTAGTGAAGCACGCTAGAAATAGACGCACGTTCAATGCTAAGAAGGGACCTTTATCTGCTTATTGTCTCCGTGTCTAATACTGACAGGGGTAGAAGTAAACGTTGACGGCAAGTCATTCCTGAGTAAAAACTGAGATTCGAAAAAGGACCTGACCTTTCCACTAAGACGCCCCCTACATTTGCAAGTTCATCGGAATGGCTAATAACAAATGTTGCCATTCCTGCATAGTTCCGGGACTGGAGGAATGGCATTATTTCAAGCCCTGACTGAGGATACTGAATGCAAAACAACATATAAATTATGCCCACCCACTTCCAAGGTAATAACCTCTCAACTCTTCAAGCGCGGTAAGTTATTTCATTTAAATGTTCATCCACAACTTCAAGTGGGCGAAAATTGCTCATATTTGTTTTCAATTTATGACCAAATATATGCAAATTTCGGGAATTTTAACACCCATTTTGCTCCCAATGAGTTGAATAACAGTGACTAAACCCTTTCAAGCCTGAATTTAACATTGTCATCTTCATCCACTGCAAGTCGCGAATTGCTGCCGCAATTCTCGACTTGTGATGGATGAAGATGATTTGATGTGGGTGAGAAATTAAAGAAAATTGCCACGTATTGCTCAACCAGTTTCAAGGAAATTTTCATTATAAAACCCTTTGTTGTAGAAAAATGAAGTCTGTTTCCAGGGATGTAAAATGATGTTTTAATGCATCGTGAGGACTTAAAGGGTTAACCTAATTGAAAACGACTATAGTCGTGCCTAAAGGGTTAAGCTGCCGCTCTACAAAGTGATTTATCTTTAAAAACAATATAATTATATCGAGATAAATAGACAGAATCCATCACAATTTTCTTTTGGGATATTAGACATATATTAAAATATGGATATTTGACTTTATTCATCTTGAGATGAGAATTGCGGCAATTGGGGGAGGGGTAAGATGTGCTGAACAACATCAAGCCGACGTCATAGACGCTGGTTCAACATTGACCCAGCATTGGCAAAACGTGTGGTCAATGTATGTTAAGTCGTCGGCTGTTTAATACTGGATCAACTAGATTGAGGTTCATAATGTAGTCAGACACGCTAGACACGGGGTTCAATGCGGATCTATGGCGTAAACGTGGTACCATGCTGGCCCATAGCTGCCAGAAGTGGCCCATCATTCACCTATCATCGGGCTGAGTGCTGCCGTGCAAAGACAAACAGCAGTAACTGCTTACTTGCATGATTCTCTTCTGCCATCGAGTACTGGCATACTGACCGCCGCTGTACTGCTGTTTGTCGTTGAGCTTCATGATTCTCTTCTGCCATCTTCCTGTCTCGCGCTGCCGTAGAAAGTCAAACAGCAGTAACTGCTTACTTGTAAAGTAAGCAGCTACTGCTGTGTCTTTGAGCTGCAGGATTCTCTTCTTCCATCGAGTACTGGCATACTGACCACCGTGCAAAGACAAACAGCAGTATCTGCTTACTGGTGCTTGTCTTTGTATGGAGACCAGGCCTGCAGGGATATTGGATAAAACAGGTTTCCATTTCCACAAAAATGAGGTATAGCCCGGGGGCAAGCAAATGCGAAACATTGACCTAATGTTGGCGTAATGCTGGGCCAGCGTCTGCGACGATGGCACAACATTTAACAACATTGGTTTAACGCTTGCTGGAAGGAGAGCTGCCTTGACCTGACCTGGATTGACCAACGAGGATCTGGGTCAAAGTTGACAACGTCTGAAAAGCAAGACGCATTGCTTGGATTGTTCAGGCAAAAAAGCAGGGTTGTTTTAATGTTGGCCTGGCATCCGCGACGTTGGCCCCGCATTGAAACATCACTCGGTTGATGTGTGGTGTTCAATGAGAGGAGTTGGTCTGCGGCTTGGTTGATATGAAGTGGCAGTTCATCAAATAGGATAAATCCAATGCTGGATCAATGTTGGGCCAACGTCTACGACGCTGGCCCAACATTTATCCAGCATTGGGTCGACGTATCAGAGCTAGCTGAGAATGGGATGACTTGGAGCGCATCCCCAGATTTCACATCTGCGGTTGATGCGTGCAACACACGCACGCATCAATAAACAGCCTTGAACAGCTGTGGTCAGCTCGTCTGGGTTGTGCTCAATACCATTAATATTAACCGAAATATACCTGTTTTCCCAGAATAGAACGAAGCGGCCGACTCCAGCTCAAAAAAAAAAAATGAAAATAACCGTATATATTTGGCCAACGGAGCAGCCATTTTGCAAATATTCTATTTAGAAAATCAACCCAGCATTTTCCAGCTACAACGTTATTAAATATAGATATTGCGATACGAGAAATAGGTTGCCGTTTTGTAAGTTCTCAATATCTGGCCGAAATTTCGGTTCAGCCGCACCGAAGCTACAGAAGTATAAAGGGCTAAAAACCTGACGAGCAAACAGGATTGGCGGAGTGCCACGCCGAGACAACAACACACAAAATTATACACAATATTGAGTCTACCATTTCAGACGTCTCCCATGTCTGGCTAAAGTTTGGCCAATTTGGGGGTTGTCGTGTACTCGTGCAAATTTAATGAAATGAATCGGGCTTTAGGCCACCTTTGTGCACATATAGGCTAAACTGGGCCAGGAGAACCTCCTGAGGATGGTGAGATGATTGAGATGACACTGTCCTCCAGACACAGGATTCGAAATTCGAGCCCTGGCGGTCTGAGGCCGAGCACGCTACTGCTAGGTCACAGAGGCTCCCCACAATACTGACTTTCACACGTGGATAGGAAACAAACATTTTTTGTTTCTTTCAAACCGCCGAGACCGGGAACCGAACCCCGAACTCTGGCGTGAAAGGCAGCGGTGCTAACCACTACCCTAGGGCCCCAGCCCGTGTACTCGTACAAGAGCTTCAAGACAGCATGATCTAAGACTTAGCCTGGCACTGGGCTAAGATTTAAATCCAATAATAGGCCCGGAGTTAACTCTTAGAGCACTGACCTGTTCAATTTAAATCCCAACATATATCAGTGCTTCAAAATTAAAAGCACATTTTATTTTTAACAACGGTTATACAGATGCCAATTAAAACACAGAATGTCTACTGTAGTCGACATCAGTGCTCTAAGGGTTAAACACAGAATGTCTACTGTAGTCGACATCAGTGTCCTAAGGGTTAAACACAGAATGTCTACCGTAGTCGACATCAGTGCTTTAAGGGTTAAACACAGAATGTCTACTGTAGTCGACATCAGTGTCCTAAGGGTTAAACACAGACTGTCTACTGTAGTCGACATCAGTGCTCTAATGGTTAAAACACAGACTGTCTACTGTAGTTGACATCAGTGCTCTAGGGGTTAAACACAGACTGTCTACTTTAGTCGACATCAGTGCTCTAAGGGTTAAAACACAGACTGTCTACTGTAGTCGACATCAGTGCTATAAGGGTTAAACACAGAATGTCTACTGTAGTTGACATCAGTGCTCTAAGGGTTAAACACAGAATGTCTACTGTAGTCGATATCAGTGCTCTAAGGGTTAAAACACAGAATGTCTACTGTAGTTGACATCAGTGCTCTAAGGGTTAAAACACAGAATGTCTACTGTAGTCGAATCAGTGTTCTAAGGGTTAAACACAGAATGTCTACTGTAGTTGACATCAGTGCTCTAAGGGTTAAACACAGAATGTCCACTGTAGTCGACATCAGTGTCCTAAGGGTTAAACACAGAATGTCTACCGTAGTCGACATCAGTGCTTTAAGGGTTAAACACAGAATGTCTACTGTAGTCGACATCAGTGTCCTAAGGGTTAAACACAGACTGTCTACTGTAGTCGACATCAGTGCTCTAATGGTTAAAACACAGACTGTCTACTGTAGTTGACATCAGTGCTCTAGGGGTTAAACACAGACTGTCTACTGTAGTCGACATCAGTGCTCTAAGGGTTAAAACACAGACTGTCTACTGTAGTTGACATCAGTGCTCTAGGGGTTAAAACACAGAATGTCTACTGTAGTCGACATCAGTGCTCTAAAGGTTAATATTGGGTGGTTGTTCCTGCTGGCTGCTGGGAACTAGTGGGGTTTTCACCAACAGCAATTGATCCCTTCACCACTAAGCACGGTTGTCGTTTTAGCAGATTAAATCACTGTTCTCGGGAATGAGAAATGTATCTAAACATCAAGATTTGCAAATGATTCGTCTCCAAATTAAACAAATGTGAGAAATTTTCACCCACTTGAAGTTTCATGGGTGAAAATGCATATATTGTTAATGTAGGGCTGTATGTTAACCCTTGTCCTGCTGAATTGTTTCAATTGTATTTTTCGTCATTTGAAGCTGGAATTGCTAACGCAATTTCCAGCTTCAAATGACGAAAAATATGACTATTTATGAAAAATAGACATGTCTAAAAGTAAATTATTGGATCATCTAAGCATCTACTAAAAACTATTTTATCAAAATTGAGTGATATTTTTATTGATATAAAACATCTAAACCATCCTTAACCCGCATAGTATGACAAGGGCTAACTATTGGGCAACATGAGATGTTGGCCAATATTTAGCAAATATTGTCTGGTGGTTTCTGTGAACTGGTGCATCGCATTTTCGTCAGAAGCAGATCTGGCCAAGTTTTTGTTGGGATTTATTCTCCAGGAGAAATCGTAGATAATGGATGTGGATTATTCTCCATCTGAGATCTCACATCTTGGTATCCTGGTATTATCACAAGACACTGAACCAATGTTGGGTTAATGTTGGGTCAGCGTCGCAGACGGTGGACCAGCATTAAACCAACATTGGCTCAGTGTCTAGTGCTGAATAATTATCTGATTGCCAAGAAACAATGCCGGCTAAATGCTGGGCCATCGCCGTTGACGTCTCGTCCCAAAGAATATTCATGGTTGACTGAGCTGTTCCACTTTGTCAAAGAGGAGGAATTATACACGGTTGGCACCAATGAATGAATGAATGAATGAATGAATGAATAAATTACTTTTTATATGTTTTTCAATTTATTTTATTGACCGTTTACATGTCAACTTTGACATATTGGTCATTCTTTGTCTTTTTTTTGACGCGGCGCTAATCTGTTATATGTTTCGGTTGTCATCATTATCCAATGAATTTGAACAGTTAGGGTCAGTGCATATATATGTGGACGGAAGAAAATATCAGCCACAGGGAGACTCGAGCCTGGTACCCACGAGTTCCGAGGCAAACGTGCTACCATTGAGCTATCCTGGCGCCAAAAATGAGTGGACGCACAAACGAACGCACAAACGAACGCACAAACGAACGCACAAACTAACGCACAAACTAACGCACAAACGAACGCACAAACTAACAAACAAACAAACAAACAAACAAACAAACAAACAAACAAACAAACAAACGAACGAACGAACGAACGAACGAACGAACGAAACAAAAAACAAACAAAAAAGCAAACAAACAAACGAACAAACAAACAAACAAACAAACAAACAAACAAACAAACGAACGAACGAACGAACGAACGAACGAACGAACGAACGAACGAACGAACAAACGAGCGAACAAACAAACAAACAAACAAACAAACAAACAAACAAACAAACAAACAAACAAACAAACAAACAAACGAACGAACGAACGAACGAACGAACGAACGAACGAACGAACGAACGAACGAACGAACGAACGAACGAACGAACGAACGAACGAACGAACGAACGAACGAACGAACGAACGAACGAACGAACGAACGAAACAAAAAACAAACAAACAAACAAACAAACAAACAAACGAACGAACGAGCGAACGAACGAGCGAACGAACGAACGAACAAACGAACGAACGAACGAACGAACGAACGAACGAACGAACGAACGAACGAACGAACAAACGAGCGAACAAACAAACTAACAAACAAACAAACAAACAAACAAACAAACAAACAAACAAACAAACAAACAAACAAACAAACAAACAAACAAACAAACAAACAAACAAACAAACAAACAAACAAACGAACGAAAAAACGAGCGAACAAACGAGCGAACGATTACATTATTGGCAATACGTTGTTTGCATAGCATGTAAGCAGTAGGGTAGTAAGCAGTATGCGTCATGCAAGATTTCCATCTGACATACTTTGCTGAGGAGAGGCCGGCATTAGGTGGCCCTTGCGAGCATCCACTGTACCGTTCTTTTCAGGTGCCCCACCCCCCTCCCTGGGGTTTCACCGTAACCTTCTGAATGTTGAGTGCAGTTCGGCACACTCACGAAATGAGGCACTTCAGATTAATTATTAATATTCTTTAAGCACCTTAGACAGGCTTTGTCACATTAACGCAGCAGAAGGCATAATTATGCATTCATTGGAGAAAAACGTATATATTTCCTCACAATATGAACGCTCACAGCTTCGCAAATGATGTTTTTAACCAAGCATTCGATATAATCCAGTCATTTTCGTATATCTGGAGGTGGGAATTGCTGCGGCAATTCCCACCTCCAGATAAATGAGAATGACCATATTTACCTGTGATTAACCCTTTAAGCGCAGGGACCGTCTTTACATAGATTTAAGTGGATTTGTGATACCGCTCCAAGATCCGATACTGGTCAATAAACCCCTACCCCTCACATATTATATATATCACGGCATACTGCCGCCAGATCGCGTTACTTCAGAATGGCGGACTGTATATCTCATGGAGGGGAGAGCGGAGCTGGTTGTAACATTTTTACAAAACAGTATATTACTGTATATCTCAATGACCTGACACTAGATAATGAGAGTGACTGTATATGTCATGTAGGGGAGAGCGAGGCTAGTTGTAACATTTTTACAAAACAGTATATTACTGTATATCTCAATGAACTGACACTAGATAATGAGAGTGAGACTGTAACCATGGTAACGGAGCAGTGGCTATTGGGACGACGACGCAGAGTGTGGTGGGTGAGAGAGTCTGATTTAACTGAGTACCACTCTATTCGAATCACTCTTTGAAGTAAACATAGCACCATGGGTAGAGCTGCACATCCCACACCTTTGAATAGACTGATCACTTTATATCCAGCCTGAAAACTACACAAACGGCAGCTGGGGCTGTTAACCTTTGCTCGGCAGAGGTTGGACAAACATGATAATCAACAAGAGGCTCAGTCCAGATTCGAGCCCTGTACCTCCTGGTTAGGAGACTATATGCGAACCTAATGCGCCATCAGGGGTGGCAGAATGTTAACATGGTGGTTCTAGTTGTATCAAAGTGAGAGAATCCAGGGATACTCAACTAATCGATATGAAACTAATCGATAACTAATCGATAACTAATCGATATGAAAGGGTGTATCTGCCACTTTGCCAAGTGGCAGATACACCCTTTCATATCCAAGGGGACGTAATAACAACAACTGATAACTAAGTATGCCGCTCCTATAACTATACATATGCAATTTTTAGGATTATAATGGGATGAGTGACCTAGAAATAGTATAGGACGCAGGAGTGAACATTGTTCACGTCGCTTTCTGCATAATGAGGCAATATCGCGACAGAAGGAAGCCCGAAGCTGGGACTATGCCCTACTCTTATTTTGAATGTCTTTACGGGTTCTTTATGGTGCACAGTACCATAGACAGCATTGTACACTCCAGGCCTTTGAACTATGCACAACCACGATGACGAATATCCGGCCCGACCAGGATTCGAACCTGGTACCTACAGGTTACAAGCCCCAGTCGATACGAATGAGCAATCGGGGCAGGCTAGAAATAGTATAGGATCTATAGACTCGTACATAGTATATGATAATCTGGTATCGTATTGTATTTATGTGAGTGTGTGGACAGGCTCTCATTCTAGTGTTGTTATTATATTCAGTATCGATCCCTGTAAGGTGTATCAATAGATATGTCATTGATCACTGCTAGGCAATGTAAAAACAAACGGTTGATGTAGCAGTAGAGGTAAAGCGTTTACTTGTAAAGTAAGCAGCTACAGCTGTTTGTCTTTGACATACATTACAAAGCCAAACAACAGTAACCGATTACTTTAAAAGTAAGCAGTTACTGCTGTTTGTCTTTGTACACAGGGCTATATAATACAGTATTTCCCCACGTCACTCATCCGTACACCCAGTAAACACTAGGGGGCCGTATTCATGAAACTACTTTCTAGCTTAAAACAATGGTTTAACCTGATGTTTTTTATGGTTTAAAACAATGCTAAGCTAGTTTCATGCATACGGTCCTAGGCGTCTCGACAATGTCGAATTAATGCTGGTCCACCGTCAGTAATTCTCATGCAATTGATATTTTTTATATTGGCAACGTCCTTCTTCTGAGGTCAGAAGTTCTGACCTCAGAAGAATGACGTTTCCAATGACTCAACACAATACATTACTAATTATGAGCAGGACCGTCTGTAACGACAAGTTCGGTAGTCGTTACAGACCCTTGGTGTTTAGTTTTCAAGAAGTGAAATGTTTCTTCCCCGTTCACTCACAAAGATTAAATAATGGATGGAGTATTTTACGTTCACAGATGAAGATTTACTACTGTAAGAAGCATCCGTGGCTGAGCGGTAGCGTGCTCGGTTTCAGACCACCGGGGCTCTAATCTCACTCATCTCACCATCCTCATAAGGTTCTCCTGGCCCAGTTTAGCCTGTATGTGCACAAAGGTTGCCTAAAAACACATTCATTCACCTCTATTTTCCAGAGAATAATAAACACTCATTCTCCCGCTGAACGAGATTAATCAGGGATTGCTTCACAAGCAGATTAAAAAGTCAACAATCATCTACTAAAAATACAAATGAATTTCATCCACTACAAGCCGTGAATTGCTGTCGCAATTCTCGACTTACAGTGGATGAAGAGGACTAAATCTATTGATCATGTTTTTGTCCTATGTCAATGGTTACTGAATATATCTAATCTAATCTAATCTAATCTTGAACTGGGTGACTAATGAAAAAAAAAGATAGTGTTATTATTCAAGCAGTTTCATGAAAATGTTCGTTCTATGACCCCCTAGGTGTGTGAAATTAAATCGCACTTCAGAAATGCAAAATGATGCTTTGATGCATCGCGAGGGTTTAACCAGCAGCACGGAAACAACATTAGACGTCTGTAGACGTCAGATTATGACGTGTAATATTGATCTCCGCACTGAATGAGTATATTGGCCGCATACCCATAACATAGGTATTCAAATGAATCGGAAAGAGCTAGCTAAGACATTTATGATGTGAAAACCCCCATTTGTACGCGATGTTTTTTTACAAAATAATTCAGCGTTTTAACCCTTTAAGCCTCCACGATGCATTAAAGCATCATTTTACATCCATGAAAACAGACTTAATTTTCCTACAACTGGGGGGTTTAGAATGAAAATTTCCATGAAACTGGTTTACCAATACATGGTAATTTTCTTTAATTTTTAAACCACAACAAGTCATCTTTATCCACTACAAGTCGAGAATTGCGGCAGCAATTCGCGGCTTGTGGTGGATAAAGACTATGGTAAATTCAAAAAGATGTGAAGAGAGCCGCCTCTTACTCACACATATTTATACGATACTTGATGGATTTATACCACACAGTGTCCAGTCATCAACATTCAACAAGTGCCAACCCCCCCCCCCCCCCCCCGACCTCCCCTTACAGGAGCTAATAACTACCTACAGAGCGCTTATATCTCACGTGTTTTACTCCAGAATTTTAAATTAAATTAAATTAACCTTTACAACATTGAAATATTGTTGTATAACTCGTGGAAACCAAAGGGTTTTTTCAATTTGAAATCATCATAAACGTCTTCTGCTTCATTTGAATACTTGAATATGTTATGGGCCTACGACCATAATAAATATTTATCTATTATTATTAATCTTTCAGTACGGGGATCGTCTTTATACGTCAGAATCTGACGTCTGTAGACGCCAGATTCTGACGTATAATGACTTCCCCCGCACTGAAAGGGTTAAATTAAATAAAATATGAGTAATTTTCCCAATAAGATGCCACAACTTCAAGTCGGTGAAAAATGGAATAATTTAATTCGACGCTTCAAAGGTTTTAACAAATACCTACATTCATGTGATATCGTACATGTATAATACCAGAAATCTGTGTTTATGTATTTCTGATAATACCCCATTTTACTTAACGGACATAAAATTCAAATAGTTGATATATTATATATTATTGCTAACGCAAATCGTCTGTTGTTCAACACTATAATGCTAAGGAGTTGTAATTCTCTCAGTCAGTTTCAATAGCTCGGGGCTAGAGAGGTCACAACATAACGGACATAAACTTTAAATTGTTGATACATTATATATCATTGCTAACGCAAATCGTCTGTTGCTCAACACTATAATGTTAAGGAGTTGTATTTTGCAGACGGCAGATCTGGAATGGTAAGTTGTGACCTCTCTAACCCCGAGCTATTGAAACCGACTAGGAGAATTACAACATGTTATTGTCACATATAATACGGCGATAAGCACCCTCGACCCTCTAGTTACATAGATCCAGGTCACTGGCGGTCACTTGAAGCTGTGACTCGCGATAGCGAGACTGTCAGACATAACTTCTAGGTTAAGGAGTCTTTAATAACTCATACGCGCATAAGCCTTTACACGCTGAGAATGACTGTGATCGGTTTTAATATTTTTTGCAGTTTAACCCTTTAAGTCCTCACGATGCATCAAAGCATCATTTTACATCCCTGAAAACAGACTTAATTTTCCTACAACTAGGGGTTTTAGAATGAAAATTCCCATGAAACTGGTTTACCGATACATGGCAATTTTCTTTATTTTTTAAACCACATCTTCATTCACTACAAGCCGAGAATTGCGACAGCCGAGAATTGCGACAGCAATTCGCGGCTTGTAGTGGATGAAGATTACAATGGTAAATTCAGGCTTGAAAGGGTTAAATTATTGTCAAATTAATAGATATAAATAAATTAATAAATTTGATCACAAATTAACAAATATGAGTAATGTTCACCCACTTGTGTGGATGAAAATTTAAATGAACTGATTGCCTTGGAATTTCGCACATGACATTTCTAAGTTATGTCCTAAGATGGGTAAACATTTTGCGAAATTATATTCAATTTTTAAAAAGTTAGACCATTTGACATGTAATAAAACTCCAGAATTAGTGTAATGGGTTTATAGAGGGACGTCATATTTTCAATTTACTACATGTCAAATGGTCCAACTTTTGCAATTCTGCTTTAAACTTTACGAATTTTTTACCGATGTTAGGACATGACTAAAAAATGTCCTGTGCAATATTTCAAGAAAATCAATTCAGAATTGACGGAGAAATCGACGAAAAGCATGCGCTCCAGATAATTGTGTCATAGACTTTAGTCTAGTACAATTCAGCTGTTTAACCCTTATCCTGCTGATCCCGACCTATTGTCGTTTTTATTCTGTTATATTAGTCGACCTAATCACTGTTATTGGGAATGAAATGTGTGTTTAAACGTCAAGATTTGCAAATGTTTCGTCTCAAATTAAACAAATATGAGTAACTTTCACCCACTTGAAGTTGTGGGTCGCGGTAGCGAGACACAACTTCAAATGGGTGGAAATTTAAAAAAATAATTATCGGGACAAGGGGTTAACATATCGGACATCAAAAAAGCGAATTAAATATGCAGGGATAATAATAATTACAGTGGAACCTGTGGTCCCATTAGCGAGGTGGTCACCTAAGTGAAATTGTACATTATACCTTGTAATACATGGAGATGGAAATGTACATGCTATAAGTACAGTATGTGTACCATTACCAACGTGTATAAGAGATAAAACAAGCACAAAACAAACACATACAATAATAAATATATTTTATTCAATTAGCACTAAAAATAATTTTATTAAAATAAAAACATTATTTTACATTCATTGAAGTTTTCCGCAGTCTGTATGCTGCCTCTTACAGCAGAAACACGCAAACTTAGAAACTATCTTGAGCAGTCATCAACTTTTCAACGGTATCAGATAGTTTTTTCTCACAACAGAACGAAGGAATATAATATATATATGGAATATATATATCCAATTTTGGGAGCATCTAAAAATGTTTTAGGCGTAGAAGACAGATCTCGTTGGTCATCATATTCTTCATCTAATCTGTTAATTGTCGCTGACTGTGAGTGCGACTTGCATCTATGATTAAAGTGGGGCCGAATTAGTGTCACCACAGTGGTGCCGTAAAAAGCCAAACAAGAATGACTGCTTAGTGAGAAATTGCTTGTATTTACTGATGTTCGCCATTGTACGATAGAGCAGCCTATAAATAATATGACATATAACCTTTAAATAACAACTTCAAGTGGGGGAAAATAACTCATATTTTGTTTAATTTGACATCAAACATTTGCCAATCTTGATGTTTAAACACTCATTGTGTTCCCAATAACTGTGTTTTAAAGATGACTTGAAGTGAGTGAGAAATTAAAGAAAATTGTCATGTATTGGTAAACCAGTTTGATGGCATATTTTCTTCTAAAACTCCTTGGTCGTTGAAAAATTAAATGTGTTTCCAGGGATGGAAAATGATACTTTGATGCATCGTGTGGGAATTTTCACACACTTGAAGTTGTGTCTCGCTGACGCGATTCACAACTTCCAAATGAGTGAAAATTATGCCTAAGTGGTTAAATTATGTAGATGAAGTATCCAGATGCATCAAGGGCCACCTCAGTTACCACCACGGTCCTTGATCTACATAAATCAATAGAAGGGTTACGACAGATTACGCCAGTGATTATTAGTAACGTAAGGATCACATCAAATTAACGGTCCACCAGCACCGACAGCCGGTAGTCATGGCAACCAGTAAATACTGCAATCAGCGGCTAGTATTGCCGCGAAAGTGTCCGTTTACAGTAATTAATTGGCTCCGATAGGGGGCGCTGGGAGTGATTAACGTGCGCGGCTGTCTCAATTCTCCTGAGAAGGAAATAGACCCAGTATCAGAACCCCCCCCCCCTCCCTACGGAAACAGCAGGCCCCACCAGACATCCCCATATCAGGGTTCCCACAAAAAAACGGAACAAAAACGGAACAACTTGTCCATAACTTTCCCTGGCTCTTCACAAATTTCCATATCGAAAAACCACACATTTGAATAACTAGTCTAGATATACACAAAATCTTAATGAACGGCCTCCCTTCTGTCCCACATCTGTTATGTTTACACAGAAATACACATTGCTGGTAAAAATTAGCATTTCAACATCAGTGCTGAAATCGAGTATACCCTGTCACTGTTAATATCAAACATGCTGAAATGCATTTACTCTCAAATTAAACAGTTAGGAGTGATTTTCAACCAGACGAAGTTGTGGATCGAGGTAAAAATGAAATGAATCGGGCTTTAGGTCACCTATGTGCACATATAGGCTAAACTGGGCCAGGAGAACCTCCTGAGGATGGTGAGATGATTGAGATGACACTGTCCTCCAGACACAGGATTCGAAATTCGAGCCCTGGCGGTTTGGGGTCGAGCACGCTACCTCTCGGTCATGGAGGCTCCCCACAATACTGACTATCACACGTGGATGGAGAAGAAACATTTTTGTTTCTTTCAAACCGTCGAGACCGGGAGCCGAACACCGAACTCTGGCGTGAAAAGCAGCGGTGCTAACCACTACCCTAGGGCCCCCGCCCTGTGGGTCGAGGTAGCCAGACACAACTTCAGGTGGGTGAAAATTTACATGCTATAATGTAGCTCTTTTACCCTTATAGCGCGGGGATCGACTTCAAAATCTGACGTCTGTAGACGTCAGATTCTGACGACTAAAGTCAATCCCCTCACTTAAGAGTTAAAATATTTCTAATGGCCATAGACTTATAACATAGGTATTCAAATGAATCAGAAATAGCTTGCGATGTTTTTTACAAATCAATTCAGGGCTTTACGATTAAAGTGTAAAAGACACGGCAAAAGTCTTTAAAATTCACGGTAGTGAAAATGACTCATCTTTGGTAAATTTGATAGTAAACATTTGCAAATCTTGATTTTAAACACACTTTCTTTCTCAATAACAGTGGTTTAATAAAAAAACTGCAAACACGGACTACAAACGACTATAGGGTTAAGATATTTTTTGTTTTCTCCTTTTCCAGTTTTTTCTTGCATGTGGCAAGCCTGCATACAAATCCCCATGTATTGTATTAAGGGCGGCATATGCCATGTATTATTCAGGCATTAGCCTCCCAGTAGACAATATAAGCTGAACCGATGCTGGTTTCATGTTGGGCCAGCGTCGCAGACGGTGGCCCAACATCAAACCAACATTGGATTAGGTGGACTGGGCCCGTGTCTCCCGTAGTTTCTTAAACAGCCGCTTCTGCTCGAGCAACCACGACCCCCAAGAAAAAAAAAACTAGCGGAACAGCCAGCAGTGAATCGTTAAAAAGGATAGACACTCGGTGCGCGGCGCACAACTGTCAGGGGGGGGGGGGGGGAGTTCCAGGGAATATTTTTTTGATAAAAAATTGTGCATCAGCTTAGCAGCGGTGCATGTGGCAAGCTACAATTCTCCATGCCAACAACTGATACACCAAAAACTGCTCCGCTACACCGGATAAATTATCTGGAATCGCGGGTACATACATTCGTCCATTATTTATCATTATATTAGGCCTAAAAAAATAGACAGATAGACACTCGGTGCGCGGCCTAAAAAAATTAATTGTATGTTTCCGGTAACAAACTTTTTAGAAATAGGGTGGGTAGATCGAATTGGTTTTTTTTTACTTTTTTTTTGCTACACCCTATTAGGTGATCCACATGTTGGGTTATTTTTGTGCAACAAAGCAAAATAAACAAATTCTGAATAAACAGTAACGTTTTTTATACTGTGCGCCAATCAGAATGCTAAAAATAAAAATTTAGCTCTGTTATTTATTGATAAAAAGAATTAGGGTCGGCAGATCTTGAAAAAAAAACTAGGGTCGACACCTAAAATTAGGGTCGGTCGGGTTACTAGAAACAAACAATTTTTTCTGGCCTTACCAGCTTTAAAATTTAAAGGGACATACCCAGGATAAAATCATAAAAAAATCGGTGATTTTATTTTGGCTTATTAATATGACCATACGATGTAAACATGTCCATAAACTAGAACTGCAACAGTTTTAAATTTTTGTGCTGCGCATTTACCAGTTAGGCTTGATATAGAGACGAAATTGCCGTATTTCTTATTTTTGACATGCTTGTCCAAAATAAGAAATCAGGAATAATATGATTTTAGACTGGGTAGGGGACTTTTAAAAATTAAGAAGTAATGCAACAATTAATTTTTGAAATAAATAAATCCGAAACGGTTAGAAAGGCAAACTTTTTTTCAGAGTGATTTCCTGGCATTTAATATGTATACAGGGGAGGTTTAAACCAAATATAAAAAATCTACGGAAATAGTCAAACAATTTATGGTTGATGCACAGATGCACAGAAAACAATAATTCAATTGCCAGATATAAATTGTCATCAAAAATCAAAATATTTTTCTCGTCATTTCGAAATTACATCAGCAATACCAGCTTTAAGCCTTTCATGGACCGACTTTAGATATGAGAATCCGACGTCTAAAGTAGATCCTTGCACTGAAAATAGTAAAATATTCATAATGGCCCATAACATACTGATTGGTATTCAAAAGAAGCGGAAAGAGCTGACTTAAGACATTTATGATGATTTTAAATTAAAAAAACCTTTGGTGTCCATGGTTTAGACAAAAATATTTCAGAGTTAAATGAATAAAAAATATCAGCTGACAATTAACAGGACGAGAATTAGCCGTAGTGAAGGCAGTAATGCACACCTTCAACCTCTGATGAGTTTTGAGCATTGTGTTCGGTGAACTAACACACTTGAACACACATCATCGGTAACCCGAGCTCGTGGTACAAAACAACCCCGGGGCCGAAATCACCTAAAGTAAGACGCACCTGTCAAAATAAGGCGGATCCTCTCTGCGTTTCAGGAAACGATCTGATCCGTTGAATTCGCCACTCAGACGGATTTATATTCAGGGCTGTGGCTACCGAGCAAACACAAGATATTGAACCAATGTTGTCTTAATGTTGGGCCAGTGTCGTAGACGGTGGACCAACATTAAAACAACTTTGGATCAATGTATCGTGTTCGCTGGCTTTACTCCGGAAACAGTTACATGATGCTGCCCCAATGTTGGTTTAATGTTGGCTCAACGTCGCAGACGGTGAGCCAACATTAAACCACACTGGGCACCGTCTCTTTTAAGCTGGGTGCAGTGAGATGAGCGTTGTTTCACAGCATACGATCCACAACGTTGTACTAATGTTGCAGCAAAGTATCAGAAGCTGCAGCAACGTTGGACCAAGGTTGTGTAGTTGATTGGAGCCAGTTGGTGAAACTACAGCATCGAGTTTCCTGGAAACAGATTACAGAAAAGTAAGAAATCCCCATTGTGGCTCCAAAGGAAGAAATCCCCATTGTGGCCCCAGAGGAAGAAATCCCCATTGTGGCCCCAGAGGAAGAAATCCCCATTGTGGCCCCAGAGGAAGAAATCCCCATTGTGGCCCCAGAGGAAGAAATCCCCATTGTGGCCCCAGAGGAAGAAATCCCCATTGTGGCCCCAGAGGAAGAAATCCCCATTGTGGCCCCAGAGGAAGAAATCCCCATTGTGGCCCCAGAGGAAGAATCGATTAGAATTTGAAGAGTAACTATTCTGTGAAACTCAATGACTTTGACCACCGAGCTGGCTAATACAATGAAGTATGGGGGAGGGGTGTTATATAACCTTGTTTTCACCGAGTGACGTCACTGAGTTTCACAGAATGAAGTCTAGGGGAGGGTGGTCTTATATAACCTTGTTTGAGTTTCACAGAATGAAGTCTGGGGGAGGGGTGTTATATAACCTTGTTTTCACCGAGTGACGTCACTGAGTTTCACAGAATGAAGTCTGGGGGAGGGGTCTTATATAACCTTGTTTTCACCAAGTGACGTCACTGAGTTTCACAGAATGAAATATAGAGGAGGGGGGTCTTATATAACCTTGTTTTCACCGAGTGACGTTTCACAGAATTAGAGATGGGAGGAGTATAGTGTGATATCACGTTTACAACCCTATCAGCAGATTCTACACGTTACCATCTGGTCACTGGATATGTTGGTTGACGAGGTGCCATTAGGACATGTTGGTTGGTTGGTTCATGTGCCATTTCAACTCCCCTGGGAGCAGACAGCACTGAGACCACCATATCTGTCCTCTCAGGGAGCCATTGTTACACCTGAGTTGAATGAAGCACACGAGCACGAAGTGACTTCAACACGCAAAGCCACGCACTACAGGCAGCAGTTATAGCGGACGGATATAAAAAAAATATTCAACTTTGTTATTATATAGCAATTTTACGTCACTCACTTACTAACCCTTACAGCGCTAAGGCCCACTTAACCCTTGTCCTGCTAAATTTTTTCAATTGTATTTTTAGTCATTTGAAGCTGGAATTGCTAACGCAATTTCCAGCTTCAAATGACGAAAAATATTACTATTTATGAAAAATAGACATGTCTAAAATTAAATTATTGGATCATCTAAGCATCTACTAAAAACTAAAAATAGGTGATATTTTGATTGATCTAAAACATCCTTAGCCCCGTATATATCCGGGCATAGCAGGACAAGGGTTAATGTTTAATGTGTTTTACCGGCAGGTTAATCATTGTTATTGGGAATGACATATGCTTAAGCATCTAGATTTGAAAAGGTCTCGTCGCAAATTAAACAAATAATGAGTAATTTCCACTCACTTCAATATTAGTAAATTCTGGGTACGAGAAGGTTATTTAGATATTTATAGAGGACAACTAAATCAGCGGCGTAGGAATAGTGCCTATTAGCCGTGTCGTCCTCTCCGAGGCCGTAGATTGATGTATTTGCTCTACCCGAAAATTCAACATGCCGGTGACTGAGAGCGATCTCGACCCCAAGGTCCGAAAAATATCCATAACTTTTTAATAACTGTGCGACCTCTGAGCTGAGCATGCGGGGATGGAATTGAAATGTTACTGATTCTAAAAAACACTATTTTCGACATGATTAGTCTGGGACAAGTAGAGATATGACCGTCCAAAGAAATGTCCCACGATTTTGTACGGGGTCAATCTGTGGCTGAAACCTGTTTCAGCCACTGGGGCTAAGTGCCTATACGGTACACCCCCCCCCCTCCAGTCGTGGTGTATGTTTTTATTGGGAATGAAATGAGCGCTTAACTCACATGTATAAACCATGCAAACCAAATGTGTTTTTTTCAATTTAAAATCATCATAACTGTCTTAGTTAGCTCTTTCTGATTCATATAAATACCTATGTTATGTGTGTACGAATCGATGATTATAACTATTTTTACTCTTCCGGTGCCGGGATAGACTTTATACGTCAGATTCTGACGTATAAAGAAGATCCCGCAGCTTTTGGGGTCAATCTGTGGCTGAAACCCTGTTCCACAGAAACCCTGTTTCAGCCACTGGGGCTAAGTGCCTATACGGTACACCCCCCCCCCCCCCTCCAGTCGTGGTGTCTGCAGTCCTACTCTGACGAGGAGAAGTGAACGCAGGCGCCCAGAACAGACGCGTCTAAATACTAGGAAATCTGAATCTCAGTCATCATGTTCAGTATCTGATCAGCAGTGGGTGGGTTCGACTCCCGTCTCTTAAGGTTAGTGTCATATTTTTATATTCTTCAGTTGAGTTATATTCTTTTCCTAGTCCAGTTTAGCTTATCAGTGCATATATATATGCGACTCGCACGCCTGCTTCGTACACAATAAATGCAATATATCTAACCAATGTTGATTTGATGTTGGACCAGCATCGCAGACGGTGGCCCAACATTAAAACAACATTGGCTCAACCTCTCGTGTTTGCCGGGTACATTCCACAGGCAAACGCCCCTCGATATGGCAGTCAAATCAGAAAGCTGGGCTAAGGTTGTTTTAATGCCAGGCCGGCCTCTGCGATATTGGCCCAGCATAGAAACAACCATTTGTTTGCCTGCCATATCGCTGAGTTGTTTACATCACGGCCATCAAACATAACCTACATTTCTCAGTTTGTTTATCGGAATTGAGTTGTTGTACGAGAGGTAGTCGATTAACCTGGTTGGTTGTTTTTATCAGACAGACTTACTGACAGACGGACGGACAGACGCTTATTTGACCATAGTTTTTACCATTAGCAATACCATTTCGATCTCTTACAAGGTGGCAGATACACCTATTTAGATCACATTTAAAAACCTCATAAGCTCATATTAGTGCACTCAACCTTCGGCTAAATGGTTTCGTAATCGAGCCGTTTCTTATGGAAAATAATGTGGAAGTGAGTTAGTGGATATTGCTCTACGTCGCTTTCTGCAGAATCATGGCAATCTCGCGACAGAACGAAGCCCGAGCTATGCCCTACTCTTTCTGAATGACTTTAAATGTTCCTTATAGTTCACAGTACCATAGACAGCACTGCACACTCCAGGCCTTTGAACAATTAGGAGCACTGTATATGCACAATCCCCGATAAAAAACATCAGATCCGCACGGGATTCGAACCCAGTACCTCTTTTTTTTCGAGCCACAACTGGACCGAATGAGCCATCCGGGCCGGCCGAAAAATAATACAGAAGATTTACACAGCAAACACGGGACGTTCGCCTAATGGTTTAACCCTTGTCCTGCTAGACCCGGATATATCGGGTTTTAAGCAGATTATAAGCCAAATAATATGTCACTGAAATGGATAATATAGTTTGTGGTAGATGCTTAGTTAGTCAAATAACTCAATTTAGAAGATGTATATTTTCGTAAATATCTATATTTTTCGTCATTTGAAGCTGGAAATTGCGTTAGCAATTCCAGCTTCAAATGACGAAAAATACAATTGAAACAATTCAGCAGGTAAACATTGGTCCACCGTCTATGAGGCTGACCCAACGTTAAACCAACATTGGGTGAACGTCTACTGTTGTTTGAGCAGATTATTGGGATGAGAAGTCGTCGATTTCTGAGTTTGTGCAAATCGGATTTCAAGCGGGCATTCCAGCGCAAAGGCCGTGTTTTTTTTAGAGCTACGTCATTGGCCCAGAATTGGCCCAGCATACAATTATCATAAACTCAACCACAGATATCGTCCCGGTAAACATATCACGTTGACCCAGTGTTGTTTTAATGTTGGGCCAGCGTCGTAGACGGTGGCCCAACATTAAAACAACATTGAGTCGAAGTCACAGTAAACAAAGAAAAACATTTGTATAACATTATACAATGTTGGACCAACGTCGAACACGTTGGGCCGGCGTTGTATAAATGGTATACAAATGTGTTGTGTTTACTGGCGTGTCGTGTTTGCTGGGGCGATACGTTTTAACGGTTTAGGTCTATTTTCCTTGGTTCATGTTGAGTCAATGTTAGGCCAGCTTTGTAGACGTTAGGCCAAAATCAACGAGACATTCTTTTAAAGATCTTTGACACGTCATTTAACTACCTTAATCCCAATGTTTGTTTAATGTTGGGCCACCGTCGGCGACGTTGGCCCAGCATTAAACCGGCATTGGCTAGACGTACATGTGCTGCTGAGAGGCATCAGGACTGGGGTCTACATCTGGTGGATCTGGGCATCAGATTGAGAGGTATACAGGATGGAGACGCCGGGATCACACGAGTTAACGTGGATGTAACGTGTAAAGGAATCAACAAAGAAGGGATTTTTGTATAAACCATGGAGACTATTGAAGTCATCATAAATGACTAAGTTAGCTCTTTCTGCTTCGTTTGAATACCTATGTTATGGGTCTAAGGCCATTAGAAATAGTTCACTCTTTCAGCGCGGGGGTCGACTTTAGACGTCAGAATCTGACATAGGCTATTTGGACGTCAGATTCTGACGTCTGAAGACGATCCCGGCACTGGAAGAGTTGAGGTGTAAATGAATCATCTAAGGAAAAAATAAAGGTGGCGATCATCGTGCTCGCATAATCATAATAGAGTTTTTAGCAACTGATTAAAATTATATTTAAATTCTAGGAATTTCCAAGACTGGAGGATGAGCCGACCACAAACTCGACTCAACAGAGCAGAGGATCGAACCCCCAGCACGCGGATTCCCAGTCTTTGAGCGGGCGGTGTCATTTAGAAACCAATGGATATCACGCTGCTGTTACGGATATCATCTCCAACCACAAAGAAGAGGGAGAAATGTGTTTCCCCCAAACCCTTCACTACAGAAAACATTTTAGGTGAACACTCAACTGATTGAATTACCGTGATAACCAAAGAATCAGAGTAAGCAGCCGACAGAGCCACCTGGTGAGTGACAAACAAACTTAAACCTTATTATTATTATTTATTCAACCTCCAAGCTGGGGACAGTATACATAGGCCTACATATCAGATTGGGTTACACATTAAAAACATACAACTGTAATACAAAAATATTACCAGTTAAAACATGATACACTTAAAACACAGAATAGCCTATTCTTTAATACTGATTAATATCTTGTAAGTAGATGTAACAGTTTATGGGACACAGATTCTCTGGATTGGATTGTCGGGTCCGTCAATATATTAGCAAGGGACTCTTCAATGCCACAAGTTGAAAATATTTTTGGCGATTTATATACATTCGCATTAAGAGTGCATAATAACGGAGAAACACCAATGTTTAAAATTCTGAAAAAAAGGGTTTAAGGACATATTTTACCACATATTTTACCAGAGACAATATATCTAGCCATAAAATGTGAACATAGATCTCTCATCGGAGAGTCAACCATCAAAATTCTAATGTTGATAATGCCTTCGAATACAAAACAGCCGCCGGCCTCGATGGCTCATTCGGTGACCAGAGCAACCAGGGGCAGATACAGAACTCGAAAGGGGAGGGGGGACGATTTAAAAAATACAAATTTTGATGTCAATCTATGTTTTTTCTCAGCAAACATATGAGGGTTTGACACTCTAAATTTACTAGGGTAGTGCCTCAACCTGAGGCACTACCCTAGTAAATTTAGGGTGTCACATACCCAGGGGCGGATCTAGCTTTTCACTGACGGGGGGGGGGTAAAACTTGACAAAGGAATATTTCACTGCAGGGCGGGGTCCAAAAAGCCCGTGTAACCAATTCATAAGGAAACCCCAAAGTAAGATAAAAAAAAATCGGGGGGGGGGGGGTAAATCCCCAAAACCACAGCAGTTTGGGCAACGTAGTTTTTGAAAAAGGGTTCAGGCCCTCAGCTTCTCTGACAACTGTCATTTCTGTGCCTACGACAACCAACATTTAATTTAATTTTCGTCGATTTCTCCGTCAATTACGAACCAATTTCTTTGAAATTTAGCACAGGGAATTTCCAAATTAATTTTCGTCGATTTCTCCGTCAATTATGAACCAATTTCCTTGAAATTTAGCACAGGGAATTTCCAAAGTCTTCTAAAATTTTGCAAATTTATATTTAATATTGCAAAAGTTAGACCATTTGACAAGTAATACAATTCTGGGATTAGTTTAAATGGGTTTAAAGAGGGACGTCGTAATTTTAAATTACTACATGTCAAATGGTCTAACTTTTGAAATACTGAATTTTCAGGGATATTAGGATTCTGTTAAAAAAAGATTTTTACAAAATTTCATGAAAATCAGTTGATAATTGACGGAGAAATCAACGAAAAACCTGCGCTACTGGTTAGTTGTGGTATATATAAAGCCAGCTCCGAGGTCACCAAATAGAAGTTAACCTTTCCATCTCTAAGAACGACTGCAGTCGTTATTAATCCGTATTATTTGCTGACCCAGCAAACACGAGGCGATGAAACAATGTTGTTTTAATGGTGGGCCAGCGTCGCAGACGGTGCCCACCATTAAAACAACATTGTTTCATCGCCTCGTGTTTGCTGCCGATTATATTACTGATATCGAGAACGAAATAAGTGCTTAAACATCAAGATTTGAAAATGGTTGGTCTCAAATTAAACAAATATGAGTAACTTTTATCGACTTGAAGTTGTGGGTCGCGATAGTCAGAAAACTTCAAGTGGGAGAAAATGTATATTATTTAATTTAGAGCTTTATTTATCAATTATAAAATTTTGCAACTAAATTAAAACAAAAGAAAAAATAGCGAATTTTGTTTTCTATAATTCAAAAATTAATTTTAAGAATAAAAGTTGAAACTCTGCACGCATACAGTTAAAAGAACTGTTCACCACTTGGCTCTTCTAAATACAAATCCCATACACCAGGTGGCTCTACTACATAGTCATACCGATCAACACACCAGGTGGCTCTACTGTATACAAATGCAACACACCAGGTGGCTCTAGTGCACATAAAACCAGAATAAATATTACAGCCGAAGCACAATATGAAGCACCAGCTCCCATGTTTTTTTCCCACTTATCAAGTCAAATGAATTCTGTCCCCTCAACATTAAAGGTACATATCTGAAAGTTTAAAATATGAAGTTCATACAATTAAAGAGCTCCGACTGCGTCATAATCCACCTTTTAAAAAATAACCATCAATTGATGGCAGACCCCTCAGCTGTAGGTTATGTCCATCACTCACTCACTCACTCACTCACTCACTCACTCACTCAGTGAGCACTCACTCAGTGAGCACTCCCTCAGTAAACACTCACGACACGACACGACACGACACGACACGACACGACACGACACGACACGACACATGACAGCGAGACAGTGATGCCGTCTACTTTTACTCTAGAGATTCATATATAACTATCACAAATTGTTTCCTCATTAGTGAGATGTTAACAGTTTTTCCTCTGTCTACAGTGACAGTAATTGCACAAAAATGATCATCAGCCAACTCACAAAAACGAAACATGGATTACCCGATATGCTTAACGTCATTGTGCGTCACATTACATGCATATCACAATGTAGTCTCTTTCCAACAGAAGCTGGTAATTTTCAGTGATGGTCTGATGGGTATTTTTTTAAATAACACCTGTCCCTATTTAATTTACAACGGCAATACGCGTGTTACTGGGCGGGGGCCCTAGGGTAGTGGTTAGCACCGCTGCCTTTCACGCCAGAGTTCGGGGTTTGGTTCCCGGTCTCGGCGGTTTGAAAGAAACAAAAATGTTTCTTCCCCATCCACGTGTGAAAGTTAGTATTGTGGGGAGCCTCCGTGACCGAGAGGTAGCGTGCTCGGCCTCAGACCGCCAGGACCCGAATTTCGAATCCTGTGTCTGGAGGAAAGTGTCATCTCAATCATCTCACCATCCTCAGGAGGTTCTCCTGGCCCAGTTTAGCCTATATGTGCACAAAGGTGGCCTAAAGCCCGATTCATTTCATTTCATTTATACGCGTGTTACTACGGCATGAGGGGCAATGTAAACGTAATGATGACTGCACGGCGCGGATCATGTATGATGGATAATATATTAATCCCTTAAAGCAATGAATTTTTTTTATGTAAACCATGGAGACCAAAGGGTTTTTTTCAATTTGAAATCATC
The DNA here is from genome assembly GCA_964017125.1 of Flabesymbios commensalis. Lineage (NCBI taxonomy): Eukaryota > Metazoa > Annelida > Polychaeta > Terebellida > Flabelligeridae > Flabesymbios > Flabesymbios commensalis. The sequence continues at coordinate 83,811,599 of OZ024911.1, forward strand.
ATAACTGTCTTACTCTTAGTTAGCTCTTTCTGATTTTCTTGAATACCTATATGTTGTGGGTCTACGGCCACTATAAATATTTTTACGCGCGGGGATCGACTTTAGACGTCAGAATCTGACGTCTACAGACGTTAGATTCTGACGACTAAAGTCGATCCCCGCGCTGTAAGAGTTAAGTCGGGGCACCACCTTAGGAGATTGTGAAGTCCCCCTATACATATATTTGAGTGTGAAATACGGATATAGGGGCAATTTTGATCGATGTTGAGGCATTTTGTTTTTGTAAAGATATCTCATGACCCCCCCCCCCATGGTATCTCATTGTAGACCGTGGTATCTCATTGTAGACCATGGCATCTCTATGCAGACCATGGTATCTCATCGCAGACCATGGTATCTCATTGCAGACCATGGTATCTCATTTTAGACCATGGTATCTCTTTGTAGACCATGGTATTTCAATGCAGAGCATGGTATCTCAATGCATACCATGGTATCTCAATGCAAAACCATGGTATTTCAATGTAGACCATGGTATCTCATTGTAGACCATGGTATCTCATTGTAGACCATGTTATCTCATTGTAGACCATGGTATCTCATTGCAGACCATGGTATCTCATTGCAGACCATGTATGTCATTGCAGACCATGGTATCTCAATGCAAACCATGGTATCTCATTGCAGACCATGGTATGGTATCTCATTGCAGACCATTGTGTCTCATTTTAGACCATGGTATCTCAATGCAAACCATGGTATCTAATTGCAGACCATGGTATCTCATTGCAGACCATGGTATCTCATTGAAGACCATGGTATCTTATTGCAGACCATGGTATCTCATTGCAGACCATGGTATCTCATAGCAGACCATGGTATCTCATTGTAGACCATGGTATCTCATTGCAGACCATGGTATCTCATTGTAGACCATGGTATCTCCATGCAGACCATGGTATCTCATTGTAGACCATGGTATCTCCATGCAGACCATGGTATCTCATTGTAGACCATGGTATCTCATTGTAGACCATGGTATCTCATTGTAGACCATGGTATCTCAATGCAGACCATGGTATCTCATTGCAGACCATGGTATCTCATTGCAGACCATGGTATCTCCATGCAGACCATGGTATCTCATTGCAGACCATGATATCTCATTGTAGACAATGGTATCTCATTGTAGACCATGATATCTCATTGTAGACCATGATATCTCATTGTAGACCATGGTATCTCATTGTAGACCACGGTATCTCAATGCAAACCATGGTATCTCATCGCAGAATATGGTATCTCATTTCAGACCATGGTATCTTATTGCAGACCATGGTATCTCATTGTAGACCATGATATCTTATAGCAGACCATGGTATGTCATTGTAGACCATGGTATCTCATTGTAGACCATGGTATCTCATTGTAGACCATGATATCTGCATTGCAGACCATGGTATCTCATTGCAGACCATGGTATCTCATTTCAGACCATGGTATCTCATTGCAGACCATGTTATCTGCATTGCAGACCATGGTATCTCATTGCAGACCATGGTATCTCATTGTAGACCATGTTATCTCATTGTAGACCATGGTATCTCATTGTAGACCATGGTATCTCATTGTAGACCATGGTATCTCAATGTAGACCATGGTATCTCAATGCAGACCATGGTATCTGCATTGCAAACCATGTTATCTCATTGTAGACCATGGTATCTCATTGAAAACCATGGTATCTCATTGCAGACCATGGTATCTCATTTCAGACCATGGTATATCATTACAGACCATGTTATCTGCATTGCAGACCATGGTATCTCATTTCACACCATGGTATCTTATTGCAGACCATGGTATCTCATTGTAGACCATGATATCTTATAGCAGACCATGGTATATCATTGTAGACCATGGTATCTCATTTCAGACCATGGTATCTTATTGCAGACCATGATATCTCATTGTAGACCATGATATCTTATAGCAGACCATGGTATATCATTGTAGACCATGGTATCTCATTTCAGACCATGGTATCTCATTGCAGACCATGGTATCTCATTGTAGACCATGATATCTTATAGCAGACCATGGTATATCATTGTAGACCATGGTATCTCATTTCAGACCATGGTATCTCATTGCAGACCATGTTATCTGCATTGCAGACCATGGTATCTCATTGCAGACCATGGTATCTCATTGTAGACCATGGTATCTCATTGTAGACCATGGTATCTCATTGTAGACCATGGTATCTCATTGTAGACCATGGTATCTCATTGAAAACCATAGTATCTCATTGCAGACCATGGTATCTCATTTCAGACCATGGTATATCATTGCAGACCATGTTATCTGCATTGCAGACCATGGTATCTCATTTCAGACCATGGTATCTTATTGCAGACCATGGTATCTCATTGTAGACCATGATATCTTATAGCAGACCATGGTATATCATTGTAGACCATGGTATCTCATTTCAGACCATGGTATCTTATTGCAGACCATGATATATCATTGCAGACCATGGTATCTCATTGCAGACCATGGTATATCATTGTAGACCATGGTATCTCATTGCAGACAATGGTATCTCATTGAAAACCATGGTATCTCATTGTAGACCATGGTATCTCATTGCAGACCATGGTATCTCATTGAAAACCATGGTATCTCATTGTAGACCATGGTATCTCATTGCAGACCATGTTATCTGCACTGCAGACCATGCTATCTCATTGCAGACCATGGTATCTCATTGTAGACCATGGTATATCATTGTAGACCATGGTATCTTATAGCAGACCATGGTATCTCATTGAAAACCATGGTATCTCATTGCAGACCATGTTATCTGCATTGCAGACCATGATATCTCATTGCAGACCATGGTATCTCATTGTAGACCATGGTATCATAGCAGACCATGGTATCTCATTGTAGACCATAGTATATTATTGTAGACCATGGTATCTCATTGCAGACCATGTTATCTGCATTGCAGACCATGATATCTCATTGCAGACCATGGTATCTCATTGTAGACCATGGTATTTCATTGCAGACCATGTTATCTGCATTGCAGACCATGATATCTCATTGCAGACCATGATATCTCATTGCAGACCATAGTTATGGTTTACAATGAGATGAGATACAGCACCCAACTTACACCGAGTACGGTATGTAGTGTCACCAACCACCCAACAACAGCATGTGCATCTCAGCACACACCACACAGGTGTCTGTCTGCCCCCCCCCCCCCCCCCCCCCCCTATGAGTATGAAGTGTTCTCGAAAGCCCAAACAATTCTACCTGCAGGAAATTAGGACTACATTGCACACCCAACTATTACCCCTCATTTCCCGTCGCCTTAAGGTGAGAATTCCTGTCGCAATTCATACCTCAATGTGACAAAATGAAATGAAATGAATGGGGTTTTAGGTCACCTTTGTGCACATATAGGCTAAACTGGGCCAGGAGAATCTCCTGAGGATGGTGAGATGACACTACCCTCCAGAAACAGGATAAAATCGAGCCCTAGCGGTCTGAGGCCGAGCACGCTACCTCTCGGTCAGGGAGGTTCCCCGCAATATAGTCCTCACGAGTGAGCGAGGAAGAAACATTTACTTCTTTGAAACTTGAAGTCAGAGCTGCGGACGAACACGCGATCTCCGACTTTCCAAGAAGGCAGTTTTAACCACTGCACAATGCCCCCGCCTCAAGGTAATGGGAAATGACCAGATGCACCTCTAACCTAAATAATCCTCGCGGCGTTTTTTTTACAACGAAATGAATGTAGGAGATATTAACAGGCATGTTATTATGAGAACACAATGGCGTGTGCCCTGGCTTGTCCCGATCACCGGAATCCGCGGAATAATAATTATCACATGTCATACTCGTTTATAACTGGCTTTTCGCTGATGGTGACCTCTGTCAATGTCAGAGTCTCCTCAGGACAAAAGATACATTGAACCAATGGTGGTTTAACGTTGTCCCACCGTCTGCGTAGTTGGCCCAACGCTAAACCAACATTGGTTAAGTGTATCATGCATGCGGTGATCCTACATACCCAGTAAACACTCTACATTAATACTCTGGTGGCGCAATGTTGGGACAGCGTCGGAGACGGCGGCAAACATTGAGCCAGCATAGAGCTAATGTCACAAGGTACACAGTAAACACTAGACATAATGGCCCTGACAACTCCCCACACTACAAAGTGTCACCACTATGATACCTCGACTGGCAACCATGACAATGTCTCGACAGAGGGAAGCTCGAGACGATGACCTACTCTTATCCAAAGTCTTCATGAGTTCTTTGTAGTGCACAGTACCATAGACAACACTGCATACTCCAGACATCTGAACAGTTTGGAGCACTGTATATGCACAACCTCCATGACAACATTAGACCCGGCCGAGATTCGAGCTAAGTATCGCACCTAATGAGCCACGGGTATCAATGGCCTTACCTAGGCTATATATCCACTTGGCCAGGCAATCCGGCTGGGGTGAAATCTACCATTCATTAACCTTACAGTGCGGGGATAGACTTTAGACGTCAGATTCTGACGTCTAAAGTTGATCCCTGCACTGTAAAGCTGGTTTTCCATGCAGTCGTTCATCGCCAGCGTGATCCGTTACTTTTTAAAGTTTTAAACGCCGCACGTACTTTCATCATTTGCTATTTCCATGTTTCCGTGTAGCGTCAAGAGTCAGCGATTAAAAAATCGCTCAGTGAGCGATTTTTCAACGCTCTAACGCCTCATACCCAGGGAAATAATATTAGTTTCAGGGTTTTTCCCAGGCTATATTGCGCTCGGCAGGATAAAAACGCTCGTCTTTATGGCGGCGTTTATCGCTGGCGTTAGCGAAAGGATAACGTCACTCCAACACGGAAAACCGGACATATTTGTGATGGACGTAGACCCATCACATACATGTTGTAGGTATTCAAATAAATCGAAATGAGACAAATGAGACATTAATGATGATTTCTAATTGAAAAAAAAACCTTTTTGTCTCCATGCATGGTAATATACAGAAATATTTCAGCGCTTTTAGGGTTGATTCTTACAGTGCGGGGATCGACTTTAGTCGTCAGAATCTGACGTCTACAGAGGTCAGATTCTGACGACTAAAATCTATCCCAGCACCGGGAGAATTAAAATATTTATAATGGCCGCATACCCATAACATAGGTATTCAAATGAACCGGAAAGAGCTAACTAAGACGTTTATGATGATTTCAACTTGAAAAAAACCCTTTGGTCTCCATGATTTTCATAAAAAAATCAGCGTTGAAATGGTTAATCATATTTCATTGATCATATTTCGTCTGTCATATTGACCACAGTTGATGCTGCGTCACGGTGATACAAGAAAATAGGGTTGAAAATAGCATAGATTACCCAGGTTATTCACGCAAATTCCGGGATCTGTAGACTAGTGCCGTGTGATCAGTTACGCAATTAGACTAATCTCGTACAATAAATGTTTCCAAGTCAATTTAAATACCTAGTAAACATGGTAAATGACACTGTGAAATTGATAACATAGTCTGTAGCAGATGCTCATTACCTTAAGGTGATCTATCACCCCTTATATGGTATGAATAATTATGTCCATATATGGGGTGATTGGCTATCACGTGACCCTCTCAGAGGGTCACATGATAGCCAATCACCCCATATAAGGAAACACTTGTGCCCCATCTTGTGGCAACTTTGATTTATTTGTCACAAAATTATTCATACTATATAAGGGGTGATAGATCACCTTTAAACAAAAACCGCTGACATATTGTTGTATAACCCATGGGGACCAAATGGTGTTTTTTTAAATTAAAATCATCATAAATGTCTTAGATACCTCTTTCCGCTTCATTTGACCTATGTTATGAGTCTACGACCACTATAGATTTTGTTTCAGTGCGGGGATCGACTTTATACGTCAGAATAAAGTCGGTCCCCGCGCTGATAGGGTGAATAAAATAATAGTGAAATGTCTATTTTTTAAAGATAGAAATATTACTCGTCATATGAAGCTGGAAAATGAAATGAATCGGGCTTTAGGCCACCTTTGTGCACAGATAGGCTAAACTGGGCCAGGAGAACCTCCTGAGGATGGTGAGATGATTGAGATGACACTGTCCTCCAGACACAGGATTCGAAATTCGAGCCCTGGCGGTCTGAGGCCGAGCACGCTACCTCTCGGTCACGGAGGCTCCCCATATGAAGCTGGGAGTCGCGTTAGCGATTTCTAGCTTCATATGACGAGGAAAAGAAGGAACCAATTCAGCTGGACACTCGAAACTACGGAAGGCGGTCAAACAACTACTCTGTTATATCTGCCCTAAAATTACTCATTCAGTCCCGTTTTGACTCGAAACTCAGATGTACTGGGTTCGAGTCCCGGCCGGGTCGGATATCCGGCATCGAGGTTGTGCATATACAGTGCGTCAAACTGTTCAAAGGCCTAGAGTGTGTAGTGCTGTTTATAGTACTGTGCACTATAAAGAACCCTTTAAGTCATTCAGGAAGAGTAGGGCATAGTCCCGACTTCGGGCTTCCTTCTGTCGCGATATGGACATGATTGTGAAGAAAGCGACGTAAAGCAATATTCAATCACTCTGAAAAAGAAAAGTCTTAGTCTTTTTTAATTTTTATCCAGACGAAAATGCGGGATCTGTTGAAGTTGCACGTCGTCCTGGTATTCGTTGGCCTACGTGACAGCAGAATGAGATTTATGCTTTGTGTCAACACGGCTGACGTAGTGTGTTAAATGGTCAGGACGGTAAGACATACAAAATCCAGGAAAAAAGTTGACGACCTTCAGCCTAGGACAGTCTGTCACATTAGGCCTTATAACGCTAAGCACAAATACATAGGCGTTTTTAATCTGTGTTATCAGCTGGCTAAATCACTATTATTAGGAATGAAATAAGTGTATGTACATCGACATTTGTAAATGTTCCGTGTCAAATTAAACAAAAATGTCAATAATTTTCACCCACTTGAAGTTGTCGGTCGCGGTAGCGAGAGACAACTTCAAGTGGTTGGAAATTTAGATTTTTATGATGCAGGGTTGGAATCGATCATGGGTGTCACCGTTGTCATCTCGATAGACAGGGAAAAAAATCATGTGTAATTTACAGTGGCGGCGGCGGATCCAGAGGGCTCGCCACTTAATGTGGATCTGATGACCGGAGTTCCAGCGAACACGTCAAGTTGTCTTTTTTTCATCTTCTCAGCACTCTAACTGTATTTGAACTGCAATCTATGGCAGTTATCATATGTCATGTGTGACTTGATCGTGTGAGAAAATACAAACGTTGTACATTTTCCTTGAGAATGATATGTGGAAAAACAGCCAATGAATAAGGTAATATTCATTGGACGAGTGCTGTATTTTCCCATATCGCACTCAAATGAACACCGTTTGCATATCTTATCAGTTTATGGTTATGTTTTTGAGCTTGTTTTTTTCTATTTTTAAATTTTAATAATGTTTCCAACTTTTCAAGCCATTTTCAGGTCAGATAAACACGATTTCAAAACATTCCTTAAGTTATTTTTTACTGATTTTTCACGCCCAAGACTTGGTCGTGTTCATTGTGACGCAATATAATACCTTCCATTAAACACGTTGAACACGTTGAAGCAGTCTCTGCTACTGATAAACTCTCATCCTGCGAAATTAAATAATATACATTTTCAGCCACTTGAAGTTGTGTCTCGCTACCGCGACCCACAACTTCAAGTGGCTGAAAATTACTCATAATTGTTTAGTTTTAAACTAAACATTTGCAAATCTCGATGTTTAAAAACTCATTTTATTCCCAATAACAGTGATTTAATCTACTAATAAAACTGATTAAAAACGACAATACTCGTGATCAGCAGGCAGAGGGTTAAAATTGTTTCGCTAAAACACAGTTCACCAGATAGCAATATTGGAAAAATTTACCTCTTTTTTTGGCCGATTGTTGTAGATCAAGTGCGAGAAAATTACTCATATTTGTTTAATTTGAGACCAAACATTTGCAAACGTTGCTGTTTTTTTAAACATACATTTAATTCGCAATAACCGTGCTAATAAAACATATTAACAAGAAACTTGTGTAAATTGATTTTATTTTTTAAGTTAGATAACATAATGGTTACCCTTAAAGATATAACTTATAAGAAGTTGTCTCTCGCTGCCGCGACACACAATTCCGAGTGGGGGGGGGGGGAATGCTTTCATTTGTAGAATTTGAACCAAAATAAATGACAATGTAGCAAATTTAATGCTCATGACATTTCTCCTTCAAAATGTGCTGTTTGAAGAAATCAAAATGCTGTAAACGTGGACAGACACGATCCCATTAAAACGCTTAGAGTCATTACAGTCGTTTTTTAATCCGTTTTATTAGCCGCTTGAATCCCTGTTTGATCTCAAATTAAACATTTGTGAGTAATTTTTTAAAGTTGTGGGTCGCAGTAGGAGACACAAAAAGTGGGTAAAGATTTAAATAAAGTAAGTTTAACCCTCACGTCACGACTTTAGACGTCAGAATCTGACGTCCACGTCTAAAGTCGATCACCGCACCGAAAAAAGTCGATCACCGCACCGAGTAAAACTATTGATAATGACCGTATAATTATAACATAGGTATTCAAATGAAGCGGAAAGAGCTGACGTTTTTGATGATTTCAAATTAAAAATACCCCTTTGGTCTCAATGGTTTATACAAAAATATTTCAGACTTCTCACCTGAATCATCTTCACTGTCGGTGGCCCTGATCTCTGCGGGGGGTGTGCACCTGTTAATCCTGGGAGGCCCCTTAATATTGTTACAGTGATCCATGGTCCGCGGCTCAGGCCTCTGTCTGGTCGGGGGGGGGGGGGGGGTGTAGGTGAGGGCTCTGTCTCAGGATCTGTAAGTGTCAGGATGGTGGGTGGACAGTGTGAACAGGCTTTATATACCACGTCCTCTAAACCCTTAGAGCACTGAAGTAGACATTCGGTGTTTAACCCTTAGAGCACTGATGTCGACAAAGTAGACATTCTGTGTTTAACCCTTAGAGCACTGATTTTGACAAAAGTAGACATTCTGTGTTTAACCCTTAGAGCACTGATGTCGACTACAGTAGACATTCTGTGTTTAACCCTTAGAGCACTGATGTCGACAAAAGTAGACATTTTGTGTTTAACCCTTAGAGCACTGATGTCGACAAAAGTAGACATTCTGTGCTTAACCCTTAGAGCGATGATGTCGACAAAGTAGACATTCTGTGTTTAACCCTTAGAGCACTGATGTCGACAAAAGTAGGCATTCTGTGTTGAACCATTAGAGCACTGATGTCGACAAAAGTAGATATTCTGTGTTTAACCCTTAGAGCACTGATGTCGACAAAAGTAGACAGTCTGTGTTTAACCCTTAGAGCACTGATGTCGACAAAAGTAGACATTCTGTGTTTAACCCTTAGAGCAATGATGTCGACAAAAGTAGACATTCTGTGTTTAACCCTTAGAGCACTGATGTCGACAAAAGTAGACATTCTGTGTTTAACCCTTAGAGCTCTGATGTCGACAAAAGTAGATATTCTGTGTTTAACCCTTAGAGCACTGATCTCGACAAAAGTAGACATTCTGTGTTTAACCCTTAGAGCACTGATCTCGACAAAAGTAGACATTCTGTGTTTAACCCTTAGAGAACTGATGTCGACAAAAGTAGACATTCTGTGTTTAACCCTTAGAGCACTGATATCGACTACACTAGACATTCTGTGCTTTTACTAGCACCTGTATGGACCCCTCATAACCAGTTGTTAAAAGTAGATATGCCTGTAATCCTGAAACACTTGATATATGCTGGGACTTAAATTATAGGTGGGCACCACTAACAGCCAGGGGTGGATCCCGGAGCAGGTACTTACGGGAGGGGGGGGGGGGGGTTTGGGGGGGAGAGGCGGTCAGCAAAAATTCGCCACAAAAAAAGAATTGTTTTATATGGCGTTGAGAGGGGCCTAGGGGCGGGGTTGTGTTATACTGAAGTGTCAAACTGTTTTTTACCTTTGCCAAACAACAGTAAATGCTTCCCAGCAAACACAAAACATGTGTATAGCATTTATACAATGCTGGGTCAACGTCGAAGACGTTCGCCCAGCATTGTATAAATGTTATACAAATGCTTTGTATTTGCTGGGTTACTTCTAACGTCTACAGTTACTTCTAGAATCACCATGTGAGGTCAAATGACCGTAACTGCTGACTAGCAGCTACGGTTATTTGCACGGCAAAGTTAAGCAGTTACTGCTGTTTTGCTCCACACTACATTATTAGTGTCATGCTGAAACCAAAAGGCAGTAACTGCTGCCTTCTACAGTCAGCAGTTACCTCTATTTGTTTTTACATGTCTGGTTGTGTTTGTATGTTGTATGTTTCATTTTGCGCTCGCATTCGCGCGTTGGTTTGTTTTACGCTACGGTTTTTACTTAATGATGTCATGCTATAGTGTCAAAATGTGCCAAAACCTGCCTTAAAATTATTAATATAAGGAACAAAGTGATAAATTATGTAAGATAATTCATGAATATAATTAGGTATGGGAATGTATGTACTTATGTATGTACGTATTTGAGTATGTATGCAAATATGCAAAACGTTTTACATGTCTTCCATAACTTTTATTTCTGATTACCATGTTTTTATGTATGTCTTGAATGTCTCAGTATGTGTCTCCCACAACTCAAACTCTGAGTAATCTTTGTAAAATAGGAGTGGGACTTTAATAAATGATTTATTACTACGCTTTATGTGGGTGGTAGCAGCCATTGACATTAACGTCCGACCGGCCGCCCGAGGCAGGTTAAAAAGGCCCAGGTCGGATAAACTGTCAACATCGGCCGCCCGAGTGGTCGGGTAAAGTTTTCATATATTCTATTTGCCGTACCACTTCCAGGTCCACTTGAAAGTTACCAGGGCAGACAAAAATCACAGTTTTACCTGCCCTGTTGTCTAGTATTAATAAATCATAATGTCAATGGCTGTAGTAGTAGTAGTAAATCATTGCTCTACGTCACTTTTCGGCACAAATGGCCTTTTAAGTTACATTGTAATACGATAAAAACGTTGTAGTCAATTGATGAGATGAATGATGTACAGATGATGATGTGAGGGTGGGGGTGATAGGGCATGGTGGGTTACTGAGAGCGTTTTCCTTCGCTCGCCCGATAAGGGGTTCTGGGCATGTCTAGGGGATATACCCCCAGACATGCCCAGACGGCCGGAGACTTGGGTTTCGCTGTGCAATTTAATGCTGAAACTCCGTGGCATTTCGCGCAGCTCCACTATCCTCGGGTCGGATAGTCCCTCAGAGTAACAATAGGTGAGCGGGTGGGTGGGTGAGTGAGTGAGTGAGTGAGTGAGTGAGTGAGTGAGTGAGTGAGTGAGTGAGTGAGTGAGTGAGTGAGTGAGTGAGTGAGTGAGTGAGTGAGTGAGTGAGTGAGTGAGTGAGTGAGTATTGCCTTACGTCGCTTTCTGCAGAATCGTGGCAATATCGTAGGAAGCCCGACAGAAGGATTATACCCTACTCTTTTCAAATTAGTTTAAGGGCTCCATAGTGCACAGTACCATAGACAGCACTGCATATTCCAGGCCTTTTGAACAGTTTCGAGCACTGTACATGCAGGATGACAAATATCCGACAAGGCCGGCATTCGTACCCAGTACCCAGTTTCGAGCCACAACCGGCCCGAAGGCGCTGACCAGAGGTCACAATGTATACTGAGAACAGCAGTAACGGTTGACTTTCAAGGAAGTGGCTACTGCTGCTTGCCGTGCAGTGAACGGTAACTCAGCCCCAGCAAACATGTTGACCAAATGTTTGTTCAATGTTGGCCCGATTTCGTAGACGGTGGGCCAACATTGAATCAACATTGAGGCAACGTATTGTGTTTGCTGGGTCAAAGCAGCGCAGCAGTTATTACTGTTCGGCTAAAAGTGCAATGCAGTTCTTTGCAGTGTAAAGTCAAAAGGCAGTATCTGCTTACTTGTACGTGAGCAGATACTGCCTTTTGTCGGTATGAGTCTTCGCACGCACATCTTCATTCTATCACGCCGTCATAATATTCATTCCACACTGACTGGATAACGATGATGAGACAGAATGTGTGACACCGGTATAATGGTCTGTATGCATAATATCAGCAACTTATAATATACACCATACCATGCATACTATCAAAAATGCATAATACAGATTATGCATTTCTGATAGTATACATCATATCATTAACAAGTACGATGAGTGATGCCAAGCATCATGCTGACTAACAGTACATGAATAATATATTTCTCCGTCAATTCTAAACCGATTTCCTTCCTTCCGATTGCAAAGGCCATTTTCTGTTCAAATTCTAACAGCCCTGCAAATTTCGTAAAATTATATAGCGTATTTCAAAAGTTAGACCATTTGACATGTAGTAAATTGAAAGTACGACGTCCCTCTATATTAAACTAATACTAGAATTGTATTACATGGCAATGGCCTTACTTTTGAAATATTATATATAATTTTGCGAATTTTTCACCCCTGTTGGGTTTTAATAGAAAATGGCCTCTGCATAATTACAAGGAAATCGGTTTAAAATTGACGGAGAAATCGCCGAAAATCATGCGATCCTGGTTGATCATTTTTAATTTGACGGCGAGTATATACTTATATTGAAAGGCTCGGTGAAGATCGAAAGGTAGCTCAGCCTGTCACATGACGAGATCGACCAATCACCGCCGTCATTCAGTTGTTATTTAAATTAGCTGGAGATACTTTAAACAATGTTCCCTCTCTGCAAAAAATATCACCAGATTGATGAAACTTTCTCAATTAAGTATTTGTTCCCGGTCGTTGATAAATGTGTTTACCCTTCAACCGCCAAATTAATGAATTGCTATTTTCACCCACTTGAAGTTGTGTCTCGCTGACGCGATTCACAACTTCAAGTGGGTGAAAATTATTCAGATTTGATAAAATGAAGGTCAACGATTCAGAAATCTGGCTGATTGATGTCACGTTTTAGCTTCAGCATTTTCAAAAGCTGATGTGTAAAGTGCTAATAAAAAATGTAAAAAACGAGCATACTTGAGACCGGTGGGTAAAGGTCAAGTAAGATTCACTGCTGTTAGAAAACATCAACCCTTGTCCTGCTAGACCCGGATATATACGGTTTTAAGCATATTTTAAGCCAAATAATATGTCACTGAAATGGACAATACAGTTTGTGGTAGATGTTCAGTTAGTAAAATGACACAGTTCAGAACATGTATATTTTCGAAAAATATCTATATTTTTCTCCATTTGAAGCTGGAAATTGCGTTAGCAATTCCAGCTTCAAATGGCGAAAAATGCAATTGAAACAATTCAGCAGGACAAGGGTTAATGGTCGTCTGACGTGTCGCCATGCTGTCTAGCTCCACATAAAGTGACGTAATTATCCACTTCAACCCCTGGATTTAAAACGTGTTAAGAGGTACGCCCAGCTAAATCAACGTATCTCATATAAATGCTTTTATCACATCTAAATCAACGTATGTCAACTCAGGTGTTACCGCGCAGCTAAATTTACGTATTTCACTTCAGCTATTACCGCACTCCCATCTTTACAATCATATAGCCATGTAGTCGGAACGATTGAATGATATTGTAATCTTCATTCTCTGAAAAACTGAACATTTGACGTCAGAATAGGAATTCGACAATAGTTCCCCGCAATGAAAGTGGTTAAATACACTTCTCTCCGATTTAATACAAATGTCATTTGCTCATTTCTTATGGGCGGCAAGCGGCGTGGGGACGTCTCATAGGGGGAATAAAATATTTAAAAAACTGAGAACCTTCCGATTAAAAAGAAATCTATGTGATGACTACGGGTCGAGAGGGTCATTATGTAACAAGACGTTGAATCAGTGTTGGTTTAGCGTTGGTCCAACGTCGTAGACGGTGGACCAACGTTAAACCAATAATGATTCAACATCTTGTGTTTGCTGGGTAACTGTCTTTAATCAGTTTTTTTATTGATCAGAGTGAATTACAGTTACTGGGAACGCAATGTGTGTCTAAACGTCAACATTTGCAAATGTGTGTCTAAACGTCAACATTTGCAAAAACTAAACAAATATGATTAAATAATACCCACATAAAGTTGTGGATCGCGGTAGCGAGACACAACTTCAAGTGGGTGAAAATTTAAATATAAAATGACTTGGCGGGGGAAGAGTTAAAGACTAATGTACTTTAACTTAAATAATGTAAATCTGGTAATATTCGCGAAGTTTTAATTTTCGCGAGGAGGACAAGTTCGCGAATTCAAGAATCTCGCGAAAACTATTTTTAATATAGCGTTACTAAAGAAAAATGAAAATTCGCGAATTCTGAACTTCGTGTAAAGTCACAAAATTAGAAATTCGCGAAAATTTAAACACGCGAATATTACCAGATCTACAGCATAGCGTTGGTTCTCTAATGGGAAAATACAGCACTCCTTCAAAGAATAAAGTGTCCGACTTTAGGAACTCTACACCATTTGAATATCATAAATAAAAGTTCTAAGATATTTAAACGGTGCTTATTTTAATTATTTGTGGAAAAATACAGGGTTCGTTCATCATGTTCATTAATCCTTAAAGCGCTAAATTTGGTAATAGAAACAGTGGAGATCAAAGGGTTTATTTCAATTTTATATCATCATAAATGTCTCAGCTAGCTTTTTCCGCTTCATTTGAATACCTATGTTATGGGTCTACGGCCATAATAAATATTTCACTTTTGCAGTCCGGGGATCGACTTCAGACGTCAGAATCTGACGCCTACGTCAGATTCTTACGTCTGATTCTGACGTCTGAAGTCGATCCCCGCACTGAAAGGGCTCAATAATGTACGAGTGTTATACACCCTTTGATATCTAAACGGTGTTTATCTGAAATAAATGTGGGGGAAAAACAGCACACGTGTGCTCATGGAACGACGTGTGAGCCTTTAGGCGAACACCTCAGATCCTTGGACCAGCGCACATTCACCGTATTATCCCGCGCATTGAACAATTGCCTAGAAATAAAGAGTCACTATTGACTAATATCAGAAATAGATCTATTTCTGCTAATATTCATCATATATTTGTCATTTGAAAAATTAACAAGCTAGATCTAGCCTACTGCTTATTAATATAAATATTTGTCATTTGAAAAATTAACAAGCTAGATCTAGCCTACTGCTTATTAATAAGCTAATGTTAAAGGATTTGTAAATAGATAGATTAGTTTTAAAGCTATAGATCTAAGGCGAGCTAACGCTAAATCATGGGGCGGGGGCCCTAGGGTAGGGGTTAGCACCGCTGCCTTTCACGCCAGAGTTCGGGGTTCGGCTCCCGGTCTCGGCGGTTTGAAAGAAACAAAAATGTTTCTTCCCCATCCACATGTGAAAGTCAGTATTGTGGGGAGCCTCCGTGACCGAGAGGTAGCGTGCTCGGCCTCAGACCGCCAGGGCTCGAATTTCGTATCCTGTGTCTGGAGGACAGTGTCATCTCAATCATCTCACCATCCTCAGGAGGTTCTCCTGCCCAAGTTTAGCCTATATGTGCACAAAGGTGGCCTAAAGCCCGATTCATTTCATTGCTAGACCATGATCCTATTAATAAGCAGTAAATACCTTATTAATAGAAGCTAGAAATGGCGTCAGTTAAAACTGAACGACAAATAGAAGCAAACAATTCGGCAAAACAAGTGTCAAACTTAAATCATGTGACATTTTGTGAAGAGTTTAATATAAATCAGGTGACATTTGGTGTGTGCTGAGGGAGAAGGTCACACTTGTTTACGTCAAGGAGAAAGAACGGAACTCGATAGATTCGTAGATCCGAATGTACGAGTGGTCCGACGTCACTGGTGTATTTTAAAGGATGTTTACAGGATACGTAGTAGTCTCGTTCACCGTCATCATGACAAAGCTGAATACTCAAACAAGTCAAGATGTACAAGCAAGAGACGCCGAGCCAATGCTGTACCGATGTTGGCCCAGGGTCACAGACAATGGGCCAACATCAGACCAACATTGGGGTTTACTCAGTGTCGGATCCGGGTATATTTGTACACAAAATAAAAATAAACAACCAAACCTTACAACGCTGAAATATGTTTGTATAAACCATGGAGACCAAAGGGTTTTTCAATTTGAAATCATCATAAATATCTAGCTCTTTCTGCTTCATTTGAATACCCAATGTGAACGTTATAGGTCTACGGCCATTTACATTTTCAATTCTTTCAGTGCGCGGAAAATAGACTGGAATAAAGTTTATGACACAATTATCTGGAGCGCATGCTTTTCGTCGATTTCTCCGTCAATTCTGAGCCGATTTCAGTTTGTGGTAGATGTTCAGTAAGTAAAATAACTCAATTTAGAACATGTATATTTTCGAAAAATATCTATATTTTTCGCCATTTGAAGCAATTCCAGCTTCAAATGGCGAAAAATACAATTGAAACAATTCAGCAGGACAAGGGTTAATGGTCGTCTGACGTGTCGCCATGTAGTCTAGCTCCACATAAAGTGACGTAATTATCCACTTCAACTCCTGGATTTAAAACGTGTTAAGAGGTACGCCCAGCTAAATCAACGTATCTCATATAAATGTTTTTATCACATCTAATTCAACGTATGTCAACTCAGGTGTTACCGCGCAGCTAAATCTACGTATGTCACTTCAGCTATTACCGCACTCCCATCTTTACAATCATATAGCCATTTAGTCGGAACGATTGAATGATATTGTAATCTTTATTCTCTGAAAAACTGAACATTTGACGTCAGAATAGGAGTTCGACAATAGTTCCCCACAATGAAAGTGGTTAAATACAAGTTTCTCTCCGATTTAATACAAATGTCATTTGCTCATTTCTTATGGGCGGCAAGCGGCGTGGGGACGTCTCATGGGGGGAATAAAATATATAAAAAACTGAGAACCTGCCGATTGAAAAAAAAATCTATGTGATGACTACGGGTCGAGAGGGTCATTATGCAACAAGTATCAACAAGACGTTGAATCAGTGTTGGTTTAGCGTTGGTCCAACGTCGTAGACGGAGGACCAACGTTAAACCAATAATGATTCAACATCTTGTGTTTGCTGGGTAACTGTCTTTAATCAGTTTTTTTAATGATCACAGTTACTGGGAACGAAATGTGTATCTAAACGTCAACATTTGCAAATGTGTGTCTAAACGTCAACATTTGCAAAAACTAAACAAATATGATTAAATAATACCCACATAAAGTTGTGGAACGCGGTAGCGAGACACAACTTCAACTGGGTGAAAATTTAAATATAAGATAACTTGGCGGGGAAAGAGTTAAAGACTAATGTACTTTTACTTAAATACTGTAAATCTGGTAATATTCGCGAGGTATTAGGAAAAATGAAAATTCGCGAATTCTGAACTTCGTGTAAAGTCACAAAATTAGAAATTCGCGAAAATTTAAACACGCGAATATTACCAGATACTACAGCATATTGTTGGTTCTCCAATGGGGAAATACAGCACTCCTTCAAAGAATAAAGTGTCCGACTTTAGGAACTGTACACCATTTGAATATCATAAATAAAAGTTCTAAGATATTTAAATGGTGCTTATTTTAAAGCAGTCCCTTGGGATGACATCAATTCTCGTTTTTAATTCCGTACTGAAGTAGTGTATCCCACGGATCATGTTTTTATTTTTTTCAGAATTTTCATATTTTTACAAATATTTTTAATCAACATTTCTATGAAACCAGAAGTAACCCAAACAAACTATTTGTATGCCTGAAGGACGATTGAATGTTTTCACAGCATTGGGCCACATGCTGATGGCATCGGCACAGCGTTGGGTAGACAATCAGTGCTGCAGGTGTGTCCTCCCGTGTCCTGACTATAAGACACCAATTAGCGGCGACTGGTTTGATCTTACCGTCTGATACGTGAGAAAATGTGATCTAAAGTGCTGAATATTGCTGACTTGTTTTGTTTACATGGCAATATACGACCTGGAAATACAACTATTTCACTCACTCTTTTTCAGTGCTTTAAAAATGTTTTTTTACTTTTTCGTATTTTCAGTTAAGATAAGTAGGCTATATAGCTTCATATAAATTAAATTTTCAAAATTGACAACATTGAAAATGTCTCATCCCAAGGGGTCCCTTTAATTATTTGTGGAAAAATACAGGGTTCGTTCATGATGCTCATTACCCTTAGACCTTCAAGCGCTGAATTTGTTAATAAAAACAGTGGAGATCAAAAGGTTTTATCAATTTGAAATCATCATAAATGTCTCAGTTAGCTTTTTCCGCTTCATTTGAATACCTATGTTATGGGTCTACGGCCATAATAAATATTTCACTTTTGCAGTCCGGACTGAAAGGGCTCAATATTGTACGAGTGTTATACACCGTTTGATATCTAAACGGTGTTTATCTGAATTAAATGTTGGGAAAAACAGCACACGTGTGCTCATGAAATGACGTGTATGACGTGTGAGCCTTTAGGCGAATACCTCAGATCCTTGGACCAACGCACATTCACCGTATTATCCCGCGCATTGAACAATTGTCTAGAAATAAAGAGTCACTAATATTCATCATATATTTTGTGATGAATGCTCAGTAAAGGTACCGTAATTCAAATTGGGAGATGTCTATTGCGGGAAATAGACATGTAAATATTTGTCATTTGAAAAATTAACAAGCTAGATCTAGCCTACTGCTTATTAATAAGCTAATGTTAAAGGATTTGTAAATAGATAGATTAGTTTAGAAGCTATAGATCTAAGTCGAGCTAACGCTAAATCATGGGGTGGGGGCCCTAGGGTAGTGGTTTAAAGCACCGCTGCCTTTCACGCCAGAGTTCGGGGTTCGGCTCCCGGTGTCGGCGGTTTGAAAGAAACAAAAATGTTTCTTCCCCATCCACATGTGAAAGTCAGTATTGTGGGGAGCCTCCGTGACCGAGAGGTAACGTGCTCGGCCTCAGACCGCCAGAGCTCGAATTTCGAATCCTGTGTCTGGAGGACAGTGTCATCTCAATCATCTCACCATCCTCAGGAGGTTCTCCTGGCCCAGTTTAGCCTATATGTGCACAAAGGTGGCCTAAAGCCCAATTCATTTCATTGCTAGATCATGATCCTATTAATAAGCAGTAAATACCTTATTAATAGAAGGTAGAAATGGCGTCAGTTAAAACTGAACGACAAATGATGCAAACAATCCGGCAAAACAAGTGTCAAACTTAAATCATGTGACATTTTGTGAAGAGTTTAATATAAATCAGGTGACATTTGGTGTGTGCTGAGGGAGAAGGTCACACTTGCTTACGTCAAGGAGAAAGAACGGAACTCGATAGATTCGATAGATCCGAATGTACGAGTGGTCCGACGTCACTGGTGTATTTTACAGGATGTTTACAGGATACGTAGTAGTCTCGTTCACCGTCATCATGACAAAGCTGAATACTCAAACAAGTCAAGATGTACAAGCAAGAGACGCCGAGCCAATGCTGGACCGATGTTGGCCCCGGGTCACAGACAACGGGCCAACATCAGACCAACACTGGGTTTTAACTCAGTGTCGGATCCGGTTATACTGTATTTGTACACAAATAAAAATAAACAACCAAACCTTACAACACTGAAATATTTTGAAAACAATAGGGAGACCAAAGGGGTTTTTTCAATTTGAAATCATCATAAATATCTAGCTCTTTCTGCTTCATTTGAATACCCGATGTGAACGTTATGGGTCTCGGCCATTTACATTTTCAATTCTTTCAGTGCGCGGAAAATAGACTGGACTAAAGTCTATGACACAATTATCAGGAGCGCATGCTTTTCGTCGATTTCTCCATCAATTCTAAACCGATTTTCTTGAAATTTTGCACAGGACATTTTCAGGTTATGTCATATTATCGGTAAAAAATTCGCGAAATTTTATTGAATATTTCAAAAGTTAGACCATTTGACATGCAATAAAATTCCAGAATTAGTGTAATGGGTTTTTAGAATGTATAGAGGGACGTCATATTTTCAATTTACTACATCTCAAATGGTCTAACTTTTGCAATTCTGCATATAGCTTTATATTACGAAATGTCCTGTACAAAATTTCATAAAAATCGGTTGATAATTGACGGAGAAATGGACGAAAAGCATGCGCTCCAGATAATTGTGTCATGTACTATAAAGTGGCTCCCGCTCTGAAGGGGTTAAAGCGTAAATCATTGAATTTAAATGCTTACGGTAATACCCGCTTCAAGTTGTGTCTCGCTACCGCGACCCACAACTTCAAGCGGGTAACAATCACTTACATTTGAAAGCATATACCAAATTTGAACCAACATATATGCAAGTCTTGTAAATTTAACCCTTTCAAGCCTGAATTTACCATATCTTCATCCACTACAAGCTAAGAAGATGACAGTCTATTAATTAACCCTTTCAAGCCTGAATTTACCATTGTCATCTTCATCCACTACAAGCCGCGAATTGCTGTCGCAATTCTCGACTTGTAGTGGGTGAAGATGATTTGAAGTGGGTGAGGAATTAAAGAAAATTGCCATGTATTGGTAAACCAGTTTCATGGAAATTTTCCTTCTAAAACCCTTGCATGTATGAAAATTAAGTCTGTTTTCAGGGATGTAAAAGAAGCCTCAATGCATCGTGAGGGCTTTCGTGCAAATTTGTTTCTTTTTTTTTGAAAGACGAACAGAAATGCTAATAGACGTGATTAGTGCTCAAAGGGTTAACACATGTCACATTAATCCGTAATTAAAAGCGCTGAATTTGTTTATGAAAATCATGGAAACCAAAGGGTTTTTTTACAATTTGAAATCATCATAAATGTCTTATTCAGCTCTTTCTGATTCATTTGAATGATACCTATATTATGGGTATACGGCCATTAGAAATATGTTTACTCTTACAGCGCGGGGATCGACTTTAGTCGTCAGAATCTGACGTCTACAGACGTCAGATTCTGACGACTAAATTCGATCCCAGACGTCAGATTCTGACGACTAAAG
Organism: Flabesymbios commensalis; assembly: GCA_964017125.1. Lineage (NCBI taxonomy): Eukaryota > Metazoa > Annelida > Polychaeta > Terebellida > Flabelligeridae > Flabesymbios > Flabesymbios commensalis. The sequence goes on from OZ024911.1 coordinate 83,832,706, forward strand.
TCGATCCCAGACGTCAGATTCTGACGACTAAAGTCGATCCCCGCGCTTGTGTAGTTTGGCGACACAGGATTTGAAATTCGAGCCCCATGGCGGTCTGAGGCCGAGCACGCCACCTCTCGGTTACAGAGGCTTTGCACAATATTGAATCTTCACGAGTGAGCGGGGAAGAAACATGTTGTTTCTTTGAAACTTGAAGGCCAGAGTGGGGTTCGAGCCCGCGATCTCCGACTCTCCAAGCAGCTTTAACCACTGCATCAGGGCCCCCGCCCCCATTTGATTGCAGCAGATATAGCTCTAAAACACACGGTGATTTTACATTCCCACCCTAGAATTTTTACCATTAATATTTTCAGTAACTGATATTTCCGCCACTGCCAGGTGACGTCACACAATGACAGCCATATATTACATCAAGCGTCACCTGGTGAATGTATTACATGCATAAACTCTTACATTATTTGTATGCCTGTTTGTGTAGTTGTTCACCAGGTGGCGGCTGTAACTTTGCTTACTGGTTTCAAAATCTGGTTTCTGGTTTCAAAATCACTTTTACCAATAGCTTTATATATAGTTCTTGCTATAAACATGATAACGGTAAACGGCATCATTAGTTTTATTCAAAATCGACATATTTTTCATCATCGGAATTAGGAGCAGCTCTTAATCAGCGAGAGTTCATGACTGCACATCACAAATAAAGGACATCTGACATGTTTCAACAAGAGGAAATTAAAACAGTAAAGAAAAATTATTTGGGTGATTAAATAATATCAAAATATGGAGTATTGTATAGTATCATACAGCATACTGTCAGAATAATAGAAATGCAAATTGTAATATGCATTTCTGATAATATATAGCACCAAAATAATGCCTCCAGGCACTAGACTATTACAATATATAGCACCAGAATAATGCCTGTAAGCACTAGACTATTTCCATTTTTGTGCAGCCGGTTATCCAGTTACAGGGAACAACTATTTTTTGGGTCCTAAAGCACATATTAAGCGGTGCCTCGAGAAAGATTTTGTGAACACAATATGTTTCTCGAGGCACCGTTTAATATGTGTTTTACAAGAGTGCTGATATAAATAGTTTATAAATATAGTCCATTTTGATTGATGTGGAGGGGCATCTAGTATATTAATTGAACGACTGGTGCTGATTTAAGATACGGATATAAGATACGGATATAAGATACGGGTATAAGATACGCCATGTGATAACGTACATCCCAAATCTGCTTCACTGGTTGCCAAACTATCATATTTTCTTTCACTGTGAAAGAAATTTCTCAGTATAACCATGGCTTACGTCAAAGAGAAAGGAGGAAATTCGACAGCTTTGTAGATCCGAATATACGAGGCGCTACGAATCTATCGTAATTGAGTTTTTTCTTCGACTTAAAATACACAAAATAAGTACGTGTGTTTCAAGATTTTATATAGAAAAACGCAATCCAGCATTTATAGAGATATCGCGTTCACAACAAAAAGATCAATAGATCAAGCATATATTATATGGATCAAGTAAAAAACATAAGCCTAAATTCAGTGAGCTAAACGAGTGTTCTTGGGTCTTGATGGAAAGCTCAAACCACGCTTGAGAGCGGCGGCGGCGGCGGATATAATATTATACTGAACACATGAATGCATCCCCTATCGGGGCTTACGGGGCATGCAAATTAGTGCATGACTGAGAAATGCAGGGTCAGGTCAATTAGCGGAGCACGTACCATGTGATCATTTATATAGTTAAAACCCTTTAACCCTTTAACCGCCAAATTATTCAATTTGAATTTTCACTCACTGATGAAGTTGTGTCTCGCTGACGCGATCCACAACGTCAAGTGATTGAAAATTATTCAGATTTGACAAAATGGAGGTCAACTCTTTTCAAATCTCGCTGGTTGATGTCACATTTTATCTTTAACATATTTAAAATGTGGTACTTAATGTGCTAATAAAAAATGAGTATATGCGGCACCGGCGGTTAAGGGGATGCATCAAAGCATAAATTTAAATCTCTGAAAACAAACTTTTTCTACTAACTAGGGGTTTTAGAAGGGAAATTTCCATGAAACTGTTTCACCAATACATGGCTATTTTTTAAATATTTTTCGCTCAGATCAAATCATTTTCATCCACTACAAGTCGAGAATTGCGACAGCAATTCGCGGCTTGTAGTGGATGACGACGACAATGGTAAATTCAGGCTCGTTAGTTCTGGGTCGTGGGATGTTATGTCACAAAGAGGATTGATCTCAAATAACCTAGGCTGCAAACAAGGGACGTTCACCTAAATGCGGCTTAATGTAGGCGAAGCTGGCCCAACATTAAAACAACATTGGGTCAGCGTAAGTGCTGGCCTAGTTCCGGTATGTACAGAATATTCAGTTCAGATGATCAATGCATGGAGTTATCAGGTTACAACATGGACGATGTAAGCACCATGTCAACATAAGATGCTGATCAAAAGTTGGTTTAATGTTGGGCCAGCGTCGGAGACGGTGGCCCAACATTAAACCAACTTTGTGTCAAGGTCTCCTGTTCGATAGGCAGCTCTGTCTGTCTACAGACAGATATTTTATTGATAGAAAGGAAGTCATTATTTGTCATAGAAATGCGAGAGATATATGTACATGTAAATACAACATTGTTAACTTGTTAAAAAATCATGTGACAATATACATGGTATGACATACATAACTAAAATTATGTTAACCCTTGTCAATGCTGCATTGTTTCAATTGTAATTTTCGTCATTTGAAGCTGGAATTGCTAACGCAATTTCCAGCTTCAAATGACGAAAAATAAAAATATTTTTCGAAAATATACATCTTCTAAATTGAGTTATTTTACTAACTGAGCATATACCGCAAACTGTATTGTCCATTTCAGTGACATATTATTTGGCTTAAAATATGCTTAAAAACGTATATATCCGGGTCTAGCAGGACAAGGGTTAAGTGGCATTGCTACAAATGAGCATCAATACCATTATAATTATCACTATATACGCAGCTCGTCATTTGTATGCACGCAGGGCTGAAACCAAATGGCACTTTTTATTATACAGAGCTGTGATATATAATAACCATACAAACTCAAAGGGATTTCCTTCAACCCATGTAACTCTGACCTTGACTCTGGTAGTCTGTTTCTGTGTTTTTACTGGCACTAACTTTAAAAACATTTTTTTCAAACTAAAATAGGGGCCTAGGTAATCTGTCAGAATGACTTGAGTTGCGGTTTAAAAGACACTTTCATCAAATCGAGGTGACTGAAAATTTTAATCTAGTACCAGTTCTGCAGGGGGGGGGGGGGTGTCCGGAGCGGTCAAGACCCCCCCCCACACTCAGCACCACAAGGGGGGGATATCCCCCCTGTGGTGCTAAGTGTGTGGGGGGGGGGTCTTTTTTTCTCAGACCCCCGTCCTTTTGGACCCTCCTTTTCAAACATTACTGGCGGAAACCATGAGTACCGTAGTTTAGAGGTCAAAAGGGTTAAAAGGGTCGTAGGTTGGCCCGAAGATAAAGGGGGACCAGCCTGGCCTGGTCAAAAAGGGTCACAAAATAGCCTGGTCTTAAAGTATAATATTCATGATTTCGCTGACTGATAGATTTCCAGATAGCTCCTGTATCATCCCGACAAAAAAAAACGATTATAATTTATTTCACATGTGTACAATCATAAAACAAAGCATTAAATAAACTGATACACGCAATAAGCATACTTCCAGAAATGCACAACACATTTCTGATACTACCCACTGTGTCAGTAGTTATTAAGCATCACATTCACTATACTCTGATGGGGTCTATCTAAAAATCTGTCTATCTATCGGTCCATATATTAAGCCCAGCTGTACGGATCTAACTGTCTATATATCTATCTGTGTATATATTAACCCTTTGGGCCCTCACGATGCATTAAAGCATCATTTTACATCCCTGACAACACACTTAATTTCCCTGACAACACACTTAATTTTCCTGAAACTGAGGGTTTTAGAACTAAAATTTCCATGAAACTTGATTACCAATACCACTAATACGTGGTAATTGTCTTTATTTTTTAAACCACATCAAGTCATCTTCATCCACTACAAGTCGAGAATTGCGGCAGCAATTCGCGGCTTGTAGTGGATGATGATTCAAAGGGTTAAGCAAAAACGCATAATACAATAATTATTATATTAAATGCATTTCTGATTAAGCCCAGCTACCGATCTAACTGTCGGTCTACCCATCTGTCTATTAAGCCCACCTGTACCGCTGTATTTATATATTGCCCATCTGTATCGCTGTACCCTTGTTTATATATTATACCTGTATCGATGTATCCTGACAATGCCCTCTCTAAATGCTGTGATCCCTCTTAGTATCTCATCCTTCTATCTGTCTACAGGTATATCTATCTGTCTATCTGTCTGTCTGTCTGTCTATCTATGTTTTGCCCACCTGTATCGCTGTACTCTGACGGTGTCCTCTCTGAATGCTGTGTTCCCTCTATCTATCCCTCTATATGTCTATCTATATGTCTATTTATCTGTCTATTTATCTGTCTATTTATCTGTCTGTGTATATTATACTTCTATCGCTGTATTTACCTGTATCGCTGTACTCTGACGGTGTCCTCTCTGAATGCTGTGATCCCTCTATCTATCCCTCTATATGTCTATCTATATGTCTATTTATCTGTCTATTTATCTGTCTATTTATCTGTCTATTTATCTGTCTGTGTATATTATACCTCTATCGCTGTATTTACCTGTATCGCTGTACTCTGACGGTGTCCTCTCTGAATGCTGTGTTCCCTCTATCTATCCCTCTATATGTCTATCTATCTGTCTATCTATCTGTCTATTTATCTGTCTATTTATCTGTCTATTTATCTGTCTATTTATCTGTCTGTGTATATTATACCTCTATCGCTGCATTTACCTGTATCGCTGTATTCTGACGGTGTCCTCTCTGAATGCTGTGATCCCGGCCTCTTCCTCAGATCCGTGACTCTCTTATCTCGCAGTCTCTCGGACATTCGCGGTATCCTATCGCTCCTGTTCTCGGCCACCCTGATCTCCACGTGTTTTCCTCCCTGCTCTATCATCCCATGAGGCTCCTCTCCTATCATGGCTTCACCTTCTGCAGTGTACGAGTCCTTACTGTAACGGACGTTACGCTCAAAGTTATTCTCTCTGTTAGCCATGACTGGGGTGATGACCTCGTATAATGTAGGGGTCAAGAGGTCAGGGGAGTGCTGTGTACAGTGTGTCCTGGGTAACCTCCGACGTGGGGGATTGGCTATGGTCAGACGGCGACGTCACCTCAGCCTGCCGTCAGTCACTATTTGGTCTGGTTCAGACAGCGACGTCACAATAGCGGGTGTCAGTCAGTACTCCGTAGACAGGTGTGCCAGTACTCTACAGGAAAGGAGGACAGGTGTCACTCAGGACTTGTACTGATCGACCAGCTTCAAACGAACAAAAACTACTATATCTGTGAAAAAATAAACACCAAATGTCGGTTTAATGTTGGCCCAACGTCGCAGACGGTGGGCCAACATTAAACCAACATCGGATCACTCTCAAATTAAATTATTTCATGAATTGATCATCTACAAAAAACTATTTTATCAATTTCACTGCTCATTTTATATGGTCTAAAACTTCCTACACAACACATTCAACCAATGCTGGTTTAATGTCGGGCCAACGTCTAAGACGGTGGCCCAACATTAAACCAGCATCGGTTAAACGTCTCGTATTTACTGGGTAGTATTTAAAGGGCGTTTTAAAGCAGATAAAATGGCGACTGGATTTGGTAAATCAGTTGTAGGTGATCAGTTAATCAAATAATTTAATTTAAGAGAAATATTTTTTCATTTATATTTCGTCATTTGAAGCTGGATATTACGATAGAAATTCTAGCTTTAAATGACGAAAAATAGAAACGTAAACAATTTAGCAGCATGAGCTTAACCTTTAAAGCGCTGATATATTTTGGAATTAACCATGGAGACCAAAGGGTTATTTTCAATTTGAAATCGTCATAAATGTCTTAATCAGCTCTTTCTGATTCATTTGAATACCTATGTTATGGGTCTACGACTATTATAAATATTTTTACTCTTACAGTGCGGGGATCGACTTTAGTCGTCAGATTCTGACGACTAAAGTCGATCCCTGCGCTGTAAGGCTTAAGAGTATCAGCAGGTGAGACTATTACCTCAGAGGATTATCAGGTGTCAGTACCAGAGGCGAGAGTGTGACACAGCTAGGCCTATTAGGATTAACAGATCCAGAACGACAGGCAACCGCAACAACAACACAAGTGATCCAGACACAACTAGCAGATCCAGAATCAGCCACGCTTACGTCCTAATTAGCAGGCACCCACCACTATGTGACGTCACCTGCCGCGATCAGACAAAGCACACTATGCCGCCTGGAAACTAGAAATCCTCAGCGTCAATCACAATCGCAGGGGGGGGGAGGGTTATGTCCGCAGTTGTCTTTGTTATCAGAAGATTGATTCGTTCACAATTTGATTTTAATTTGATGACAGTTTTCCCTCTCTTTATATATCACAAGTTAGGGTTGTTCAGCAGATTCTCTTTTGTTTTATGGAGGTTTTTTTCTGATGGATTTCAGAACTTTTGTTAATTCACTTGTTCGTATCTTGATTGATGTAGACAGTTTTTCTATTTGCTTTCAGGAGCTTGATGACAAACTCCGCACCCTTTGACTGCCACAGCAGCAGTGTGCTTTAACCTTAAAAGACAAAACTTGGCGGTGAACATGGTACAGTAAAGGGTTTTCACCTTAAAAAGGGTGAATGAATGTCTGAGTTAGCTCTGTCTGACTCGTGGAAGACACACGTATCACACACGCGTTGACCACGGTATGTAACATGTTGTATATGTCTATGGTTAACACTTATCACGTTGATCACGACTATTGTATTTGTTGATCAAATCACTGATATTTGAAACAAAATGTGTGTTTTAAACATCAGGATTTGCAAAGGATAGGTCTTCAATTAAACAAATATGAGCAATTTTCATCCACTTGATGTTGTGTCTCGCTACCGCGACCCACAACTTCAAGTGGATGAAAATCACTCATATTTGTTTAATTTGAGATGTATTCTTTGCAAATCCTGATGTTTCAAACACACATTTTGTTCCCAATATCAGTGATTTGATCAACAAATCAAACAAATTGAAAACGACAATAGCTGTGATCATCAGGATGAGGGTAAATATAGATAGAATCTGGTAAAATACCTTGGTATTTAAAGGGTCAAAATCAACACTTTACTAATATGAGAAGTATGGACGACCCTTTACTGCCAAGGTGACGACATAAAATTACTTGTTAAACACAACTATCTGAGAAGTATTTGCGATATAAAATTTGGGAAGCAATTTAGACTAGAATTTAGAAATACAACTCAAATTTGTAGTCTCATCTCATTAATAATAGACTATGAAAATTAATAGAAACAAACAGATACCTTTGTCCCCTTAGATATCAAACGGTGTATCTGCCCCTTTATAAAGTGGCAGTCTATACATCCTTTCATATGCAAGGGAACGAGGTATTGTGTATAGTAGTTAACAGTCAGGAAACAAAAAACTATTTTTTGGTCAGCATAATAACAGCCTCCACGGAGAAAACGACCTACAGGTCAGTCAGTGCCACTCATAACCTCGTAACAACCGCTCATATATAACATTAGCAGTCATAACCTCATAACTCAGATAAGATTAGCACTCTCATAACCTCATAACAACAGCTCAGACATAACATGGAAATAGTAGAGTCCATGAACATAACATTAGGACGAGGGTACATGATTATTTCATGATCAGCTTTTCACATCAAGTCACACAAAGTATTTGTCGCAAACAGCACCAGGATTATTCACCATCAGCATGTATCACGTGACAAATGGAATTATCACAGCATGATGGCATCTCATCACACATAAATACAGATATACACAGGACAGACATTCACAAGCTCGATGCTATCACATCTTCCCAGAAAACACGACACGTTAGAAATAGACCAATGTTGTCTACATGTTGGCCCAGCGTCGTAGACGTTTGGCCAACATTAATACAGTAGTAGGTTGGGTTCTCGTGTTTGCAGGGTCATTACACAAACTGCCTCCCTAGCAAAGACGATCAAATGCTGGTTTAATGTTGGGCCACCGTCTACGACGTCGGCCCACCATTAAACCGACATTGGGTAAACGTCTCGTACTTTCTGGGTCGTTCGTAAACAGACATACAGACAGACATACACAGCATCCCAATGTGATAGCTGTATGTGGCACACTATCTGTTAAAATTCAATAGGGCGTAAAATATGTTTTGATATTTTTGTTTTTTTGACAACCATTATATTGGTGTCCTGACATCAAATTGGTTAGACTGGTATACTCACTGCTGTTAGACTGGTATACTCACTGCCGTTAGACTGGTATACTCACTGCCGTTAGACTGGTATATTTACTGCCGTGAGACTGGTATACTCACTGCCGTTAGACTGTTCTCACTGCCGTTAGACTGGTATACTAACTGCCGTTAGACTCGTATACTCACTGGCGTTAGACCGGTATGCTCACTGCCGTTAGACTGGTATACTTATTGTCGTTAGACTCGTATACTCACTGGCGTTTGACTGGTATACTCACTGCCGTTAGACTGGTATACTCACTGCCGTTAGACTGGTATACTCACTGCCGTTGGAGTGGTATACTCACTGGCGTTAGACTGGTATGCTCACTGGCGTTAGACTGGTATACTCATTGCCGTTAGACTAGTATACTCACTGCCGTTAGACTGGTATACTCACTGCCGTTAGACTTGTATACCCACTGCCATTAGACTGGTATACTCACTGGCGTTAGACTGGTATTCTCACTGCCGTTAGACTGGCATAGTCACTGTCGTTATATTGGTATACTCACTGCCGTTAGACTGGTATACTCACTGCCGTTAGACTGGTATACTCACTGCCGTTAGACTGGTATACTCACTGCCGTTAGACTGGTATACTCACTGCCGTTAGACTGGTATACTCACTGCCGTTAGACTGGTATACTCACTGCCGTTGGAAGTCAAAGGCAGTAGCTGCTTAATTTTCAAGTATTTTCGCTTTGCAGAGCAGTATATATATATGCCTACAGTTAAACAAGTGGACATATTTTTGTGCAGACTATTTAGAGTGGATCCCTTCGTCCTGCACTCTTATAACCCTCTGATATCCATTAAGTAATTAGCGGTGCTACATTTCACCATTATCTTGTCAGCTTGACGTCACCCTGGGGTAGCAAATGTGAACTCCATTATAATAATTGCTGATATATAATTGCCGATTTACAAAACTTCACTCAGAAATGCGCAGTAAATATTTATGAGACGGTTTTCAGGGCTATAGTGGGTTTTCTTGAAACAATAAATGTAAAAATATGACGTTTCAACTAATAGTTATGTTTATAATATTTATTCTATGCGATATTAATGAATTATATGTATTTTGTATCAACGTTTGCGTTTGAACAGTTTTAAAAATATAATTAGAACTATTAATAGTTTGAAACGAATTGAGATTTATAGCGTTTAATAGATATAATGCAGTTACCTTAATCAACCCTTACAGCGCTGAAATACTTTATGTATAATTAAATCATGGAGACTAAAGATTTGTTTTCAATTTGATATCATCATAATGTGTTATTTAGGTATGTATAATCACTGATGATGGGATATTATATATTGCGATGTAATTTAATATGTTTGCCTACACAGTATTGTGCTGTCTCTTTAGGTCTTTCCGCTTCATATGAATACCTATGTTATACCACCATTGTAAATGTCTAATCGCATCAGTGCGTGGATCGACTTCAGGTTAAAACGTATCTATATTATACGGTTTCAGGACCACAAAGGTTATTGATATCGTATTGTATGGTATCTTATTATGTACTCATTATTGTGCAGTTATACACATGTGTATCCTATAAATTATAATATATACAGTATGTAATATATCATAGACCTCTATAATATACATAGTATACACGGCTGTTGTCCAATGGCAATGCTGTTTGAATGCTGGGCCATCGTCTACGACGCTGGCCCAGCATTCAAACAGCATGCGTTGTCTCCGCAGCTGAGCTCAGATGACCCTCTGGTGAATACATCCACCCTTTGTCCGCTGAGGGCCATGATAGTCCTATTAAATCCGTTTTATCAACCGATTATAAATCACAGCCATTGGAAAGGAAATTTGTCTATTCATGAACGTCAAGATCCACAAATGTTTGGTCTCAAATTGAACATATATGAGTGTGTCATTTTTATCCGCTTAAAGTTGTGCAGATCAACTACTTCGAGTGGGTGGGATTACATTTTATAACGTAGCGTTAAATATGTACCACCAGCGGGTCAAACCAGGGTGTGGTGGTCAGAGGCGTCAGACCACATCGCCGTCATAATACGGACGCTACAAATGCCATAGGGTTAGAAAAGACGACATGTATAAACTATTATGTTGTTTTATTGTTGGTTCACCATCTACGACGCTGGGCCAACATTACAACAGCATTGGGTCAAGTTGTGGGGTTTGTGGGATGGTCTCAACATGTGATCACTTTCTGATCTGTGGTTAAATACATATTCAAGTCTGTTTTTTTTTCGCCAATATTACGGAAAATCAGTGCACAATTTTCAAAGGAGTCCGCATGGCTTTCCGCGTTATAAACATGAAGCGCGGTGGCCCTAGGGTAGTGGTTAGCACCGTCGCTTTTCACGCTGGAGTTCGTGGTTCGTTTCCCGGTCTCGGCGGTTTGAAAGAAACAAAAATATTTCCCCCCCATCCACTCGTAAAACTCAGTATTGTGGGGAGCCTCCGTGACCGAGAGCTAGCGTGCTCGGTCTCAGACCTCCAGGGTTTGAATTTCGAATACTGTGTCTGGAGGGCAGTATCATCTCGCTCATCCCACCATCCTCAGGAGGGCAAGAAAATTTTTAGGGTACTTGCTCACCCCAATTTATCACTTGCCCGACTTGTCACTGACATGCGTTGTTTGTTGTGACAATCGCAAAAAAATTTAAAAAAGTGAAATTTGAAGCTATTGCCCAGGGGGCCACTGTCTGAAATTTTGTACTTGCCCCCACCTAAAATCGTTAGTGGGCAACCGTTAGTGTCGAGCCCTGCAGTATGTGCACAAAAGTGGCCTACAGCCCGATTCATTTCATGAAGAACACGCTGATTTTACCCTTGTGAATAATGACCCTTGTGTGGTCTGTAGATACACTCGCTTCAAAATAGGTTAATTTATAATTATAGAACTCAGAAATTAAAGGTAACTTGTAAAAATAATAGAGTACCGCCATAATTGAGTGAACCTTCATACTGAAGAATCATTAATTTTGATGACACCTGTGACAACCACGGTGATAACCTAAACAATTTATGAATATTATGAATGTAAAGGTGTGAGTTCAATCAGATACCAACACAGACACTATACCGGTACTTTATATATCTTTGTACCTGGCATAGCATTAAATAAATGTGGGATTTGACCTGGTGACACTTTTCTAGTGAGTGAGCGAATATTGCTTTATAGCCGAGTCTCCAAAAATATTTTCTCGTGTAACTTTAATAAATAAGAATTAGGTTTCTTGGTAACAAATTAAAAATCATCACTTTTAGTCCATGGACCATTTTACCAAGGTGAGAATTTTGGTATAAACCCAGACAATTTGGCACAGTGACTCCTTATAATAAGCTTCTTTTTTTCGGGTAGGGGGGACAAAACCACTCATTCATAAGAGGCCTAATTTGCATTTATAAAATCAAGATGGCCGCCATATGATTTGCCAATTATCACATTAATTATAACATATTACAGCCTGTCATGAAACAATGCGAAGTAACATGTGCTCCACACAGAATAAACCAAGCAAACACGACACATTCGCTCAATGCTGGTTTAATGTTGGGCCAGCGTCTTGGCCCATTATTAAACCAATCCCATTGGGTAAATGTCTGGTGTTTTTAGGGTATACCTACTATCACAGGCTTATCCTATATTTTTACGTATTATTTTCATGTTCTAAATCTATGTACGTTTATTTTATTTTTTTCGCAAAACGCCGTTTCCCATTCCGTTAGAAATATATTTAATATTGATATTAAATATCGATATGTTTATTTTACAATTAAGTTCAATTATATCATTAAAATAAATTCCGGGAACCATTGAGTGAAATTTTCCGTGCGCCGTCTAAAATGATTATTTCACATGCTTTCAAAGTTTAACTCAACTCTGAACTAGGCCTATTTCAAAATTTAAATTGATCGCATTTGTGAAATTAGCTTGTAATTTTGTGGATCAGCTTCACAGATTTAAGACATTTTTAACTTCTTGAATCCAAGATGTAACCCTACAGAGCAGGGATCGATTTTAGAAGTCAGAATCTGACGTCCATTCTTACTTCTAAAGTCGATCCCAGCAGTGAAATAACTCAAAATGTATGATGGCCGTAAATATATAACATATAACATAGGTATTAAAATAAAGTACAAAGAGCTAACCAAGACATTTATGGTGATTTCTAATTGAAATAAATATTATTTAGTATGTTTACATACAAATACCTCAGTGCATTAACCCCTGTCCTGCCGAATTGCTACAATTGTATTTTTCATCATTTGGAGCTGGAATTGCTAACGCAATTTCTAGCTCCAAATGACGAAAAATATTACTATTTTTGAAAAATAGACATGTCCAATATTGAATTATTGGATAAACTAAACATCCACCAAACACTATTTTATCAAATTCAGTGATATTATTAGTGATGTGAAACATGCTTAATCCCGTATATATATACGGGCCTAGCAGGAGAAGGGGTTGGGTTAAACAAATTGGTACTGGACTGTCCATCTGGCAATTGCGTGGGCCTAGCAATATCTGAATATCTGCACTTGATGACCTGTAAGGTCCGTGACACATCACATCCGTACAGGTCACAAAACACGCCAATCAAAAGCCAGCTGAGACAACTAACGGTACTTTAAAAATAAACACACTGATTTTTGCATATACTGTGTATATATATCAGACTAAGCCTACAAATACATCAGTATGTAATTTTCACCCACCTGTAGTTGTTGGTCGCGGTAATGCAGTAGGTAATTATATATCCTTTTTTAGCGCCTTGTCAATCAGATTTTGAATCAAATAAAATGATATACTAGTTATCTGTTTTAGTCGGTAGGCATACCGGCCTTATTCGCAGTTACCTGTTTTCAAATAATTTATTAATCTTGAGAGATCTAGGCCTATATTGCTCCCTAAATAATATGTCCATAATATGTCACCATTTCCATAGACTAGAATTGCATAACTGATTTAAATTTTGGATTGCTATACAGTTTTGCTATATAATAAATGTAAAATATATCCTAAATTTGGAGGCAATAAAGACATTCACTCAAGTGTACCAAAAACTCCGATTATCGGTTATTCCTGTATTTCTTAATTTGGACATGCATGTCTGAAATTAAAGCTCGACCTTATTTCTCTTTTAAAGCAGCCCCTTGGGATGACATCAATTTTGGTTTTACTTCCGCACTGAAGTAGTGTATCCCACGGATCATGTTTTTATTTTTTTCAGAATGTTCATATTTTTACAAATATTTTTAATCAACATTTCTATGAAACCAGAAGAAACCCGAACAAACTATTTGTATACCTGAAGGACGATTGAATGTTTTCACAGCATTGGGCCACATGCTGATGGTATCGGCCCAGCGTTGGGTAGACAATCAGAGCTGCAGGTGTGTCTTCCCGTGTCCTGACTATGAGACACCAATTATCCCCCAATTAGCGGCGACTGCTCTGATCTTACCGTCTGATACGTGGGAATATGTGATGGAAAGTGCTTAATATTGCTGACTTGTTTTGTTTACATGGCAATATACGACCTGGAAATACAACTATTTCGCGCTTTTTCGGTGCTTTAAAATTGTTTTTTGACTTTTTCGTATTTTAGCTAAGATCAGTAGGCTATATAGCTTCATATAAATTAAATTTTCAAAATTGACAACATTGAAAATGTCTCATCCCAAGGGGTCCCTTTAACTGATAAACGCGCAACATAAGTATTAAAAACTCACACAATTCTATTCTATGAACATGTTGACATCTTGTAGACATATCAAGAGCCAAAATAAAAATAATGATTTTGGCCTGATTGTGTCGCTCTAATGTATCAAAACACAAAGGAATCATGCTCAGGTCGTTAGCCATAAATAAACGCAGCCAACAACGAATGCTTATTTTTAGAAATGGTGAAAACACAGGTATTTTTATGTGTTATTTAAATGCGCAGTAGCTTAGGCCCTACAGTTACAGTGTTCACTGTTGCAATGCCGTCATGCTCACAAAATACTACAATAATTGTATGCCTACAAGCTACAACTACAAGTGAGAACATAATAGGCCTAAACGTTTATTTGATTAATAACGTCGTAGACGGTGCTCCAACATCAATCCACAACTGGCCGGGTTGATGTCTTTTTATTTTTGAGCTAAGAATAGGATTCTAAGGAAGTGTCACTGAATCATCGACCCATGTAGGCCCCCTATTGATGTAACATTGGTTGGACGTGTAGGCCTGCTGAGTGCTGTCTGACTTCCTACTTTTGTAAATTTACAGCATGGCCCCAGCATATATATAAATTAAAGTATAATATTAAAACTAAATAATATTTATTTTATAAAAAAAAGTATAAACTTCAATCCAATCCTTCATATTCATTAAATAAGGACACTTTGACAGCACGTTTCGAAACAAGAAGAAGACTTTGAAGGCAATGTTTTACAAAATAAACCTATCGGCCATTCATAAAGCGTCAGGTATGTCTCTTTGATCATAAAGGTATAATATACACGTGCATCATGGCATGTGCCCCCAGTCATTCATAAGGTCAACAGCTGACTGGACCAGTCACCTTAAAACGCACAGACAAAAACGTACACAAAACATACAACCTGTACAGCATTCACATGACAAACAATCACAGATGAGGTACACAAAACATTCTGTAATGATATACGCACCTTTATTGACGAGCTGTCTGTGAGAATAGCCTGTAGATTGTCTTCACATCGGATCGGATGATAATAACAAGGGAAGAGCGACTGGCTGGCTGGCAGACATGTAGTGTGTACGTGTGTGTACGCCGGCTATACAGACAGTGATGTGTACACGCGCGTGGTCGATGGCGTACACACCAACAGACACTGCGGCGCGTGTCCCTTGTCAACACCAGCCAATTTACAAAGCAGCGCCGACAATCACCTTCTGAATGTCACACGTTATGTCTGGGTATAATAATCAATGTAGATCTATACGGCATTACCTTACTGAATATCAAATATGTAGTGTGCTTGAACAACCGTTAATCATAAATAAATATTTCCATACCACATTCATGAGGGTAATAATTGAAGCAGGCCGTTTACACTGCAAGGAAAATGGAAGTACGATAGCCGCAAAGGGTAGAGCAACCTTGGCAATATTTTTAAACAGCTCTCGTTTCATCCGCAGACCTTTGAAATTCAATTTGAAATTCAAATACACACGAAATGTCTATCCAAAGCTGGTTTAATGTTGGCTGTACATTAAACCAAGGAGGTTATATAATATGTAGATATAACCTCCTTGATTAAACTAAGATTGTCTTCACGTTTCCTGTTGACATTAACACGAAGTAAACAAGTGTGTCGGCCCTAAACCTATACACATCTATAGGCATAAACGGAATTTATTTGCAACATTTATAGCCTACAAAATGGTAAATTATATGCTGATGTCCACTTTGCCGAAAACGATGCCTTTTTTTAACCCTTAAGGGCGGATCCAGAAGGTGGGAGAGGGGGGTCTGATAGGCCTATTAATTTGGTTGTCCACAAATCAAACCAATAAATCGCAATCTTTCAAACAATGCCCTTTCAATCTTTTAACCTAATAAATTGAGTGTCATTTAATGATTTTAGAATAGTGGTGGCCCAGTAAACAAGATAGCCTACATTAACCCAATGGTGGATCAACGCTGACCCAGCGTTGACCCACCATTGGGTCAATGTAGGCCTATCGTGTAAACTTACTGGGGGATCCAGAGGGGCCGTCATAAACTGAGATGTCAAAAAATCACTAAAGATGTTAGTTTTTGACCGCCCCTCTGGATCCACCACTGAGCCCTTGGTATTGAACGAGTAGATTTAAATTCTCAGTCACAAGTTGCAAGTTGTATCTCGCTACCGCGATCTACCACTTCACATGCCTAAAAAATGTTTTGATTTGTGCCATTTAAATCGCAACTGATCATCAGAGCTCCATGGGGTTTAAATGTCAATTCTAAGGCATGGAAATCCCCTTGGTGACAGCACAGGGCTACATGGCTGATCTTAGAAAATACATCCGTTTTATTCTGAAAGATCAGGTTAGGCAAAAAATACCTCTGCTTCCGATTACCCAACCGACCATATTTGACCAACCCCCCCCCCCCTCCCCCCGATTCTTTTCTTAATGACATTTTTTTTCTTGTTAAAAGAACACAAAACTGCCAATTTGCACCAAAAGGGCTGTTGGGGCGATTCGGCTGGTTTTTTTCAAGTGTCCCTTCCTACCCTAAATTGGAGGGCCATCTAACTAGAATCCCCCCCAACGAATTGCAAAAATCACTCACCCTGTTTAGGAAGCCTATGTAATCGGGAACAGATGTGTTTTTTTGCCTTTATAAGTGTAATAATTTATAAGTGTAATAATTTATAGAACAATCATTTCGCCTTTGGATAAATCTGCTTATAGGCCTATCATGTTGTGAGAGCGGTATGTATGCTAACAAAATGTAGGACTGCACTCACAAGTTTTATTGATTTGGTTATGGTACAAGCCCATCCTTATGCTACATGTAGATATCTACGAACGGTCAATTGTAGAAACACAACAACTGAAAAAATCAGCCTATTCTGGGGGGGGGGGGCTTGTTTTTGGCAATTCCGAGATCATTTTTATGAATGATTTTTTATGGATATTTCTAAAATGCATTGGCCTACATAACTATGAACCTACCGTAAACCGGAGCTACCCTTAGGCTACTATAATAGTCGTATTTAATCTGTTTTACTAGCACACCAAATCACTGATATTGGGAATGAAATTGGTGTTTACAAATCCAAGATTTGCAAAATGTTTGGTCTCAAATGAGTAATTTTACCCACTTGAAGGCAGCGAGACACAACTTCAAGTGGATGAAAATGTAGGCCCCTAAATTACTTAATTTAGCGCGTTGAGGCTCGTATCTGCCACTTCACAGAGTGGCAGATAGAGCATTTATTACCAAGTTGTCCCAACGAGAAGGTCGCGCTGGATAAACACCTACAAAGTGAGATGTATTGATCTCGGAGCATGATGCCAGCTGTGGCTGTGTTCATCTCACACGGGGATGTGCATTTTCCCACTTATTTCATCCGATATTTCAACATAATTGATGGCTCATTCGGTCCGGTTGTGGCTCGAAACTGGGTTCGAATCCCGGCCGGGTGGGATGTGTGTGAGTGCTCCAAACTGTCCAAAGGCCTGGAGTGTGCAGTGATGTCTGTAGTAATATGCACTATAAAAAACTCTTGAGTCATTCGATAAGAGCTTTCTTCAGAAGTGATATTACCATGATTGTGCAGAAGGCGACGTAAAGCAGTATTCACTATTCACTCACTCAACAAAATATCTAAATGTTCTCACTAAACGAATGGTACATTAAGTGACTTCTGTGTGCATGCGGGCTAAACTGGGCCAGGAATTAAAGAATGGAGGCGGGCTGAAGGCCACTTTTACATACAGAGGGATATTCTGACTAAGGTAGAGTACGCTACCTCTCGATCACGAGGAAGAAACATTTGGCAGACCATCATCAATTTAGGTTGAATGTTTCGTGTTCGCCGGGATCCCAACACCACTGGACGTTCACTCAATGCTAGTTTAATGTTGGGCCACCGTCTGCGACGCTGACCCAACATTAAACCAGCATTGATTTAACGTCTCGGTTTTGCGGGCGAAGTCAGGAGAAGAATTGCTGGATTTATGATCAATATAAACGTCACTGAGCAAACCTTCCCACCGTGATGTATTAGTGTACTCTACTAGAGAGACACGTGCAGCTTATTTGGCTGTTGTTTTATTTAGCGAATAAATCGGACCCCTTTGGATATGAAAGGGTGTATCTGCCACTTTGTCAAGTAGCTGATACACCCTTTGATGTCCAAGGCGACAGAGGTTGGAGCCAGGAGATGGGGTTTTGTGGTCTACCTTGCGACATTTAACACATGATGTTGGGCCAACGCTGTTTCCATGTTGGCTCAACATCTTCGACGCTGTTCCAACATTGAGAAAGTACCCATGTACTTTCTCCTCAATTCTCTCTGCACACCCACGCAGCAGTATCAGTGTTTCTTGTAGCTATTTGCCCTTCACGAACGCCATGTTGACCTTCATCTAGTGAGAAGGTGCCATGTGCCTTTGACTCAGATATATTCGACATTGTAAAAAAAAAGAAAGGAAAATACAATTTAATATAATACAATTTGTATGGAGAACCCTATTTAGACACGATCTATTGTCACCTCCGACTCAACCCGTCCCGGGCCGTTGTGACTGGTTAAACATATGGACGTAATAAAGGTGTCCTAACTATTATACTTTGCCTTCAATTTATCTTGATCAGGTAGTAATATAAGTAACTCGTAGAACACCCTCTGTTATATTGATAGTAGGCTACTATCCCAGTCTACTCAACAAACACGACATAATCAATGACGGCTGAATGCTGGCCCAGCATTGATCCAACATTGAATAATTGCTGTTTGCTTAGTATTCACTAGGTGGTACTCCTGGTTTTAGCTGGAAATCGCGTTTTCAATTCAAGCTTCAAATGAATGAGAAATATTCACCGACTATTCCACCATATATCGCCCCTTTGGACATGAAAGGGTGTATCTGCCACTTTACAAAGTGGCAGACACACCCTTTCATATTCAATATTTCATATTCAATACCAAATATATTATGTTATTACTGTATAGATCTGGTAATTTTCGCGTGTTTACATTTTCGCGAAGTTCTGATTTTGGGACTTTTCACGAGCTTGAGAATTCGCGGATTTTTCTTTTTCTTTAGTATCGCTATTATAATAATCATTTTTGCAAGATTATTGAATTCGCGGATTTGTCCTTCTCGCGAAATTCGCGAAAATTAAAACCTCGCGAATATTACTGTAACCAGATCTACAGTATCTGTGACCAATGGTGATGTTGGCCCAATGTCTTAGACGGTGGGCCAATATCAAAACAACAATGGTTAAAAAAAAATTATATATACCAAATATATATACCAAGAGATCAAAGATTTTTTTCAATTTGAAATCATCATAAATGTCTTAGTTAGTTCTTTGCGCTTAATTTGAATGTTCTGGGTCGACGACCATTTTATATAGAACAGTTCTTGAAGTAAATTATTTATTTCACGCACCCGACATTATTTATTTCAAAAATCCTAACCAACCCCCCCCCCCTCCCCCCGTGGTGATTGAATGATGGCCCTCTCACATATTAAAATCACTGGAGTGAAAATATAAGGCATCGATAGGAAGGCGAGATGAGCTCATGACAAGTCACCACATCAAGCCCGAGCCTTTAGTCGATGGCTTGATGTGGTGATCTCGACGTATACCCAGCGACGCAGTATGCATTTTCTCGTACCAATATCTATCTGAAACGGCAAAATCAAACTCAGCAGTGAAGCGTTTTTGGAGTGCGAGATGGGCTGATCTCAACATACGCCTCGTAGTGAAAGCGAACAGCATGAGTGCTAGAGCCTGATAGATTGGCTTTAATATTTTTTTTCGAAGTCACTATCTGTGTACGGTCATCATGGTCATAGTGGCAATCTTGAATTAAAAAAAAAATGCTATGATTTACAAAAGTTAGCACAGCTGTTTATGAAGCTATCCTGCGAAAAACATTATTTTGTCATGTTGTTGTGTATTTTACTAATCAGGATATATTACATCCATGTTGACACAATAAGACTTGGTCATTTATGTCGCGAGATGGAATTCATGGTTACACAATTATAAGAGCCTTCAGCAACAAGTCTCATTTCCTCGCCAGTATTTCATCACATTCACCGACCCGGGCCAGACGAGACGTTCTCCCAATGTTGTTTTCATGCTTATCATGTCTGTCTTATCCCCCTTCAACCTTTCTGGTGCCGGGACCGTATGTATGCGTTTTCAAGTTAATGTCGGACCAAATAAATTAAACTTGAATTGCTAAAATATTTTGTGGCACATGCTTGCTTTATGCTGATTTCTCAGTCAATTCTCAACAGATTTACATGAAAGTTTGCAAATACTATTTTTCAAAATCTCAACAGCTCTGAATATTTCGAAAAATTATATAGCGTATTTCAAAAGTTAGACCATTTGGCATGTAGTAAATTTAAATTTAATAGGAAGTTGCTCTATAAACCCATTGAACTAATTCTAGAATTTTATTACATGTCAAATGGTCTAACTTTTGAAAAAATCAATATAATTTTGAGAATTTTTTACGACTTTCAACGGATTTGGCTAGAAAATGGCCTTTGCCAAATTTTAAGAAAATCGGTTCAGAATTGACGGATAAATCGGCCAAAATCATGCGATCTTGGTTTAATGTGACTTTGGGTGTAGTGGGTACTTGGGTCGGATTAAAGGACGTCAGATTAAAGAACTACTCTTCCTACCAGGGCTAAACGACTACTCTCTCTACTACCAGATCATCTATTTTAACACAGACGTCAGAATCTGATGTCTATAGATGTCAGATTCTTACGTCTATAGTCGATCCCCACGATGAGCATATATTTTTATGATTTGTCCACCCACCGACTGCTCGGATCTCCCCGTCCGGGCTGACTTAAAAACAACTCAGATAATTGGTGTTAGGTGTTGTAATAATAGTAATAGAGCATCTATTTTACCACTTAAAGCGCGGAATTTTTTGGAGACCAAAGGGTTTATTTCAATTTGATATCATCATAAATGTCTTATGCAGCTCTTTCCGATTCATTTGAATACCTATGTTATGGGTCTACGGCCATTAGAAATATGTTTTCTCTTACAGTGCGTGGGTCGACTTTAGACGTCAGAATCTGACGTCTACAGACGTCAGATTCTGACGACTAAAGTCGATCCCCGCGCTATAAGGGTTTATGATTTGTCCACCCACCAGCACTGCTTCCCGTGTCCACTGCGTCCTGATAAATCTGGCTGAGTCTGTTGGGTTTATCATGTAGGCCTCGCCGAATCCCTGAGATCAGATCATATCTGGTCGTCTCCGTGGTGGTAGGTGTGGGGTGGTGACTCGCCATGTTCCTCGCCAGGCGAGGGGTCTCAAACGGGGCCTGAGACATCGTGGAACAGGAGGTCTGGGACAGGGAACAGTGGAACAGATAGCGCTCCAATGGCTCAGTCTTGAACGATGGCGCTGCAATAGCCCACTCTTGAACAGTTACCTCTAGAACGGTCAACTGTGGAACAGTTTGAAGAGGACTCGCGGGAACATATATCTCAGGAACATATATCCCAGGAACAGGTCTAGAACAGCTAACTCTGCGATAGCTGATTATAAACAAAAAAACTGGAACAGCTGACTTAAAATATAGATCTGGAACAGATTTTTTCTGAGGCACTGGAACCAGTAGTATTACTATGTGGAACAGCTAGTCTTGAAGCACGTCGTCCTAATGGTGACTTTCCGTCAAGGTTAATCCAAGAATGACCAGGTGGTCAGAGTATCCTTCAATGTCCTTCAATTTCTCAGACTGAATGGGTGTACGATGTTTGTCTGAGTGGAGTTATCCGTCCTGTTGACACAATGTACGTTTGTACGATGTCATGCAGATTTCAAATAGACGTACGATGGCCTGTGACACGTTCCAGCATCGCGGAGATGATCAAATTAATCTATTATATCCACGGACGACGTCAGTTTGAGGACAGTGTATCCTACAAATGTATGACAATTTCTCCAAGAACAACCAAATAGAGCCCGCTCTTCACAGAGCGATGAGTAAGTTGGAAAACGAGTCTGAAATGGCAGACATCTGTGCCACAAAAGGCCTAGTGATCGCTATCAGGCACAGAGATAGTATATTGCGAGCGATTAGATGGATGGCCACGCGATTAAGAACACTTACGAGCGATCTTCAGACCTAATTGAGATATTGATGCAACTATCAAAATGCTAATACTTGTGTTATCTCCACCAGAATAATGGCATATACTATATATATATAGATAATAGATCAGGCAATGACGTCATTTTCAACATGTACTTAAAGATGAACTATCACCCCGTATATGGTATGAATAATTGTGTGACAAATAAATCAAAGTTGCCACTAGATGGGGCACAATTAATTCCGTATATGGGGTGATTGGCTATCATGTGACCCTCACATGGGTCACATGATAGCCAATCACCCCATACAAGGAAACAATTTTGCCCCATATTGTGGCAACTTTGATTTATTTGTTACACAATTATTCATACCATATACGGGGTGATAGGTCACCTTTAAAGCCATACTGCTGGGCCCATACATACGGTTTGTACTGCTAGGCTAGGTTTCAAGCCAGTTTCAAATAAAAATAATTGTCACTAAAAATGTTCAAAGCTTATTGTAGATTATCAGCTGTTGATATAATTCATTTTGGCATAAATATAAATATATTTCATTTTTGAAGCCGGATATTGGGTTAGTAGTTTCAGCTTTAACCCTTTAAGCCCTCACGATGCAATAAAGCATCATTTTACTTTCCTGAAAGCCGATTTAATTTTCCTACAACTAAGGGTTTTAGAATGAAAATTTCCATGAAACCGGCTTACCAATACATTGCAATTTTCTTTAATTTTTAAACCACATCAAATCATCTTCATCCACTACAAGTCGGGAATTGCGACAGCAATTCGCGGCTTGTAGTGGATGAAGATGACAATGTAAATTCAGGCTTGAAAGGGTTATTAAATGAATTAAATATAGAACAATTCAGCAAGGACAAGGTTTAATCCTGAGTGGTTACTCTTTTTTTTATTTTTTTTAAATATATACCTCCTATTCCCGTGTATTTTCTGGTGCTGCCCCAAACCTTCCTTCATTTTCTCTAGTGGTGCCCCAAACCTTCCTTTATTTTCTCTGGTGGTGCCCCAAACCTTCCTTTATTTTATCTAGTGGTGCCCCAAACCTTCCTTCATTTTCTCTGGTGGTGCCTCAAACCTTCCTTTATTTTATCTAGTGGTGCCCCAAACCTTCCTTTATTTTCTCTGGTGGTGTCCGAAACCTTCCTTTATTTTCTTGGTTGGTGCCCCGACCCCCCGTTTAAATTCTTGGTTGGTGCCCCGACCCCCCGTTTATTTTCTCTAGTGGTGCCCCAAACCTTCCTTTATTTTTTTAGTTGGTGCCCTGATCTCCCCCCCCCGTTTATTTTCTTGGTTTGTGCCCCGACCCCCCGTTTATTTTGTCCAGTAGTGCCCCAAACCTTCCGTTTATTTGCTCTGGTGGTGCCCCACCCTCCTGTTTATTTTCTTGGGTGGTGCCCCGACCCCCCCCCCCCCCCCAGTTTGTTTTCTCTGGTGGTGCCCCAACGCCACGATTCTTTTTTTTGGATGGTGCCACAAACCTTCCTATATTTTGGTGCCTTCCTTCCTTCCTTTATTTTCTCGGCGAATAAAATATTGTTTTACTTGTCAATTAAAAGGCTAACCAAATCAAAATTGGTCCCCTTTCATTAAGTTTTGGGTGCGCCCCTCAATACAGAGAGACGAGGTTAAGGAGACAAACGTGCCATCTTTAGCTATCAATCATCAGAACCTGTCCTCCATATGAATGACATACTTAACGCTATCATCAGATACTTAACCCGTATGGCGCGGGGATCGACTTCAGACGTCAGAATCTGACGTCACAGACGTCAAATTTGAAAAGACTGCTTGCAAAATTTCATGGAAATTTATTTAGAATTGACTGAGAAATCAACGAAAAACACCTAACACCGGTGGAATGCTGACGGCTTCCGCTTCATTACAATATTATCTAAAACGTCATAAATGTCCTAGTTATCTTCTTCTGCTTCATATGAATACCCTATGAGGCTATGTTAGAGCGGATTTTGTCCGACGAAAAATGACTTCGTATGACCAAATGTTCTGTATGTTATGAATCAACGGCCATTAGAAATATTTAACTCTTTCAGTGAGGGGATCGACTTTTGACGTCAGCTTCTGACGTCTAAAGTCGATCCCCGCACTGAAAGGGTAAAATATGAAATCCCCGCACTAAGAGAGTTAGCAGTGTCTTCTCTTATCTCAAGAAACATGTTCACTGAGAGATAACAGATAAGAGAGCATATTGTATAATGTCTTCTGCTAAACAGTGGCACATCTCCTATCCACTCTTCACCATCCATATTAAATATTATCCGCTACTAACTATTCTGAGGTGTTCAGAGTCAAGTAGGTCTACATCGTCGGGTGAGGCTCACTCTCCAGCAAGGTATATTCGTAATGTAAAAATTGTGTCGTACGTTTGCTCATTATTTCACTCCTACTTTTGTTTATTCCCTGGATAAGTCGATCACCCACCCACTGATCACTCACTCGCTCGCTGAATCGCTCGCTCGCTCAATCGCCTAATCGCTTAATCGCTCACTCACCCACTGATCACTCACTCGCTCGCTCAATCTCTCCTTCGCTCGCTCAATCGCTCAATCGCCTAATCGCTCAATCACTCAACCGCTCACTCGCTAATATCATTTTTACGCTAGTGTGTATCATATCATCAGCTGAACAAATAAGATACCATTTTTTTCAATTCGAAATCATCATAGATGTCTTATTCAGCTCTTTCAGCTTCATTTGAATACCTATGTTCCGGGCGGGGGCCCTGGGGTAGTGGTTAGCACCGCTGCCTTTCACGCCAGAGTCCGGGGTTCGGTTCCCGGTCTAGGCGGTTTGAAAGAAACAAAAATGTTTCTTCCCCATCCACGTGTGAAAGTCAGTATTGTGGGGAGCCTCCATGACCGAGAGGTAGCGTGCTCGGCCTCAGACCGCCAGGGCTCGAATTTCGAATCCTGTGTCTGGAGGACAGTGTCATCTCAATCATCTCACCAGCCTCAGGAGGTTCTCCTGGCCCAGTTTAGCCTATATGTGCACAAAGGTGGCCTAAAGCCCGATTCATTTCATTTCATTTACCTATGTTTTGGATACGGCCATTATAATTTAATTTGATTCTTCCAGTGCGGGGACCGTCTTTAGACGTCAGATTCTTACGTCTGTCAATTTAACCCTTTCCAGCCTGAATTTATTATTGTCATCTTTATCCACTACAAGCCGCGAATTGCTGTCGCAATTCTCGACTTGTAGTGGATGAAGATGATTTGATGTGGTTTAAAAATTAAAAAAAATTGCCATATATTGGTGAATCAGTTTCATGGAAATATTTATTCTGAAACCCTTTGTTGTAGGAAAATTAGGTCTGTTTTCAGGGACTTAAAATGATGCTTTAATGTATCGTGAGGACTTAAAGGGTTAAATCGTTGCATGTTTTCGATACTATGAATATCTTACTCTTTCAGGGCGTGAACCGACATGTCAGATTCTGACGTCTATAATCGGTTCCCGCCCTGAAAGAGTTGAAGGGTTGTCCATTGAATACACGATCTCTATCTGCGTGAATCAGAGATCGTTATCTACACCAACAACTCTGACCCAGCATGTAGCAACATGCTGTAACATGCAATGAGTATAATAATAACCAGCGAAACACACGGAATCAGGCTCTATAGTCTGTCCGACGGTGGAGGATGGTCCAAAATGAAAGTTATCTTTTCGGTATCCAGTCAGACAATTCTCAACCGATTTTCATTAAATTTTGTAAACCTTATTTTCTAGTCATTTGGCATAGATCCTGAAAATTTCGTAAGAAAATATTGTATAGTTCAAAAGTTAGACCATTTGACATGTAGTAAATGTCTATTTATGACGCTCCACTATAACATGTGTAAACCCATTAACTTCCGTTCCGGTTTATTCTCAGAATAGCGTTACATGTCAAATGGTCTAGCTTTCGAAATACTCGATGGAATTTCGCGAAATTTTCAGGGTTGTTGCCAAATCACTAGAAAATAATGGTTACAAAATTTCGTGACAATCCCTTGAGAATTGACTGACTGGATACCGAAAAGCTAACTTTCATTTTGGACCATCCTCCTCCGTCGGACAGACTGTAATCTCAAGACTATAATTATCGTTTAAAAGCGAATATCAATTAAAGAAAAATTTTAACTTTGAACTATAACTTATAACTTTTTGAATCTACTATATATCATCACCATTTCTTTATGTTGGACAGATAATAGCCCTGGGAGTAATTTACAGTTTTTTGACAGAATTTACATTTTGCGACACATGTCAAACTAAATAATTGCCGAAAGTAGGCCTTCTTAAATTTGATAGGGTTGATTATTTTTCAGGGTGTATCCTTCCCTGAAGACGCACGTCTTGTATTATAGTAATCTGGTAATGGTCCAGGTATCTGGTACAGTTTTCCAGATATTATGCATATTAAAATCAATAAGGTCTCACTCCTCACATGCCCGTCCCATTAGAATACATGTAAACTGCCTCAATTCCACAGGCCGACTTCACCATTTTTTCTCTCTCAACCATATAATGTCACATATCAGGATAAAGCTTGACATGTACTTGTTCAAAAACAGGTCCGCTATGGGTATGCTGACGAGACATATTTTGGGCTACGCCCCCCAACGTGTAAAATGTCATCACAGTTTATAAACTGTAGTGTAATCCGTACGCTATTTCACACTCCAGGTACACATCATCTTAACCCTTTAAGTCCTCACGATGCATTAAAGCATCATTTTACATTCCTGAAAACATATTTAAGTTTCCTACAACCAAGGTTTTCAGAACAAAAATTTCCATGAAACTGGTTTACCAATACATGGCAATTTTCTACAATGTTTAAACCACATCAAGTCATCTTCATCATTACAAGTCGAGAATTGTAGTGGATGAAGATGACAATGGTAAATTCAGGCTTGAAAGGGTTAATAACCCACTGTATCCGTACGAGATTATCATTAAACAGCTATATCTTATATCCTTGAGGAAGGAGATAACTTCTTATTAAATATTCACAAAATTATAACTTCTCTGTATTTTATTTTGTTTCACTGGAGCCGCATTAAAAATATTTTGTGTGATGATTCCATCATTAGTAGACACCTGGATTTCGGCCTTTTTAGGGTGGTGAGACAATGATGGCTGCAAGTCGGCTATTATGCACCCTGAAAAAATTCCATCACGAGGGCGAGGCGGGGGATTAAGGTGGCCGGCTGACCTCTTATTTAAGACTGAGACCAAACATTTGCAAATTATGATGTTTACACAAAATTTTCGTCCCCAATAACAATGATTTAATCGCCAAAAACACGGATTAAAATGACCATAATATAGTCATTATTATCAGTAAAGGTTGATATTTATAAACGACCATAATATAGTCATGATTATCAGTAAAGGTTGATATTTATAAACGACCATAATATAGTCATGATTATCAGTAAAGGTTGATATTTATAAACGACCATAATATAGTCATGATTATCAGTAACAAAAACAATACCCTTTACATTATATGTTGTAGGGTTTCGAGTTAGTTATGAACAGAACTTTGTGAAAGACTACAACTCAGGAAGGCAACAGGGAGCCCATGATACATAAGGTCTGTAGAGAAGTGGATTCTACTGGTGTGTGTTAGATGATCTAGTCATCTAGATTACAGTAACATAGAAAAGAACACCAAGCACAGCCTTAGGTGGCGGTCATCTAGAGCAAAGCAAAGCTGCTTGTTTCCGTTTATATGATAGATAATTTATACATATGCTCGGAATGTCAAGCTGAGGTGCACCGAACGAACTCCCTGATGGCGGCCACTAAATGATTACTGGCCGACATGAGGCACTTCGGATCACACTATTGTCCAAAATGTGTGAGGGGCGCGCAGCACGGGGCCCTGCGCGAAATTAACGTCGATACACTGGTCTCAACCTTAACTCGATGAGGCTGCCATTAACGTGATCGCCTAGTCAGATTGAGAAGGGAGAAACAATGCTGCTTCGCTGAAACCACACACGGGATCAGCGGGGTTGGAACCCGGGACGCATGCATGACTGGCGAGGCAGTCAGGCGCTCTAGCCATTGCGCCACGTCCCCTTCTCGTCCTTCTCCAATATGTGAGATTCCCAGCTTGTCTATATGATCTGGCGACTGAAATAGTTAACTGTGGATTAGAGTAGCCTAGGACAGCAAACCAAGCCCCATAAGTGGTGGTCATGGGAGATTCACTGTTAACTCTTTAAGCGCTAGGACTATAATAGTTTTAAGCCTTACAACGCAGAATTAACTTGTTTAAATCATGGAGACCAAAGTGTTTATTTGAATATAATATCATCATAAATGTCTTAGTTAGCTCTTTCTGATTCATTCGAATACCTATGTTCTGGATGTACGACCGTTACAAATATTTTAATTCTTTCAGCGCGAGGACCGTCTTTATACGTCAGAATCTGACGTCTACAGACGTCAGATTCTGACGTATAAAGTCGGTCCCCGCGCTAAAAGGGCTAACACGTATGACTAGTCTATGAAATCACTGGGAACCAGTGTGTAGAGGAATATACCACTGTTTATAAACCACGGGACAAGGGGCCCCACAAGTGCTTGTGTGAATTGTCGAATATAGCGGAACATTTCTTGTCTTAAACTAACTGTGCAATTTGAATCGGCTGTGAGACGGCTATTTGAGCTGTCACCAGCCACTCATGACTAGGGACGGAGGGCTCCGTTGTCGATACGCATGTGTTGGCAGATGACAAACCGCCCTGCCTTACTTATACTCGTGTATTGAATATATATCTATATATTTAGCACAAATGGTACCTTAAGTGATCGACCTATGAACGATAATCTGCGAATGTTGCTTTGTGTTGTCTGCCTGGCTCGAATTCAGGCCGGAGACAGTCTCTGATACTGTTCGGAGCAGACCGACATCACTCTACATGATCACGCTTGTCATGATCTGACTTAGAGTATTACCACATGGCATGGATGGCTGTTCCCCTCAAAATTATTATTTGTCTTTTTTCTGTTTTATTTTTAGGTTTAGTGATTTTTCAGTAGCCTTTGTTTCCAGACCAAGTGGGTCCTTATGCTGAATTTCAAAGATCTCTAATCAACTGATTTACTTCTTGAGTTTGGGATTTTTTTTCCTCCAGTCTAAAATTGCATATGTGGTACTACTCAGCATATTTCGGCTGCGCGACGGCTATATGAGCTGACGTCAGTAGATGTATTCTAGGTTTATAGTATTACTTTTATTTAGGGATGTATGTAGGCCTATGTTAAAATTAAGAGGTTAAGAGGTTTTAATTAGGTTTCTACGCTTTCCAGAGTGTCCTTTTTTGCTACACGGTGTAGAGCACAGTGTAGCTATTTTATCTCTGGTTTTGGTGCGGGAAACAGATGACAGACAATTGTCGGTTATTTTATTTTATGTGTACAAATAGTAAACTTTATAATCTATACTATGTACATTTTTAAATTGTTTTTGCTATTTTAAACAATGGATATTATTTTATTCTATAATTTTAATTCACTTATATGGTTGACAGGCATTGTAGAGGTCGTCTCGACCTGTTCCCGTCAACCAAAGTTATTACCATGTTCAAAAAATGATAATAATAATTATAATGTACCATTTTTGCATGTTCTTAACTGGAAGTCAAATAAAAAAAAAAAAAAAAAAAAAAAAAAATGCAATGAAAATAATTACCCCTATACGCCTAGATATATAGAGATCCTCAGCCATGTGACGTCGAAATTTATGGGAAGATGAAAGCCGAAATTTTAAAGAATGTAGGCCAGATTAAGATGCTACAGACAAGTGGGTCAGCAAAATTAGAATACCCGCTGTGTTTTGAAAAAAATGTGACACATATACGCTATCTGTCGTAAAAATGAAAAGAAATGGATAGGGTTTTAGGCCACCTTTGTGCACATATAGGCTAAACCGGGCCAGGAGAACCTCCTGAGGATGGTGAGATGAATGAGATGACACTGCCCTCCAGACACAGGATTCGAGATTCGAGCCCTGGCGATCTGAAGCCGAACACGCTACCTCTCGTCTCGATCACGGAGGCTCCCCACAAATCTTTACAAGTGAGCGGGGAAGAAACATTTCATTCTTCGAATCTTGAAGGCAGAGTGGGGTTCGAACCCGCGATCTCCGACTTTCCGAGCAGGCAGCTTTAACCACTGCACCAGGGCCCCACAAAGCACCGCTCCACAGACATCATAAACTACAGTGGGTAATCTGAGTCTTTCTCCAAGTTATCATCATATATATGTATCTGTAAAAACGGTTTCTACACAACGATTTCCACAATCACGCTGATAATCGTTGTATAGAAACTGATACCAAAAAAACTTTTTGTTTCCCAAATAAAAACAAAGAACGGTTCTAGGGCATTTTCTGTTGCAGGCTCTGGAATTCATTACCTGTTGCAATAAAAACATCAACAGCGATTACGACTTTAGGACAATTATTAAAGAAACATTATTTTGATTTGGCTTTTCCATCCAGGCTCCTTTACTGCCCGGTAGTCTATGATATGAACACTTCTTGAATATCGTTTTGGTTTGTCGCGCCTCTGAACTCAGTTCTCCGAGGAGTTAGGCGCTATATTCGTTTTTTAACCCCTTCACTATCATACATGACGGAAATTTCCGTCGTCATTCGTCATGCTACGTAACCATACATGACGGAAATTTCCGTCGGATTTACTCTAGTTACACCAGGATCCTTGGATCCTGACATGCACTTCGGCCTGGAAGTGAAGAAGTTAATAATAGATTGATAAAAATAATATTGGTTTAGGTCTTAGGATTCGATGAGAAGAAACTTTCGTACATACATAGACCCCTCCTATTCATTCTTTCTGGAGCGTGACTCACTTCCGGCCCTAAATTCTCCGCATCGGACAGTAAATTTTCCATTTCCGGTAGTCTTTCATTCATTTCCGTTTCCCAATTAATCCTTTCTGGTATCACTGCATTCATTTTAGAGATTTTCTATGCGTCCAGATATTAAATTACAACCTTTGTTTCTAAATAACAAATGTCACTAATTTCTAATAACTGTAATACTATCTTTTCGGTTGTATATAGGCCTACACCAAACTACCTTACTGCTGGTAGTCATTCTCCAGCTAAACTATAGACTGACCCAGACTTAATTAAACAAGAAATAGACATACGTGTTTAATCACAGCCTATCAGTCCTGTCCCAGCAAACACAAGACGTTGAAACGATGCTGGTTTAATGTTGGGCCAGCGTCGGAGACGTTGGCCCAACATTAAACCAGCATTGGTTCAACGTCATGTGTTAGCTGTGGGAGGCTATTATATCATTATCTTTTAAACCTTTGAGAGCCAAGCACCAATATATAGCCGTTTAACCCTTAAAGCGCTGAAATATTTTTGTATAAACCATAGAGAAAAAAATGTGTTTTTTTTCAATTTAAAATCATCATAAATGACTTAGTTAGCTCTTTCCGATTCATTTGAATACCTATGCATATAGGTCTACGACCATCAGAAATATTTTTACTCTTACCGTGCGGGGGATGAAATATGTTCACATAAACTGATAATTCTAGCTTCACGCTGAATTTAAATTCCCATATTACGAAATATTAGCATCTTCACCATCAATGATTCCTGTGACATCAGCAGCTGAGCTCAAAACAACTACAGACGTCACAGATAACGTAGCCAGAACTGAGACGAGCTGATTGTGCAATATTTGAATATTAAACATAAATTATACCAAGTATATGTATGTAAAGGGTCAACAGTGGTCATGTGTTGAATTATTCCAGGACATTTTTCAGTCACTTGAGGCTGGTATTGATCAATGACCGCGTAATTGCCAGCTTCAAATGTGTATGAAAAATGTTCAAAAAGATTAAAAACAATCCCCGTTATTACTTACAATTACTTGCGCTTTAACCCTTTAACCGCCAAATTATTCAATTGGAATTTTCACTCACTTAAAGTTGTGTCTCGCTGTCGCGATCCACAACTTCAAGTGAGTGAAAATTATTCCGATTTTACAAAATGACGGTCAACTCTTCTCAGATATTGCTAGTTCATGTCACATTTTATCTTTAATATGTTTAAAAGGTAGTACGTGATTGGGTAGTAAAAAATGGAAAAACACGAATATATTCGGTATCGGCGGTTAAAGGGCTAATAGAATATTCAGAACCTGACACTGATAAGTTCGTCAATTTCAGTCAATAGCTTTAAGCGACCCCAGCACGGAAAGGGTACATCGTGCACATGAACACGCGCGCGTACACTTCACGTGTATACTGAACACGCGCCGGGGGACATTCTGATTGCTAGAGACGTCATCACAGATTAACCCTCTCACTGCTAGGGATGTATTCATACAATCAGCAATGTGTCCAATGTCCTGCTAAATATATATATAATTTATAAAGTCACACTAAAAATGCTCAACCCGGGTCGCATGATTTTCGGCGATTTCTCCGTCAATTCTAAACCAATTTCCTTGAAATTTTGCAAAGGCCATTTTCTATTCAAATCCTATCAGCCCCGAAAATTTCGTAAAATTATGTAGCGTATTTCAAAAGTTAAGACTATTTGACATGTAGTAAATTAAAATTACGAAGTCCCTCTATAAACCCATTAAACTAATTATAGAATTTTATTACATGGCAAATGGTCTAACTTTTGAAATATTAATTATAATTTTGCGATTTTTTTATAGACATCTCCAAAATCATTGCTTAACCTTGTATAATAGCGCATATTTCTCGCCCATTTCTCAGTCAATTTTCAACGGATTTTCATTAAATTTTCTATTTCCTAGTCCTCCGCCCGCTAACTATCAAATCTCGTGAAATTGTAGCAATCATTTGACATGTTTGACATATGATGCAATTCAGGGCTTAAAACAAGTATTTTAAAAGTTACACTCTGACATTTAATGCAGTTCAGGGCTTAAAACTGACTTTAATTTTAATGAGTTTGATGGGTTGATAGAGGGACGTCGCAATCAAAAATTTACTACATGGCATAACTTTTGAACGATACAAGTATTATTAACTGACATTTTCACGGTATTTAATGCACGTTGCTGATTGTATAGATACTTCCCTGCTAGGGATGTATCTATACAATCTGCAACGTGCATTAAGACCTTTAAAACGTTGAGTTATAAAATTGAAATCCCCCCCCCCCACACTTGAAGTTGTGTCTCGCTACCGCAATTCACAACATCAAGTGGGTGTAAATTACTTACATTTTGAATCAAAACATTTGTCAATCTTGCAAATGTAATGCACATTAATGCTTTACCCTTTCAGCGCGGGGATCGACTTCAGACGATTCATAGGTTTTACGATCATTACGATCATTAACCTTTTACTCGCTAATCACGACAAGAGTCGTTTTCAGGTGATTTTATCAGCTGATTAAATCACTGTTATTGGGAATGAATTTGTGTGTTTAAACATCAGGATTTGCAAATGTCTGGCATCAAATTAAACGAATATGGGAAATTGTCAACCACTTGGGGTCGTGGAGCGTGGTAGCGAGACACAAAATCAAGTGGGTGAAAATTAAAATAAATTAACTTAGTAGGATAAAGGTAAATTTCGGAGGAGTTTTGCAGCCTCTGACTGACTGACTAGTAGAGCGAACATATTGTGAGCAACAGGCTATCTAGTAGTAGTAGTATTGCCTTACGTCACTTTTAGGCACAAATGGTCTTTTAAGTGACATTGTAACACGATAAAAACGTTGTAGTCAATTGATGAGATGAATGATGTACAGATGATGATGTGAGGGTGGGGGTGATAGGCCGGAGACTTGAGTTTTCCCTGTGCAATTTAATGCTGAAACTCTGTGGCATTTTTCCTTAATGACCCTCCCCGGATGGGGGCGAAAAGTACTACTACTAGCAATCATCCCAGTACCCCGAAAATACAAGCTGGAGTAGCTGCTTCGAGTTGAAAAGTAAGCTGTTACCCAATCAGTTGCGCAAGAAGAATTCGGGAATCATATTTTCGAAAGACATCGATTACAGACTCTGTATCGTGTATGCATACAGGGTCTGTTATTACAGCCTCTGTATCACGTAGGCCTACAGGGTCTGTTATAACAGACTCTGTATCGTGTAGGCCTACAGAGTCAGTTATTACAGACTCTGTTTCGTGTGGGCCTGCAAAGTCTGTTATTACAGGATTTATATCGCGTAGGCCTACATACTCTTTATCACATACTCTGTATCGCGTAGGCCTACAGAGTCTGTTAATACAGACTCTGTATCGCGTAGGCCTACAGAGTCTGTGACTCTGTATCGCGTAGGCCTACATAGTCTGTTATTACAGACTCTGTATCGCGTAGGCCTACAGAGTGCTCTGTATCGTGTAGGCCTACAGGGTCTGTTATTACAGACTCTGTATCGCGTAGGCCTACATAGTCTGTTATTACAGACTCTGTATCGCGTAGGCCTACAGAGTCTGTTATTACAGACTCTGTATCGCGTAGGCCTACAGGGTCTGTTATTACAGACTCTGTATCGCGTAGGCCTACAGAGTCTGTTATTACAGACTCTGTATCGCGTAGGCCTACAGGGTCTGTTATTACAGCCTTTGTATCACGTAGGCCTACAGAGTCTGTTATTACAGACTCTGTATCGTGTAGGCCTACAGGGTCTGTTATTACAGACTATGTAGGCCTACAGAGTCTGTATCGTGTAGGCCTACAGAGTCTGTTATTACAGACTCTGTATCGCCTAGGCCTACAGGGTCTGTCACTACGGACCAGTCAGTACATCATTACATGCGGTGAACACGCCTTATGAAGTCACCCGAAATAAATCGTGTTCAAGATAAGATATGCCGTCACCTGGTCACTGGCCCTAAACATCAAACATCTCAGGTCAAACCATTAGCGGTACTTTGATTTAGAATTCACAGGAGATCAGCTGTATGATGTAGAGCTTTAAGGATTCAACTCTTTCAGCCCCGCTGCGACCGTATTTAGACGTCATAATCTGACGTCACATTCTGACGTCTAAAGTCGATTCCCGCACTGAAATAATAACAAGAGCACACTCGATAATAGCCCGCCGCCGAATTATGATAAAGAAAGTAAAGACGAATGTCATCACGTAAATAACAACCCAAGATATAAATGGTATGTTAAACCAGCCGCTTTTCAAGTTATCGCGCCCACAAGGTCAAATTATGGACGTAAAATAAATGTGAAAAATCGCAATAAGTCAACCATTTTGATTTTTTTACCGGCCATTATTGAGCTTGTCCAAGAACTGCTTATTAGTAACATGCATAACAAACTTGAAGAGGATACTTGTGAAAATGTTGAAGTTATCGCGCCTACAAGGTCAAATTATTGACGGAAAATGAGAAAAATCGCAATAAATCGGCCATTTTGAATTTTTTTTCAGCCATTATTGAACTTGTCCAAGAACTACTTATTAGTAACATGCATAACAAATTTGAAGAGGATATGTGAAAAACTTTTCAAGTTATCGCGCCCACAAGGTCAAATTATTGACGTAAAATCACAATAAATCGGCCATTTTTTTTTTTTTTTCAGCCATTATTGAACTTGTCCAAGAACTACTTATATGTAACATACATAACAAATTTGAAGAGAATATGTGAAAAACTTTTCAAGTTATCGCGCCCACAGGGTCAAATTATTGACGTAAAATGAGAAAAATCGCAATAAATCGGCCATTTTTTTTTTTTTCGGCCATTATTGAACTTGTCCAAGAACTACTTATTAGTAACATGCATAACCAATTTGAAGAGGATATGTGAAAAACTTTTCAACTTATCGCGCCCACAAGGTCAAATTATTGACGTAAAATGTGAAAAATCGCAATAAATCGGCCATTTTTTTTTTTTTCCGGCCATTATTGAACTTGTCCGAGAACTGGTCATTAGTAACATGCATAACAAATTTGAAAAGGATATGTGAAAAACTTTTCAAGTTATCGCGCCCACAAGGTCAAATTATTGACGTAAAATGTGAAAAATCGCAATAAATCGGCCATTTTTTTTTTTTTTCGGCCATTATTGAACTTGTCCGAGAACTGGTCATTAGTAACATGCATAACAAATTTGAAAAGGATACGTGAAAAACTTTTCAAGTTATCGCGCCCACAAGGTCAAATTATTGACGTAAAAGGTGAAAAATCGCAATAAGTCGGCCATTTTGAATTTTTTTTCAGCCATTATTGAACTTGTCCGAGAAGTTGTCATTAGTAACATGCAAAACAAATTTGGGAAGGAAACATGAAAAACTTTTCAAGTTATTGCGCCCACAAGTAAATGTTAACGCCGACGCCGACGCTGACGCCGACGCCGACGCCGACGCCGACGACGCCGAACTTCAATTGCAATAGCCCACCTTTTTTAATTAAAATTAAAAGGCGGGCTAAAAAATGTAAAATGGCCGTAGACTCATAACATCGGTATTCAAATGAACCGGAAAGAGCTAACTAAGACATTTATGATGATTTTGAGGTGAAAACACCCTTTTGTCTCCATGGTTTATACAAAAATATTTCAGGTTAAAAGAGTTAAGGTCAATAGTAATATTTGTTAGTGTTATGTCCAGTGATCCCTACCCACCAAACAATAAGAGTTAAGGTCAAAAGTAATATTTGTTAGTGTTATGTCCAGTGATCCCTTTACAGCAAACAATAACAGTTAAGGTCAATAGTAATATTTGTTAGTGTTATGTCCACGATCCCTTCACAGCAAACAATAACAG
Source organism: Flabesymbios commensalis (assembly GCA_964017125.1). Classification (NCBI taxonomy): domain Eukaryota; kingdom Metazoa; phylum Annelida; class Polychaeta; order Terebellida; family Flabelligeridae; genus Flabesymbios; species Flabesymbios commensalis. The sequence goes on from OZ024911.1 coordinate 83,869,823, forward strand.
TTAAGGTCAATAGTAATATTTGTTAGTGTTATGTCCACGATCCCTTCACAGCAAACAATAACAGTTAAGGTCAATAGTAATATTTGTTAGTGTTATGTCCAGTGATCCCTTTACAGCAAACAATAAGAGTTAAGGTCAATAGTAATATTTGTTAGTGTTATGTCCAGTGATCCCTTCACGGCAAACAATAAGAGTTAAGGTCAATAGTAATTGTTAGTGTTATGTCCAGTGATCCCTTTACAGCAAACAATAAGAGTTAAGGTCAATAGTAATATTTGTTAGTGTTATGTCCAGTGATCCCTACCCACCAAACAATTAGAGTTTAGGTCAATAGTAATATTTGTTAGTGTTATGTCCAGTGATCCCTTCCCAGCAAACAATAAGAGTTAAGGTCAATAGTAATATTTGTTAGTGTTATGTCCATGCTCCCTAACCAGCAAACAATAAGAGTTAAGGTCAATAGTAATATTTGTTAGTGTTATGTCCAGTGATCCCTTCCCAGCAAACAATAAGAGTTAAGGTCAATAGTAATATTTGTTAGTGTTATGTCCAGTGATCCCTTTACAGCAAACAATAACAGTTAAGGTCAATAGTAATATTTGTTAGTGTTATGTCCAGTGATCCCTTCCCAGCAAACAATAAGAGTTAAGGTCAATAGTAATATGTGTTAGTGTTATGTCCAGTGATCCCTTTACAGCAAACAATAACAGTTAAGGTCAATAGTAATATTTGTTAGTGTTATGTCCAGTGATCACTTCCCAGCTAACAATAAGAGTTAAGGTCAATAGTAATATTTGTTAGTGTTATGTCCACGATCCCTTCCCAGCAAACAATAACAGTTAAGGTCAATAGTAATATTTGTTAGTGTTATGTCCAGTGATCCCTTCACAGCAAACAATAAGAGTTAAGGTCAATAGTAATATTTGTTAGTGTTATGTCCAGTGATCCCTTCCCAGCAAACAATAAGAGTTAAGGTCAATAGTAATATTTGTTAGTGTTATGTCCGGTGATCCCTTCACACCAAACAATAAGAGTTAAGGTCAATAGTAATATGTGTTAGTGTTATGTCCAGCGATCCCTTCAAAGCAAACTCAAGACATTGACCCAATGTTGGCCCACCGTCTACGACGTTGGGCCAACATTGAGTCAACATTGGGTAAACGTCTTGTGTTTGCTGAGTCATAAGTGCCTCCCTGGAGCTATTCCTGAATCAGCTCGGCTACAGACTGTCCCAGGCTCCAGGCTGTCTGACCAGCGTCCGTATCGTGACCCTGGGGGGGGGGGGGGTATGTCTAGAGTCGCATGTCTGCAGTTACCACTGGTTACCATGGTTACAACATCAAACACACAATTCAGGTTACCCATAGAAATACAGGCATTTGTTATCAAGCATCGGCCTCCAACAACCCCTCTATGTAAAAAAAAATTGTAAAGTTATATAATATGCAGAATAACAAAAGTTAGACCATTTGACATGAAGTAAATTGAAAATATGACGTCCCTCTCTAAACCCATTACACTAATTCTGGAATTTTATTACATGTCAAATGGTCTAACTTTTGAAATATTAAATATAATTTCGCGAATTTTTTCCCGATGTTAGGACATGACTTGGAAATGTCCTGTGCAAAATTTCAAGAAAATCGGTTCAGAATTGACGGAGAAATCGACGAAAAGCATGCGCTCCAAGATAATTGTGTCATAGAGATTAGTCGCACCAACGTAACCTTATTTAGAGCAGGGTTTAGAGGTCGAGAGAACCAGGAGGATGGTGAGATGACACTGCCCTCCAGACACAGAATTCGAAATTTGAGCCCTGGCGGTTTTAGGCCGATCACGCCACCTCTCGGTCACGGAGGCCCCCCACAATATTAAATCTTTACGAGTGGGCGAGGAAGAAACTTTTTTTTTCTTTGAAACTTGAATTGCAGACGGGGCTCGAGCCCGCGATCTCCCGCCTTTCCAAGCAGGCAGCTTTAACCACTGCACCAGGGCCTCAGCCCAGGAAAGATTTTTAACCCTTTACAGTGCGGGGATCGACTTTAGACGTCAGAATCTGACGTCTGTAGACGTTAGATTCTGACGACTGAAGTCGATCCCCGCGCTGTAAGGGCAAAAATATTTATAATAGCCGTAGACCCATAACACAGGTATTCAAATGAATCAGAAAGAGCTAATTAAGACATTTATGATGATTTTAAATTGAAAAAGACCCATTTGATTGCGATGTTTTTTCACTAATTAATTCAGCGCTTTAAGGATTGAACAATTGTCCCTGTTTTTCGCCGCCCCTGCAATGCGTCAATATCTGGTTAGCTGGGTCAGTCTAATATCATGTCCCTGTCGCTGTGGGTTGCCGAGGTAGCGAGACACAACTTTAAGTGGGTGAATCTATAATATCGTGTCCCTGTCGATGTGGGTTGCCTCGAGGGCCGTCTCGTTGCCACCCAACGCTTGCTCTGGAGAGACTACCTTGTTATTTTATACACATCACCACAGGGACTGTCTCGTTCCCAGCCCGGGACTACCTGTTTTTATTGATGTTAACACTTAGAGCACTGATATCGACTACAGTAGACATTCTGTGTTTTTAGCCCCTGAAAATAGGTTGTTAAAAGTAAAATATGCCTTCAATCTTGAAACACTGATAGATGTTAGGATTTAAATTTCAAAAATCACATAAATTTTCAGTCACTTGAAGTGGTGTATCGCGGTAGCGAGACACAACTTCAAGTGACTGAAAAATTAAATTTAATCGCTCAGTGCTCCAAGGGTTAAATCTAGACTAGACCAGACGTCTGGGTGTTTTTTTGTGTTGCCCATCTCTATTAGATTCAGACTGTCTGACGCCATGGTACATGGTATATCAATACTGCTCTCTTCAAGGCAAACAGTCGCAAATGCTTACTTTCACAGATAGGGACGTGGCACAATAGTTAGAGTGTGGAGCTTTGCCAATATCCCTGCCTGTCGTGTGGTTTCGAACCCCGCTTGGTGCAGGATTTTCAGAGAAATGTTTCTCGGCTGTAAATATTGGGACATTGTTTTGATGTTGTTTTCTCGGGCAAGGCATCTTACCCTCACATGCTTCACTTGACTCAGGTGTAAATAAGTACCTCAGCGAAGGCTATGTGTACAATAAGTTCAATGCGCCGAAATGGCTGCAGGACTGTATGCTAGATGTGGAGTTGAAATAGCACACGAATCAACAGGTCCAGCAGCCACGGGATAAAATATAAAGTCGGCTGATAAGTCTTCAGACTTGACTTGATATCAAAGTATAAACGTGTACCTTTAAAAACGTTATTTCCAACGAAACAAACTAATTCAGCAATCCACGTCCCAAGCTTTCACGGTGTAGGCCGTCCATGGCTATGTCATCCACGACCCAAGCTTTCACGGTGTGGGCCGTCCATGGCTATGTGATCCCCAACCCAGGCTTTCACGGTGTGGGCCGTCCATGGCTATGTCATCCACGACCCAGACTTTCACTGTGTGGGCCGTCCATGGCTATGTCATCCACGACCCAGGCTTTCACAGTGTGGGCCGTCCATGGCTATGTCATCCACGACCCAGACTTTCACTGTGTGGGCCGTCCATGGCTATGTCATCCACGACCCAGGCTTTCACAGTGTGGGCCGTCCATGGCTATGTCATCCACGACCCAGACTTTCACTGTGTGGGCCGTCCATGGCTATGTCATCCACGACCCAGACTTTCACTGTGTGGGCCGTCAATGGCAATGTCATCCACGACCCAGACTTTCACAGTGTGGGACGTCCATGGCTATGTCATCCACGACACCTGCTTTGCCGATGTGGGACGTCAATGGCTATGTCATCCACGACCCTGACTTTCACAGTGTGGGCCGTCCATGGCAATGTCATCCACGACCCAGACTTTCACAGTGTGGGCCGTCCATGGCTATGTCATCCACGACCCATGCTTTCACGATGTAGGCCGTCCATGGCTATGTCATCCACGACCCAAGCTTTCACGGTGTGGGCCGTCCATGGCTATGTCATCCACGACCCCTGCTTTCACGGTGTGGGCCGTCCATGGCTATGTCATCTACATCCCATGCTTTCACGGTGTGGGCCGTCCATGGCTAAGTCATCCACGACCCCTGCTTTCACGGTGTGGGCCGTCCATGGCTATGTCATCTACATCCCATGCTTTCACGGTGTGGGCCGTCCATGGCTATGCCATCCACGACCCAAGCTTTCACAGTGTGGGCCGTCCATGGCTATGTCATCCACGACCCTGACTTTCACGCTGTGGGCCTCCACGACCCAAGCTTTCACGGTGTGGGCCGTCCATGGCTATGTCATCCACGACCCAAGCTTTCACGGTGTGGGCCGTCCATGGCTATGTCCTCCACGACCCAAGCTTTCACGGTGTGGGCCGTCTATGGCTATGTCATTCACGACCCAAGCTTTCAACGTGTAGGCCGTCCATGGCTCTGTCATCCACGACCCAGACTTTCACGGTGTGGGTCATCCATGGCTATGTCATCCACGACCCAAGTTTTCACGGTGTGGGCCGTCCATGGCTCTGTCATCCACGACCCCTGCTTTCGCGGTGTGGGCCGTCCATGGCTATGTCATTCACGACACCTGCTTTCACGGTGTGGCCGTCCATGGCTATGTCATCCACGACCCAAGCTTTCACGGTGTGGGCCGTCCATGGCTATGTCATCCACGACCCAAGCTTTCACGGTGTGGGCCGTCCATGGCTATGTCATCCACGACCCAAGCTTTCACAGTGTGGGCCGTCCATGGCTATGTCATCCACGACCCAGACTTTCATGGCGTGGGCCGTCCATGGCTATGTCATCCACGACCCAAGCTTTCACGGTGTGGGCCGTCCATGGCTATGTCATCCACGACCCAGACTTTCATGGTGTGGGCCGTCCATGGCTATGTCATCCACGACCCAAGCTTTCACGGTGTGGGCCGTCCATGGCTATTTCATCCACGACCCAAGCTTTCACGGTGTGTGCCGTCCATGGCTATGTCATCCACGACCCAAGCTTTTACAGTGTGGGCCGTCCATGGCTATGTCATTCACGACCCAAGCTTTCACGGCGTGGGCCGTCCATGGCTATGTCATCCACGACCCAAGCTTTCACGGTGTGGGCCGTCCATGGCTATGTCATCCACGACCCAAGCTTTCACAGTGTGGGCCGTCCATGGCTATGTCATCCACGACCCAAGCTTTCACGGTGTGGGCCGTCCATGGCTATGTCATCAACGACCCATGCTTTCACGGTGTGGGCCGTCCAGAGCTATGTCATCCACGATCCAAGCTTTCACAGTGTGGGCCGTCCATGGCTATGTCATCCACGACCCATGCTTTCACGGTGTGGGCCGTCCATGGCTATGTCATCCACGACCCAAGCTTTCACAGTGTGGGCCGTCCATGGTTATGTCATCCACGACCCAAGCTTTCACAGTGTGGGCCGTCCATGGCTATGTCATCCACTACCCAAGCTTTCACGGTGTGGGCCGTCCATGGCTATGTCATCCACGACCCAAGCTTTCACGGTGTGGGCCGTCCATGGCTATGTCATCCACTACCCATGCTTTCACGGTGTGGGCCGTCCATGGCTATGTCATCCACGACCCATGCTTTCACGGTGTGGGCCGTCCATGGCTATGTCATCCACGACCCAGACTTTCACGGTGTGGGCCGTCTATGGCTATGTCATTCACGACCCAAGCTTTAACAGTGTGGGCCGTCCATGGCTATGTCATCCACGACCCATGTTGTCACGGTGTGGGCCGTCCATGGCTATGTCATTCACGACCCAAGCTTTCACAGTGTGGCCGTCCATGGCTATGCCATTCACGACCCATGCGGTGTGGGCCGTCCATGGCTATGTCATTCACGACCCCTGCTTTCACGATGTGGGCCGTCCATGGCTATGTCATCCACGACCCAAGCTTTCACGGTGTGGGCCGTCCATGGCTATGTCATCCACGACCCAAGCTTTCACGGTGTGGGCCGTCCATGGCTATGTCATCCACGACCCAAGCTTTCACGGTGTGGGCCGTCCATGGCTATGTCATTCACGACCCAAGCTTTCACGGTGTGGGCCGTCCATGGCTATGTCATCCACGACCCAAGCTTTCACGGTGTGGGCCGTCCATGGCTATGTCATTCACGACCCAAGCTTTCACGGTGTGGGCCGTCCATGGCTATGTCATCCACGACCCAAGCTTTCACATTGTGGGCCGTCCATGGCTATGTCATCCACGACCCAAGCTTTCACATTGTGGGCCGTCTATGGCTATGTCATCCACGACCCAAGCTTTCACGGTGTGGGCCGTCCATGGCTATGTCAGATACACCTGTTGCAAAAAACCCATGCAAGCATGACAGTATGTATTACCTATAATGGCATACAAGCCATAACACCCTATTATCCAGAATATCATATTATATACACCACAGTCACAACACAATGTACACAAAGCGCTGTTTTAATGTTGGACTAGCGTTGCAGTCGCTGGCCCAACGTTGAAACAGAATTAGGTCGAGACGTTGATCGAATTGTGTTTCAATGTTTGGCCAGCGTCGCAGACGCCGGCCCAACATTAAAACAACATTCGTCTCGTGTTTGAGGAGATGACCATACAGCACACCACATACTGGGTCAATGTTGGGCCATCATTAGCAACTTTGGCCCAACATTGAACCAGCATTGGGTCAATGTGTCCAGCCAGCCATACATGTGGCATTCAGATCAATAAAGCGTCAGTTAAATAAGGCTCAGAGCTTACATGGCATGATGACATTGATTAAAGTGTCTGAATCATCAGGACACAGGACTAGACGGGTGGTCATGTGACCAGCTCACGTGACATGTCGTCATTGACCATACCATTATCTCCATTTTGTTATTATCTCATTATCTGCTGGCTTAAAAACGAGCTGTGCCGTGCATAAAACGAGGAGCGCCGTGCAGCACGGTGCGATAACGAGCCCGTGCGATATATATAGTTCTGGTAGATTATATAACAAAAGACCTATTTTTATCACGATCATTATTTTCTGCTTGGGTGAGTGAATACTACTTTACGTCGCTTTCTGCGCAATCATGGGACTATGCCCTACTCTTATCGAAAGGGTTCTTTATAGTGCACACTACCATAGACAGCACTGCACACTCCAGGCCTTTGAACAGTTCGGGGCACTTTTTCTGCTTGAGGAGAAGTATATAAACACAGCAGTCACATGAGCATATTACAAAGTGTTTTGACTACAAGACAGCACTGGGTTGTCTATCCACAGTTGACGCCACTCACATGAACTGTAACTGAGTATACAATGAAGGTATGAAAACGGTATTACACAGACACATTGTCCATTCTTCAGATCCAGATTACCTATGTATGCTATATACCACTCAGTAGTTGTGCATACCATATTATCGGCATATACCAATAGAGTCTTCTACAGAACTTGATTATGGTGTAGGTTGACAAGATAAAGGATATAGTACGTTACTGTACAATGCTGCCGTAGAAAGCCAAAAGGTAGTATCTGCTTACTTTACAAGTAAGCAGATACCGCCTTTTGGCTTTGCAGAGCAGAATACAGTATGTTCTGACTACACAACCAGGCCAGGTTGTCTAAGTCAGGTTAGCAATCTACCCGGTTTATGGTGTGAAGAGCTTAACGTTGATACACTGGTCTCAACGAGGCCGACAGTAATGTGATCGCCTAGTCACATTGAGAAGGGAGAAACCCCAAACAGGAACAGCGGGGTTCGAACCCGGGACGCATGTATGACTGGCGAGGCAGTCAGTCGTTCTTGTCATTGCGCCGCGTCCCCTTCTCTACCCGGTTTATTTTGAAGGACATTATTTATATCCTTCTGCTTACACTATCAAGCTAGTGTGTCAAACAACATGGCGGCCTCCATAAAGCACGTGACACAGGAGGGCATATGCTGGAGCTTTAAAGATGGCGGTCACCTTGGCAGAGGTCACCTTGGCAGAGGTTGCCATTTTCTCAGGATATGTTCCAAGATATGTTTGTATTCAGCTGGAGCTGAGATACCTTATCAATAATCTCAATACAGATGGTAAGTTTAATTTAACCCTTTAACCACCGGTGCCGCATATATTCCGGTTTTATTTTTTATTAGCACATTAAGTACCACATTTTAAATAAGTTCAAAAAAAATGTGACATCAACCAGCAAGATTTGAAAAGAGTTGACCTCCATTTTGTCAAATCTGAATAATTTTCACTCACTTGAAGTTGTGGATCGCGTCAAGTGTGACGCGATCCACAACTTCAAGTGGGTGAAAATTCAAATTGAATAATTTGGCGGTTAAAGGGTTAAAGCGTTGAATAAATTTGTAAAAAAAACCATCGCAACCAAAGGGTTTCTTTCAACTTGAAATCATCATAAATGTCATAGTCAGCTCTTCTCGATTCATTTGAATACCTATGTTATGGGTCTACCGCCATTAGAAATATTTTTACTCTTACAGTGCGGGGATCGACTTTAGTCGTCAGAATCTGACGTCTATAGACGTCAGATTCTGACGACTAAAGTCGATCCCCGCACTGTAAGGGTTAAACAGAGTAAAATTGATGTATTTTTGTGAGGGATAAAATAAAAATCTTTATAAATGCCGACACGAGTGGTGACTGTGCGTATTGTACTTTGCTGCATGCAATATTTATAACACATAATGACCGGTATGTTTCTCAGTTGATTATGACAATTGATGACGGCCTCCATAAACCACGTGACATAGGAGGGTTTATGCTGAAGATTAAAATGGCGGTCATGTACATGTTAAACAGGGACGTGCACAAGGGGGGGGGGTCCAGAGGGGTCCCCCCTCCCCTTGAGCTGCAGAGTTTTTAAATTTTCCAAGCCCCCGGAACCCGCATATTTAAAAAACAAGACCACATAAGTCCCCGCTCCGAATTAGAATTTGATTTAAGCAATTTTGTGTAGGGTTATCAATGTAGTCCTAGGCTAGGTCAAAAATCAAGACACAAGACAACTAGGTCTAAGAGGCTCAGTCTAAGAGTAAGCTAAGAACTAGACAGTCTGTCAGAGTTTGCAAACCTCCATTGAAAATAATGATCCTAATCAGCATCCCAGTAATGGTCTACCTATCTGGCACAGCTTACCCGATATCAGGCCAATCAAGGTAAATAATGGCTGATACACGGTCATATTGAATTCCATATAGACTAGTTAAAAAATTTCTCGGTGCATCCTCCCCCGAACCTTCACATTTTGTTTTATACCAATTATTTGTTTTATAGTAATGGTCTAGCTATCTAGCACAGTTTACCAGATATCAGGCCTATCGAGGTAAATAATGCCGTTTGTCGGCCATTTTGAATTTGATAAGAGTTAAAAAAATTCAGGGTGCATCCTCCCCCGAGAACTCATATTTTGTTTTATAGTAATGGTCTAGCCATCTAGTATGGTTTATCAAATAACGGCCATGCGAAAGTGAATAATGGCCGATAGGCGGCCATTTTGAATTTGATCAAGTGAAATTTTTTCAAGATGCATTCTCTCCTGAAATCTCGCATTTTGTTTTATAGTAATGGTCTAGCTATCTAACACGGTTGATCAAATATCAGCAATATGAAAGTAAATAGTGGCCGATAGGCGGTCATTTTGAATTCGATTGAGTCAAAACTTTTTAAAAGGCATCCTCTCCGGAAACGTTAAATTTTGTTTTATAGTAATGGTCTAGCTATCTGGCACGGTTTACCTGATATCAGGCCTATCGAGGTAAATTACCCGGCTAGGCCAAGCTACTCACATTGCGTGGAGCTCGGCCGCACTGACGGCCATTTTTCCACAGCTGCCCGTGAAAAAAAGACAGTGACCCCGCCTACCGATAAGACGGTAACGGTGTTAGGCCTATTCAGCTAGCGCGCTCTGGTGATCACAGTAGAGCCAAGCTCGCTAAAACATGGCTGTCAGTGTGTCAGAGCCTTGCGATGTCATCAGGGTAGTAAATAATGCCGTTTGTCCGCCATTTTGAATTTGATAAGAGTTAAAAAATGTCAGGGTGCATTCTCCCCCGAGAACTCATATTTTGTTTTATAGTAATGGTCTAGCCATCTAGCACAGTTTACCAAATATTGGCCATGTGAAAGTGAATAATGGCTGATAAGCGTCCATTTTGAATTTGATCAAGTCGATTTTTTTTCAAAATGCATCCTCTTCTGAAATCTCACATTTTGTTTTACAATAATGGTCTAGCTATCTAGCACAGTTTACAAAATATCGGCCATGTGAAAGTGAATAATGGCCGATAAGCGTCCATTTTGAATTTGATCAAGTCGATTTTTTTTCAAAATGCATCTTCTTCTGAAATCTCACATTCTGTTTTATAGTAATGGTCTAGGCATCTAGCACGGTTTACCAAATATCGGCCATGTGAAAGTGAATAATGGCCGATAAGCGGCCATTTTGAATTTGATCAAGTCTATTTTTTTCAAAATGCATTCTCTTCTGAAATCTCACATTTTGTTTTATAGTGAATGGTTCAGCTATCTAGCACGATTTACCCAATATCAGGCCTGTCGAGGTGAATAATGGCCGATAGGCTGCCATTTTGAATTTGATCAAGTTGAAATTTTTCAAGATGCATCCTCTTCTGAAACCTTACAATTTGTTTTATAGTAATGGTGTAGCTATCTTGAGCGGTTTTCGTGATATTCCGCATTTATCTACTTGAAATTTTTCAAGATGCATTCTCTTTTGAAACCTAAAATTTATTTTATAGTAAAGGTGTAGCTATCTTAAGCGGTTTTCGTGATATTCCGCAATATCAGGCCTCTCGAGGTGCATAATGTCCGATGGGCGGCCATTTTGAATTTTATCAACTTGAATTTTTTCAAGATGCATCCTCTCCTGAAACCTTACAATTTGTTTTATAGCAATGGTGTAGCTATCTTGAGCGGTATCATGATATTCCGCAAAATATTTCAGTCGGATTGACCGATGTCATAAATTAGGTCAAAGTGCTGGGTAAACTCCAAGGTCAAGGTGCAAAAACCTGAAAAAGCACAACTAGGGACCTTAGAGAACATGTATGTGCAATATGACTGTAATCGACCCAGTACTTCGAGATCTGCTCCGGAAACAAGTGTGCGTCAAAACGTCTAAATAGGTCATGGTTCTGAACCAAAATTAGTTCAAAGTTCATATACCCCAAAAGGCACAAATAGACCCCCTAGAGGTGTTGTATGTAAAGTACTTTCAGATATATGCTTCGGAAACGAAATGTTCACGGACGGCCCAACGGCCCAACGCCGTAACATCATGTTTTCTCCCCTGCGACCTTGCGTATTGAATTCAGATTAAAAATATTTTAACCTGTCCATTATCCACCTGGAATAACCCACATACCAAAAATTGTTATCCTAGCGTATTTTCTTACAAAGTTATAGGTAAAAGAAGAGAACGGAGGCGAAATCCATAGCTCCCTCCGTCTCACCTACGGTGACGGCGGGAGCTAATTACCTCTTGATCCCCCCCCCCCCCCCTTGACGAACGGAAAGCTGCGCACGCCCCAGGTTAAAGATAAAAAGTGACATAACTCAGCAAGATTTCAAAATCGTTGACCTCCAGTTTGTCAAATTTTTACTCATTTGAAGTTGTGAATCGCGTCAGCTCCGGGACACAGCTTCTAGTGAGTGAACATTCTAATTACATAATTTGGCTGTTAAAGATTTAATGTTGGGCCAGCGTCGCAGACGGTTGCCCAACATTAAACCAGCATTTGGTGAGTGCAAGTACTTGCTTGGTACACCCCCGCGAAGCTTGAGCTCTTATTGCACGTTAGCGTTGAAATACTGCTGACTGATTGGTTGATTGATGGGCATGCGCCCAGCACTCAACCAATCATTCATCTGCATAGATGAGTTTGCTGTGGATCCCCAGGAATCACTGCCTTAGTGTTTGCCCAACGCTTTATACATTGGCCCAGCACTGAGCCATCATTAAAACAAGAGTTATATTTTCGGAGGAATCGGGTTTGATCATAGCCAGATGTATCAGCTTCCTGGCCCTGAAGGTGACTGCTTCCAACAACACAGTCATCGATTGAACACGGCTCCAGAGGTGAGATTTCTAATTTAAATGCTGTAATATTGGTCACGTTTGCATTTTAAATTTGCCAGTCAGCTCCGTGACATTCAGGAAAAGGGGGCTACATTTCAGACAGGGAAACAAATATTTCTGGTTATAGAAATGTATTTTTGCACAACAGGTGGTCGGTGTGTTTATGAGTTCCCATCTTTTTTTTCCTGGTTAAATATCGCGTTCCACAGATACATCGATCCACAGCCCTGCTGGTGGGCTGGGCAAACACTGATATGGGACGTTGGCTCAGCACTGGCTCAATGGTGGACGACCGTCTCCAGCGCAGTTTTGACGGAATCATCCCAGCAAACATGGCACATTCGACCAATGTTGGGTTAATGTTGGGACAACTTCGCAGACGGTGGCCCAACATTAAACCAGCATTGGTTAAATGTACCGTGTTTGCTTGACTGCAGCTTCCAGTAAGCGCAGCACGTAGAACCAATGTTGTTTTGATGTTGGTCCAGTGTCTACAACGTTGGCAACACATCAAATCAACATTTGGCCAACGTGTCATTATTTATAAGCTCGGGAACCACACGTTGGTTCAACGTTGTTTTATGTTGGCCATCATCTGTCCCTTTAAACCAACAGCATTTGGTAAACGCTAAAATCCACATTTAGGTCAATTTTTTGCGCACGTCCTGTTCCCAGCAAACACGAGACTTTGAATCAATGTTGGGCCGACATTCAATGTCTCGTGTTTGCTTTTCCCAGAAAAAACAGATACAATGTTGGTTTAATGCTGGCCCACCGTCTTAGAAATTGGCCCAACATTAAAACAACATTGATATTAGCTGGGTTGGTTTACCAGCTGGCCCAACATTAAACCAGCATTGGGTCAACGTTTTCAGATTTATAGATTTATCCAGGTAATCACAATACGTTGAATCAGAGCTTGTTTAATGCTGGACCACTGTCAACGACGTTGGACCAGCATTGGAACAACATTGGTTCAACGTCTGTGTTGCGAGGGATGCACGTCCGGATTTTCTGGTGCGTTCCTGGCCACAGCAAACAAGAGGCGTTCACCCAACGCTGGGACAATGCTGGCACAGCGTCTACAACGGTGGCCCAGCATTGACCCAGCAATGGGTGAACGCCCGGTGATTGCGGATAGATCACGACTGGATCCGTCGCTGTGCGCATCCTGTATACTGCCGCGCAAAGCCAAAAGACAGTATCTGCACACTTTACAAGTGAGCAGATACTGCCTTTTGGCTTGCAGAGCAGTATTGATAGATACACTGTGTACATGATCCAGTGTATAAACCCGTCTGACTGAAGAGTGGATACATTTATGATCAGTGTTCAGCTGACATACCAGCTTATTCAGCTGATATAGCAGCTTGTGCAGGCGACATAGCAGCTTATGCAGCAGATACAGCAGCAGGTATATAAAGTAGTGAAATAAACTGTTTCGGATACAAGATAGGTCTTCATGGAAACCACTTCTAGGAAAAGTTTGTGTATAGAAGAATGAGTCGACCGCATGTTTTTCGCCGATTTCTCAGTCAATTCGCAACCGATTTTGATGAAATTTTGCAAGGACTGCAGCGAAATTTTCATCAAAAAATATTATATAGTTCAAAAGTTAGACCATTTGACATGTAGTAAAATTGAAATTACGACGTCCCTCTATAAACCCGTTAAACTGGTTAAATTAAAGTTTGTTTTTAGCCCTGAATTGCATTACATGCCAGATGGTCTAACTCTCTAGCTATATATTTTCCGATAAAAATTTTACGGTAGTGACTCAACAAAAGTCCTTGCAAAATTTCATGAAAATCGGTTCAGAATTGACTGAGAAATCGGCAAAAAACATGCGATACAAGTTAATCTGACGGCGGGTATATATGAACTGGAGTATAAAATGTGAGTTCTGATTAAAAGGGATATATATTTATGATCAGTATTCATCTAGGATATCAGCCTAGCCCTAGCCAATATTAACTAAATTATTAAACAGGTAGCGTATTCAACCGAAATATTGGAGGACGGTGACTCGAAAAATGGTAGACATGGACACCACTTCTGTATACAAAAGTAGAGTCGCGCTGTGAATACGAACTGGTGTATAACAGAACTCACGAGTGAAACAAGCTGAAATCAAGATATATTTATAGCTGGTGTTTAGCTGAAATCAGTACGAGAGACCAGAATCTAAAACATTGACACAGAAAATGTTCTGTGAGGCAAGTTCCTGTTCACTATTGGGCGTTTAATATTTATATTTATTGAAAAAAAACACCTTCTAAATTGAGTTATTTGACTAACTGAGCATTTACTGCAAACTATATTACCCATTTAAGTGACATATTATTTGGCTTAAAGGTGATCTATCACCCATTATATAGTATGAATAAATTTGTGACAAATAAATCAAAGTTGCCACATGATGGAGCACAAGTGTTTCCTTATATGGGGTGATTGGCTATCATGTGACCCTCTGAGAGGGTCCTATGATTGCCTATCACCCCATATAATGACATAATTATTCATACCATATAAGGGGTGATAAATGGGTGATAAAATCTGCTTGACTCCGTCTATATACGGGCGTAGGAGGACAAGTTTAACATGGTTGATTACCCGGTTAAATCAGTTATTGGGAACGAAATAAGTGTCTAAAAATCCAGATTTGCAATTGTTTGGTCCGGTTTCAAGCAAGTTCCAGACAAAATGAAATGCCAGTGAAATCCATCAAATAGCCAGTGATAGATGCTCAGGCAACCAAAGAATTACATTTTGTAGAAATGGCCATTTTTCATAACATATTTTTCGTCATCTGAAGCTGGAAATTGCGTTAGCAATTCCAGCTTCAGATGACGAAAAATATGTAGATAGGAAGGGTATTCCCCCTGCCCCGGCAAGGGAGAATACCCTTACTATCTATGTAACTTGAGACATACGTAGATAGGAAGGGTATTCCCCCTGCCTGGGGCAAGGGGAATACCCTTCCTATCTATGTGAAATGAGACATACGTAGATAGGAAGGGTAGTCCCCCCTGCCCGGGGCAAGGGGGACTACCCTTACTATCTATGTAACATAAGACATACGTAGATAGGAAGGGTATTCCCCCTGCGCCGGGCAATGGGGAAATACCCTTCCTATTTACGTAGTTTTCATCATTTGAAGCTGGATATTGCGTCAGCAATTTTTTCTCATTTCTATTAGAAAAGTTGAGAGCATTTTAACTCTTGAAGCGCTGAATTATTTACTTATAACCCATGGAAATCAAAAGGGTTTTTTCAATTTGAAATCAGCATAAATGTCTTACTCAGCTCTTTCTGATTCATTTGAATACCTATGTCATTAGTCTACGGCCATTACAAATATTTTGATTCTTACAGTGTGTGGATCGACTATAGGCGTCAGAATCTGACGTCTGTAGACGTCAGATTCTGACGACTAAAGTCGGTCCCCGCGATGTAAGGATAAACTGGTCAAGTGGGAATGAGAAAAAGCTAAGATAATTGTTTTATAAGTTTTATTTTTTTCAGTGGGACAGGCAGCAGAATGTTCTTATCATACAACTTTCCTTTGCACTAGTTTTATTTAATCATGTTAATATATTTCTCATATTTATGCATGATATATGCAGAAGGGTATCTACTGTAGTCTTATTAATTTCAGCAAGGCTCTCATATCATGCACTAAATTGTACAATCTAATGTTATTTTTTTTATAAAATCTTCTGGTGGAGCACGCCCAGGACCCCCTTGCAAACTTTTATTTAGCCTTAACAGTGCGGGGACCGTCTTATACGTCAAAATCTAGCGTCTGCAGACGTCAGATTCTGACATCCAAAGACGGTCCCCGCACTGAAAAAAATGAAATATTTCTAATGGCCGTAGACCCATAACATAGGTATTCAAATGAATCAGAAAGAGCTAACTAAGACATTTATGATAATTTCAAATTGAAAAAAAACAATTTTGGTTTCCATACAAAAATATTTTGTAGCTTTAAGGGTTAATGACTACATACGCCCCATGACGTGAAATTATGTATTCTGGTTGCAGGTGACGTCATGGGGTGAACTAACAAGCGACCTTCAACAGCGTCAACTCCTGTAGAAACTGGAGCCGATTTAACGAACATGGCGCTTATCTTCAGACTGATGTGACCTAGCCGGAAAACTTTATAGGTTAGTTTTTTGTTTTGGAAAGTTTAATTGTTTGATAGTCAAACTTTCTGAAGAAGTACATCATAGGTTTAAGCAATGTTAAATCATATGCAATGTTGCTACCGTCACATGATTGCGGCGTCCACATCCACCCCACCCAAAACGTATGCATCAGAATATCGCGGTTTTTTATAATATATATGATAATGTCAGTCATAGTAAGTAAATAAGTAGAATTGTTGCTTCAACGCTACTTTTTGACTGATACAAACAAAGTACACATAACGTTGTGTAGACTGTATAATGACCTCAGTGCTGCCGGGTGTGTTGCTAAGTCACTTAGTCAGCCTGATCATATAGCGGGTATTACGTCACCACAGAATGTTGTGTAGACTGTGATGACGTCAGATACCCTTCCTATTGTTACTCTGGGGACTATCCAACCCGAGGATAGCGTTGGTTTACTGACAACTGACTTTTATTGTTCACCAGATTATCATTACCAGTAATACGATACACTGAACCAATGCCGGCTTAATGTTGGCCCACCGTCTGCGACGCTGGCCCAACATTAAACCGGCATTGGTTCAGTGTCTCGTGTTGGGATATTTCTATGCAATTACTGTAGTTTATTATCTGCGCTCTTATTATTCACTGAGCGATAATATCTGCGATCCCGGCGCCGCTCATTTATAATTCACTGCCCTAGCAAACAGGAGACAATGACACAAGGTTGGCCCAATATGGAGCCAGCGACGTAGACGTTGGGCCAATATTAGGCCACCATTGGGTCATTGGCTCAAGTCTCCCGGGGAGTGAAAGTATAACACACACACAGGCCTCGAAACAATGTAATTTCTCCTGTACATGTTGCAAAAAAATGTGTAGGAATGGCACAATTTTTCAACAGCCATTCTGATAAACTGGCAAATTTAGCCCTGAAAACGCTGGAAGGCAAAGGTATTTTTTCAATTTAAAATCATCATAAATGTCTTTACTGACATCTAATTTGCCAGCCAAACTCACACCAGATAATTTTCGTACATCCATATTAATCAATTTAGTCATGTCTTCAACACCTAAATTAACAGTGTTTTTAAATTAAAACTGTGAAACGAGACACCAAATGAAGTACATGAAAGGTGGGGTTGTTAAGTTTATTTGTCAATTTGAAGGCAAGGACCTAAGGGCTATCCCTCTAAAATAATATTTTGTTATTATTTCACTTTATCCTAATTTTTATTAGAAAAGTCAAGAACAGCTTACGTTTTCTAGTGGTAATTAGAAAAAGTTAATCTAAATATTAAGTCGATATTTAGCGGTATTGACCCCAGATTATTTACGAATCTGAGCATACAGATTGTCAGATGTTCTGCAGTTGTCAATTTTCAAATACCGCATCTGACATTCACCAGGTGTCGCCTAACAGCGAATGATTCACCAGATGTCACCAGTTGTCCCAAGCATCACAGTACTAGTAATACGAACTAAAAATTAAATTATTTGAGGCGCTACATTTTACCAACTTGAAGCTTTGTCTCGCTACCGCGATACCAAACTTCAAGTGGGTGAAAATTCCTCACATTTGTGATTTATCCTGGTAAGAAAAACAGACTACAACGATCATAGTCACGATTAGTGTTAATAGGGTTAATAGAAAATACTGCATGCTTTCAAATAGGAAGATAATTCACAAATGGCATTTGAAATGAATTTATGTATGAATAAATGAATGAATGAATGAATGAATGAATGAATGAATGAATGAATGAATGAATGAATGAATGAATGAATGAATGAATGAATGAATGAATAAATTAATTAATTAATTAATTAATTAATTAATTAATTAATTAATGAAATGAATGAATGAATGAATGAATGAATGAATGAATGAATGAATGAATGAATGAATGAATGAATGAATGAATGAATGGATGTATGAATGAATGAATGAATGAATGAATGAATGAATGAATGAATGAATGAATGAATGAATGAATGAATGAATGAATGAACAAATGAATGGATCTATGAATGAATGAATAAATGAATGAATGAATGAATGAATGAATGAATGAATGAATGAATCAACGAACGAATGAATGAATTATTGCATGCATGAATTATTGAATAATGGGGGTTTTAGGCCATCTTTGTGCACATAGGCTAAACTGGGCCAAGAGGACCACCATCCACCAAGTTATATGCGGCAGGCAATCTGAAGCTTTTGCTTTACGAGGGTTTAGACCTGGTGAATATTCCAGTTGCGCAGTTTATAATATCAGTTGATTTGCCTCATTGAATACAAGATGCTTGTCAGTATATCATATGAAAGGATATGTCAAAGTCATGAGCAGAGAGTTATCAGGCCAGGTACACTGATTACATCTAGTAAAGCAGTCACGGATCACGGCCCGTATTCTCGTACAAGTTACGATATATCTTAGGCTTCAGATTGGTCGGGATGACCGCCCTGTGACGCTATAATAATCATGATAATAACGCTATTCAAACAGTGGTAACCAGTTAAACTGCTGTTTGAAAGGTAATAATATAACATAAAATAAAGGCCGTGCATATAATATACTGTAGATCTGGTAATTTTCGCGTGTTTAAATTTTCACGAATTTCCAATTTTTGAACTTTTCGCGAGGTTCGCGAATTTTTATTTTTCTTCAGTAGCGCTATTATAATAATAATTTTCTTGAATTTGCGAATTTGTCGTCCTCACGAAATTCTCGAAAATTTAAAAACTCGCGAATATTACCAGATCTATAGTATATATATAATAACGCCGTGAAAGGCAAACAGCACCCAGCAAACACGAGACGTTGAGCCAATGGTGGCATAATGTTGGACCAACGTCTACGACGCTGGCCAAACATTACGCCAACATTGGCTTAATATCTCATGCTTGCTGGGCAGTAACTGCTTCCTTTACTGCTGTTAGTAAGCAGTTACTGCTGTTTGTCTTTGAGCTGCATGATTCTCTTCTGCTATCGAGTACTGGAATACTGACCACCAATCAAAGACAAACAGCAGTAACTGCTTACTTTACAAGTAAGCAGCTACTGTTGTTTGTCTTTGAGCTGCAGGATTCTCTTCTGCCATCGAGTACTGGCATACTGACTGCCATGCAAAGACAAACAGCAGTAACTGCTTAATAAGTTACTGCTGTTTGAAAGTTGCACAACCATCAATGCAAAGACAGTAACTGGTCACTTGTAAAGTAACCAGATACTGGTTTTTGCCTGTTTGTAATACGGTAAACTGCCGTACAAAGGCAAACAGCAGTAACTGCAGCACACATAACTGGTTATGGCAAGTATATCCCAGCTCAGAGACGTTGTTTCAATGCTTGGCCAACGTCGAAGACAAAGTGCCAGCATTGGGTCAACGCATCGTGTTAGCTGGGATGAAAACATTATCTGGGAAGAAATTATAACCGAAATTAATTTTTCACCCATTTGAAGTTGTGGGTCGCGGTAGCGAGACACAACTTCAAATGGGTGAAAATTCTCCTAAAATCATGGTAATCCGGACACCTATTTCGGCACTTGTAGACCAAATATGTTCGTCCCTTTACTCCCTGAGTTATTTTATTTAAATTTCCACCCACTTGAAGTGTCCCGCTGACAAATACTCATAGGCCCTATGTGTTTAGGACCGAAAAAAGCAAATGTTGATATGCACATTTGATCCCAATGAGAGTGATTTAATCTGCTATTAAAAATGGATTGAAAGCGATTATATAAGTTTTAAGCACTGAAATACTTTTATGTAAACCATTATTATTGGTATTATTATTATTATTATTATTATTATTGTTATTATTATTATTATTATTATTAAACCATGGGAACCAAAGGGTATTTTCAATTTAAAATCATCATAAATGTCTTGGTTAGCTCTTTCTGATTCATTTGAATACCTATGTTATGGGTCTACGGCCATTACAAATATTTTGATTCTTACAACGCGGGGATCGACTTTAGTCGTCAGAATCTGACGTCTACAGATTCTGACGACTAAAGTCAATCCCCGCGCTGCAAGAGTTAACTGTTCCAGTGGGAATGAGATAAAACTAAGACAATTGTAAGTTAAAATCATCATAAATGTCTGAGTTAGCTCTTTCTGCTTCATTCGAATATCTACATATCTTGGGTCTACGGACAATATAAAGATTTTAATTTATTCAGTGCGGGGACCGACTTTAGACGTCAGATTGTGACGTCTAAAGTCGGTCCCTGCACTAAAAGGGTAAACGAGTCCGATCCATCATAGTCATGATAGACATGTGACCTATAACATGCAATCTATTACTGAGGGTGCACACGGGTCCTGGAGATTATAGATTATTCACAGTTCACTTGTTATCTATTTTTTAGCCTCACTATTCACTTTTTTTCGAAGCGAAAAATGATACAAATATAGATTAGATAAAAATAGATTTAAAATTTTTGGTTCGTTTTTTACAGTTTTTAGAAACTGTAATCCTCGATGTTCGGCCCCTAAGAACAGGCGCTTCGCCGTTCGTTCGATTCGTTTTTTAACCCATGTGACCCTCATTTCTATTACCCCATCCACAAGTCATACTAGAAGTCTTCTGAAAAGCAGCCCAACAAACGCGGCACATTAAAACAACGATGGATTAAAGTTCAGCCAGCGTCGCAGACGGTGGGCCAACATTAAATCAGCATTGTTTCCGTGAGTCATTTGTGATAGGGCCCCCGGGGGGGGGGGGGGGGGGCTTTTGGTAAATTAGAAAAGTCAGACAACGCAAACATTGTGCCTATACCTGATAAGTACAAACATGAGATATTATGCCAACATACCAGGAAATGCGGACCGCTATATTTATTATGTTAGTTTTAACAAGGATACTAGATGTTCTAGTATCCTTGTTAAAACTAACATAATACAGTCTGTTTCACCAGGTCCTGGGAGTAGCCTTTTTTCAATTTGCTCGGTGGCTCTTTAAATTTTTTTAACAATTTTTTTTTCTCGGATCATTGTTTCATCTTCCCCTAACATCCCTGAAAATTTGGTGCAATTTTGTTGTGTATTTTGTAAATTAGACCATTTGGCATGTAATATAATTCTTGTTTCACTACAATTGTGTTAAAGAGTTAAACTTGAAAAAATATTACATGACAAATGGTCTAGCTTCGCTAATACACAAAACAAATCCACCAAGTTTTCAGGGATGTTGGGGGAAGATGAAAATATGATGCGAGAAAAATGTTGTTAAAAAAATTTAAAGAGCGACGGAGCAAATCAGAAAAAAGCTACTCCCAAGATCTGGTGAAACAGACTGTAGTACCCTTGGTTTTAAGCTTCACTGACTTATCAGTGAGTGTCTGAAGTAGAGACTGGTACACGAGTGAAGTTTTCAGCATAAAGCACACGAACGCGAACATTAACAAATAGACCTACCATATTCTATCATTTCAAATCAGGGAAAAATTTGTTCAGTATCGCATAGCAAAATGCTACGCAATTTTGCCCATTTGCTAATCAAATTTTCAGGGATGTCGGGGGAAGATAAAAATATGATCCGAGAAAAATTTGCTAATCAAATTTGTAATTGATAAGCAAAATATTTATACATCAATGATAAAGATGTCTAGCAAGTTGCAAATTGGAAAAACAAAATTGCTCATCAATCATTTTCAAACTAATTTTTCCCTGATTTCCAAAACACACCAACGCGTTGGCGAAAATTCGCATTGGTGTGTTTTGGCAAGTCAACGATAGAATTATAGTGTTTGATGATTTTCCGCGTTTGTGACCCACTGTTGGTTCAATGTTGCGCCAGCGTCGTAGACGGTGGACCAACATTGAACCAACATTGAGTCGGTGTGTCGTCCTAGAAAACACAAAACATTGACCCATTGTTGGATCAATGTTGGTCCACCGCCTACGACGCTGGCCCTACATCGAACCAACATTGCCCATGTATGTTTGCTGGGCAACGTGGTTGCTGTGTTGCGTACTACCAAGAATACACAACACTTGTCTCAGGGGGTCACCATTCAATTACTAGGGGGGGGGGGGGGGGCTGGAGTCATTTACCTGGACAAATTATTTATTTCACCTGTCTGCAATATTTGATTTATTTTACACTTAGCCTCAAGCAAATATATTTATTTCATTTTCTTAGAATTTATTTTTTCTGTCTACGAAGTTGGATCTCATCAACCCAACATCATCAGCTCATCATTGATCTGGGGGTTAAGGAGACAAGCGAAGCGAGGCTTCAGATATTTAGGTCATTTAAAGCGAAACAATCAGGTTAAAATCATTAAAAAAATCAGTATTTTTATTTTAGCTTCTTAATACGGCCTTACGATGTGAACATGTCCATACTATAGACTAGAATTGCATAAGTTGTTTAAATTTTGTGTTGCGTGTTTACCAGACCTGTAAGAAATACTGGAATAACTGATAAATGGGGCTTTCGGCACACTTGCTACGTAACACAGCAACTCAAAATTTAAAATACTCCCGCAATTCTAGTTTATGGACATGTTCACATCTTATGGCCATATTAAGAAGCCAAAATAAAAATACTGATTTTTTTATTATTTTAGCTTGATTGTGTCGCTTTAATGATGCCAAGCGAAGGACGTCAAAAATATTTTTGAGGGCCATTACATATTCATTTACAACATGTCCTTCAGAATATTATTTATTTCATGAAAATTCAGTATGAAAATATTAATTTTAAAAATACTTCAGCTCCCCCCCCCCCACCCCGGAGATTGAATGGTGGCCCCCCCTTGTGTATTTTTGGTACTAGCTTGTATATTATAGTTACATACACAGTACACAGTTACACGAGACGCTGGACGCAATGTACGCTCAATGTTTGACAATGTTTGTTTTTGGATTCAAAATTACTTATCTGATAGACACCAATCTGTAATTATTGACGGCAAGGAATCAGATAGCTTACCCGTAACTTCAGGTGTACCGCAAGGGTCGATATTAGGCCCGCTTCTCTTTGTACTTTACATCAATGATTTACCTAATGTATGTAACTACAAGGTCTCTTTATACGCCGATGATGCTAAAGTTTTCAGAAAAATCAAATCCATAAATGACTGTATATTATTACAAAAAGACCTTGATTCTTTGTTAGCATGGAGTCATAAGTGGAAAATGAAATTTAACCCTGCGAAATGTAATGTTATATCTATTAGTCGAAAGTCACATGTCCCCAATTTTCAATATCGCTTGGATAATAATTTTTTACAGCATACCGACAAAATTGTAGACCTTGGAGTAATAATTGACTCAAAACTCAGTACTCGGGATCATGTTGTTAAAACAGCTTCGAAAGCACACACCGTGCTTGGTATGATTAAACGGGCTGTGGGATATGATTCACCAGATTCTGCTAAACGTCAGCTTTATTTGTCACATGTTCGGTCTGTATTAGAGTATTGTTCTCCAATTTGGTCACCATACCTCGTGACAGAAATAGCATCATTGGAGAAGGTGCAGCGACGTGCTACCAAATTTATTCTTAATGATTTCTCAGATATATCCTATAGAGATAGATGTATAAAATTATCACTACTACCCCTTTCTTTCCGTAGAGAAATACATGATCACTGTTTTTTTATTTAATTACATTCATGGAAAAGTTAATTGTAACTTTTCGAATTTTAATAATTTAGTCGATACCAGTACAGGTCGTCGATCTGCACAAAAGGGTATTCTTCTAAAAATACCCCGTGTGAAAACAACTATATTTTATTTTTCGTAGTTTAATAGGATTGGAAAAACTTGGAATATTTTACCTGACAGCATTCGTGCTTCCAGCCACATTAATATTTTTAAACGTAAGATAAATGAATTTTATTTTAACAATTTTCATACATACGATGTAAATAATCAATGCTCATGGAGTGCAGCTTGTGGATGTAGTAAACATCACTAGCTTTTTATATGTATAATACACATTTATAGTGAAATGGGATACTATTCAGGGATAGATACTTAAGTAGTAATATCATAATTTAATGTATGTCACTAATTAGTATTGTAATTGTTATTATATGTGGTAGGCGATCTTAGCAGAGGTCTTCAGAGACCTGTTATTGTCTGCCAGTCATTGTCATGACAAATCGAAATAGATAAATAAAATAAATAAATAACCGTCTACGACGCTGGCCCAACATTAAAACAACATTGGTTCAACGTCTAGTGTTAGCGGGCTATAGGATTCTGACCTCTTATAAATCAATTTCTATACTGCCGTGAAAAGTCAAAAGGCAGTATCTGCTTGAGCAGATACTGTCTTTTGACTTTGCAGAGCAGTGTGTGTAGTGCCGTGTAAAGTCAAAAGGCAGTATATTTTTCTATAGGTCCTATACTGTCTTTTGGCTTGTCGGAGAGTTGAGCCAAAATGCGATCTTTTTTTCTTACAAGTAAGCAGGTACTGCATTTTGGTTTGAACAGGCAGTATCTGTTTATATTAGGCACTGTAGGGTCTATGCCAGTGTAACGTACATGTTGCAGTGTTCAATGTAAGTTGTTGTTCAGTTCGCTGAGCAATAAGCTATATATAGCTTCGCTATTTATTTTGGGAAGCTGGTGACCCATAAATCTTAAAACTGGTGACCCATAAAGGTCACAACTGTTGTGTTTATTCTAGACACAAACAGCCCAAACTGTGACTGAAGCTGAGGCTTTGGTTCATAGATTGTACCCGTAGGCCTACTTCCTAAGGCTTGGCTCATAAATAAAAAAGATCGCGGTTGCCTACAAATAAACTTGCACTTTTGCGAGGTTCCTGTATTATCGCCCACATTGCATGTAAGCACTGCTCCCAGCGACTCGCATGTTCTACAGAACATCCTCTTCTAGTTCTAGTTAATTGATTATGATGCCTGGTTGTTCTGAAAGGCATTGTTTACCACACAGAGGACTAGGCCTACAGGCGAATATATCTGTGATACACGGCTTTCTCATTAGCACACTATTCTATGGTCCATAGCTACAGGGCAAATCATCATACACTCTTCATTATGAAACAGTTTGAAAAACCATCTTGTTTTTTCTGGATCCACCCTTCAGAATCGACGCAACAATAAAAACTATCTGGGTATCCTGAACAAACTTTCCCAATTTTCTGTTTGGCCGTTAGCCTTGCCTTGCATCAGCATGTAATTTCATTTCAATATCTATACCAATTCCTGTAGCAAAATTTTCGACCACAATAATTTTGATCAACATGTAAGGATTCTGCTGGTGTAAATAGTCAAACGGCAGTCAACAAGCATTTAAATAATAATAGATGCTGATTCAGAGTGGTCAATATTAAGACAATAACAAGAGGGCAGCCGGCCACCATAATCCCCCGCCCCGCCCACGTGAAAACATATTTATCCTTTGTCTACAGTTACAACATGGGCCTACATGTCTATGCAGAACCACTGTGTGTTATCACGACGCACAGGTCTTGTTGGCATGCAACTGTCATACAGATGTCCGCCGCATAGATCACAAGTGTACCTGTACCTAGTAGGCCCAGCAGCTCGAGTACACCAGTTGTACAGCCGATTTTGCAGGCAACTGCGCGTACACACAGAGAGTATAGTAGCCCTAGAGTAGGGCTGATAGGCAAAATTACACCAGCATAAACAGCAATATCTCACTAGTAACGCCCTCTTAAGTGGTAATAATAATGTTTATTTAAGTTTGGAGGTAATTATGTTTATTTGAGATGCGATTTGTGAGAGTTGATCCAGACCAGGTGATTTGAAAAACCGAGGCGATGCCGAGGGTTTCCAAATCACCTGGTTGTGATCAACTCTCACAAGGAGGGGATAGAATAAACATAATTGCCGACAAAACACACACCATTACTATTATTACTATTATATATGCATGTAGGCCTATAGGCCTATTGACAAGCATGAAGTGAGTAGACTATACTATAGGCATACTATGGTACTACTATAGGCCTATATACCCTACTGCACTTGGTTAGGAATATCTTGTTGAACTATAACTCTGTTCCCTTCATGGTGTTGATAATGCGGCTGTAGCCAAGTCAAGACTAGTGGATGGTTCTGACTACTCAGATTAATAAAGGCTGTCCAACTAAAACGATGGAGATGGTCCAAAATGAAAGTTAGCATTTCTTCGATTGCTCAGTCAATTCTCAAGCGATTTTCATGAAATTTTGTAGGCTCTATTTTCTAGTCATTAGGCATCTCTAATAAAAATTTCGTAAACAAATAGTGTATAGTTCAAAAGTTAGACCATTTGACATGTAGTAAATTTCTCATTATTATGGTTATGACGTCCCTCTATAAACCCATTAAATTTCATTCCGGTCTATTCTAAGAATTGTGGTACATGTCAAATGGTCTAACTATTGAAATACTCACTGTAATTTTCAGGGCTGTTGCCAAATGACTAAATAAGAATGGTTGCAAAATCTCGTAAAAATCGCATGAGAATTGACTGAGCAAAACCCGAAAAGCTTAGCCTCCGCCGTCTGTAAATAGCTGCCCGCATGGCAGTCATTAAGAAACACAGTAGAATGTAGTACTAATACAGCTTTTCGATTCCGCAAACACATAATGTTGACAATAAGGACCACAAAAGTACTGGTCAACACTTCAAAAAACACATGACGTTGGCACATTGCTGTTTTAATGTTGGGCTACCGTCTGCGACGCTGGCCCAACATTGAACCAGCATTAATATATAGGTACTCACTGGAGCTGTAGCTGTCAGTGGAAGAGGCTGATATGGATCGGCTGTGAATGCGGGGTCTACCTGGGCTCAACTTCTTAAACTTCTGCTCCTGTATAGAAGAAAAACATACTGTACTTAAATACGTGAAAATATGACAAGGAGAGATTTAACATGCACAACTACTACTTCTGTATAGAGGAAAAACATACTGTACTTAAATATGTGAAAATATGACAAGGAGAGATTTAACATGCACAACTTCTACTTCTGTATAGAAGAAAAACATACTGTACTTAAATATGTGCAAATATGACAAGGAGAGATTTAACATGCACAACTTCTACTCCTGTATAGAGGAAAACAAACGGTACTTATGAGTGTCCAGTAAACATGATGCATTGACCCAATGTCGGTGTAATGTTGGGCCAGCGTCGCAGACGGTGGTCCAACATTACACCGACAGTGGGTCAGTGTGTCGTATAAGAGTGATAGCATAACGCCAAAAATGGACTATGTTTTATAACCTGAGAACCACTCGTTTTTCTCCAGCAAATTTCACGGTTATTGTCGAAAATTTGTTGTTGTTGTTGTAAATGAAATGAATCGGGCTTTAGGCCACCTTTGTGCACATATAGGCTAAGCTGGGCCAGGAGAACCTCCTGAGGATGGTGAGATGATTGAGATGACACTGTCCTCCAGACACAAGATTCGAAATTCGAGCCCTGGGGGTCTGAGGCCGAGCTCGCTACCTCTCGGTCACGGAGGCTCCCCACAATACTGACTTTTTACACGTGGATGGGGAAGAAACATTTTTTTGTTTCTTTCAAACCGCCGAGACCGGGAACCGAACCCCGAACTCTGGCGTGAAAGGCAGCGGTGCTAACCACTACCCTAGGGCCCCAGCCCTATTGTTGTTGTAGCTTTCAATACATATATGTGTAATTCCTGGCTTAAAAAAATCACCTGCACATTTGCATATCACGGGGAATGCAATTGTAAAATTTGAATAATTTACGACTTTTAGTTTTTTAGTTTTTGCGCCCACAAAAAATATGAATTTGGTCCGTGGCGGCCATTTGGAATTTTGGTAGCATCCACCTTGTTAGAAGCGCCATTAATTTTTTTTGAAAAATTGTGATCACTAGTTTTAGAGCTTTCGCGTCCACAAAATATTATGAAGTTGACCTCCGGCAACCATAAAGAGAAAAAACGCACAACCGCACCACAACTTTCTTCGAGGGGAGACATAGTTCTCGTCGAGCTTCTCGCATTTCTACTCACGTTCAGAAAAAAAAACGGTATTTAGTATTAGTATAACAACTGGTAGAGATTCAACTTGTACAGATGAAAAACAAAGGCTACTTAGTATCTATCATAACACAAGAACGAGCAAGTATGTAAGTCATGCTTATGCAGACCACCTTGCCATTGGTGGATCAACTTCATATTTTGCACAAGCATAGACCTTGACAAAGAGGGTGGCCGATATCAAACAATAATTAGACTAATTACCGTATATAATAAATATAAATATAAATCAACCTTATTGATTTGCAGTACGGGGGGGGGGGGGTGATGATGATCACGAAGACCACACGCCTGTAAGAGGAGCGAACATATTGTGAGTGACATGTTATCTAGTTAATATAAAAGAGCGAGAGATATTGATCTTATTTGACTGGAAATCGCATTTTGGCTTACTACCATAGCTGGAGATATTGCATTTAAAAACATGAATATATACTGTATACATAGTTAAGTAAAATGTCGACATAAGACCTATTGATTTATTTATTGATTGATTGATTGATTGGTTGGTAAATTGGTTGGTCTGAAGCCGAGAACGCTACCTTTCAGTCTCGTAAGGATGTACTATAGCTAATTTTTATGAGTGGACAGAGAAAAGACGATTTTTTCTTTGAAATCTTAGCGTACCACACCAGAGAGACGATATGCGAACAGTGTTCATTTAGAGTGCGATATGGGAGAATGCAACACTCGTTTATGAGTGCTGTATTTTACCATGTTTGTATTTTCTCACACGATCAAGTCAAATATGACATAACTGCAATACATTGCAGTTCAAGTAAAAGTGTGATATGGGCTGATACCGATATACGTCTCATAGTGAAAAACACTACACGGAGTGCGATACGGGCTGATACCGATATACGTCTCCCTTTGCAGTGTAGTAGTAAATCATTGCTTTACGTCACTTTTCGGCACAAAAGGTCTTTTAAGTGACATTGTAGTACGATAAAAACGTTGTAGTCAATTAATGACCGATAAAGGGTTCTGGGCATGTCTAGGGGATCTACCCCCAGACATGCCCAGACGGCCGGAGACTTTGGTTTCGCTGTGCATTTTAATGCTGAAACATCGTGGCATTTCGCGCAGCTCCGCTATCCTCGGGTCGGATAGTCCCCAGAGTAACAATAGGAAGGATAAATCTATCTGGGTAACTCCATTCATCCCACGTGAGAGACCTAATGTCAAACACGCTATTGCCGGTTATTTAAGGCTACCACAGCCTACATCAGCGCCAGCACTGATGCGGGTGCTGCATTGGCTCCGCCGTTGAGCGGAGGAGCCGGGGATTGCTGTAGACTAGTGCTTACGTACAATGCTGTACACAGCATCCAACAGACGAAACAGATCCCTAATGACCCTCCCCGAAAGGGGGCGAAAACTACTACTACTAGCAATCATCCCAGTACCCCACTGCGCAGTGATATGGGCTGATATGTATTTATGTTATATTAGGTACATGACACTCAGACTAAATAATCGTCATCTGATTATTACACTATTCTATCTGATATACGTTATAGTTGAGATATTACACTATTTTATCTGCTATGCGTTATAGTTGATTATTACACTATTCATTGTATCTGCTATACGTTATAGCTGAGATATTACACTATTTTATCTGCTATGCGTTATAGTTGATTATTACACTATTCATTGTATCTGCTATACGTTATAGCTGAGATATTACACTATTTTATCTGTTATGCGTTATAGTTGATTATTACCCTATGCATTGTATCTGCTATACGTTATAGTTGAGATATTATACTATTCCATCTTCTTTGCGTTATAGTTGATTATTCCACTATTCTGTCTGTAATCAGGTAGTGCGTTATAGATGAGATAGAATAGTGTGATACAGTTGTGTCCTAAAGATTAATTGAACCGACAAGTCGAACTTTCGAGCTTACATGCGATTACATGCAATATTCTTCCATCATGAGTTGGAGATGGAAATGTTACGAAATGACCATCTGTACCCTGAAATGTCCTTGTCATTTTTTATTCAATTAATTTTCTTTAACCTTTACAGCGCGGGATAGACTTTAGACGTCAGCATCTGACGTCTGTAGACGTCAGATTCTGACGTATAAAGTCTGATGATATTTATAGTGACCGTAGACCTATAACATAGGTATTCAAACGAATCAGAAAGAAGTAAATAAGACATTTATGATGATTTCAAATTGAAAAAAACAACACTTTGATTACCATGGTTTGTACAAAAATATTTTAGCGATGTAATAAAACTTAAAAAAAAATTTCATTCAAATAATTTTCTTTAAATTGTGTCATGAAGATACAAGCGTTTGCACCCCTTCCTGACCACATTCGCTACCTGCCGTGGCTCTCACCTGTCGTGATTTTTTCCTACGCCTGCTGCGTCCACTACTTGTGGTGCTTATTTTACGGAGCCGGTCTGCCAGCTCGTCAGCGGGGCCGGCGCCGCCCTGCAGGCCGGGGCCGCCCTGCTGCTGGGCGGCCGATGCCTGTAGCTCAGCCAGAGAAGGGGCATCCATCTGTCCCATACCGCTACGCCGGCGGATCGGGCCCCCGTCCCCCGCCGCCGCCTGGGGGTTGACGATGGAGCTGGTCTTCCTGCTCCTCCTGCCGTCCACCCCTTCAGGGCGCACGTGGGAGCTTCTCCGGCGCTGTTTGGGGAATGCCGCCTGGTGGTGCTGCTGCATGTCCTCTTGTAGACGGGCCGGGATGGAGGTGACGGTCTCCTCCTGGGAATGCTTGGGGTCACGGATAGGACCCAGGCTAGGCTGAGGTTCACGGATAGGACCCAGGCTAGGCTGAGGGTCATGTAGGGGACCCCTGTTAGCCAGGCTGGACTTCAGGATAGACATGATTAGGACGTATACGTCACCGACTGGATAAACGAAATGACCAACTGGACAAACAAAATGACCAACTGGACAAACAAATGACTAACTGGACAAACAAATGACTAACAGGACAAACGAAATGACCAACTTGATAAACAAAATGACCAACTGGACAAACAAATGACTAACAGGATAAACGAAATGACCAACTGGACAAACAAATGACTAACAGGACAAACGCAATGACCACCTGGACAAACAAATGACTAACAGGATAAACGAAATTACCAACTGGACAAACAAAATGACCACCTGGACAAACAAATGACTAACAGGATAAACGAAATGACCAACTGGACAAACAAAATGACCAACTGGACAAACGAAATGACCAACTTGACAACTTCTCCCGTGTATTATCAAGAATAGATATTCTGCTCTTATCCTGAATATTCCAGCTATTGACAGTTGAGGCTTATTTGCATCAGACGAGGTGTTTAGCCTCAGGAAATGATGTTCTGTACTCGGCAATTCACTGCCAGCGCTCACTGTATTCCAGGAGACAATAGCAATCCCGGTTAGTCCTGAATTATCTACTATTCACGGGTTGCGGTTTTGATTAAGATGCGAGGCGTGATTTCCGAGCGCTGCAGTGATACTTAACACTTGACAACCAGCGGCGTGACAATCCTCTATCCTGTCTGCGATCCTGCTGATTCTACTCCCTGGACACTGAGATACCCTAAATGTCCCTATGTCTTATATGTCCCAACGACACACCTGTATGTGCCAATGACACACCTCCACGTCCCTCCAATACCCAGCGTTTGACAGCTCTGCAATATCTCACACTGCGATATCTCACTCTCCAATTAGCCGGCTTTTCACGGCTCTGTGTTCTAAGTGATGCAAAACGCGTGTCTCAGGTATTGAGTCGTAACGACGTCACAATCACAGTAACGTCGTCACAATCACCGTAGTCACACTCTCCAGGAATTTACCCGGCAGTCAATCAGTGAGTCCCTCCTGGAATCCGTGGACACTTGAGTGACGTCCTGATAGACGCAGCTGGTTCGCAGGTAGATATTTCCGTGCTGTAGCCGTGTCCTCCAAACCCCGGGCTGAGCTCAGTGAAGGTGACACGGCGACCAGAGATCTGTATCTGCCAGGTCTATACAGGCGCCGGGGGAGTACTGAGTACTGAGGTAGAGGCCGGGGGGAGTACTACCTACCTCAGTACTCAGTATACAGCACGTGAGGCGAGAAATCAACCAGGAGGGGGGTGGTACACAGACCTTGTAACAATGTTGATTTAATGTTCGTGACGCTGATCCAAGATTGAATCAACATTGCATAAATAATCCTGGAAAATGATGTTTTACATCCATGGGACGCTACACATACCTTGTAACAGTGTCGGTTTAATGTTGGGCCAGCGTCTGCGACGCTGGCCCAACATTGAACCAACACTGCATCAAAAATCCTGGAAACTGATGTTTAACCCTTTAACCGTCGGTCCCGATTTTATTGGTTTCTCATTTTTATATAACACGTCGAGGCGACAGAGGCCACTCAACGAGAAAGGGCCGCTATGCATACATTGTAACAATGTTGGTTTAATGTTCGCGACGCTGGCGCAAGATTGAATTCAACATTGCATCAAAAATCCTGGAAAATTAAGTTTTACATACGCTCCACTGGTGTCAACGTCTGACACTTTAAATTTAATGCACTGAAATATCTTTGCATGAGCCGAGAAACCAACGTTTTTTCAATTTAAAATCGTCATAAAATGTCTTAACTCACTTTTTCCGCTCCATTCCAATACCTATGTTATGGGGCTACGACGCCATTATAAATAGTTTACTAATAATTTGACGTCTATGGACGTCATAATTTGACGTCTATAGACGACGTTTGACGTCTAAAGTCGGTTCCCGCACTGAAAAGGTTAATGTCGCACCAGCGTCGGGAGACATCAATCGTCATAATATGTTTATTTAGGTTGCTCCAGCATCGCAGATGGTGGGCCAACATTAAATTGCGTCAAAATTGGGACATTGCGTCAAAATGGTGTAAAGGGAGAGACGTAGTATAGGTGTTTGTTCAATGTTAGTCCAGCGTCGCAGATGGTGAGCAACCATTAAATCGTCAAAATAGTAAAGAAATAAAGAGAACGTACTAATGTTAACCTTTAAAGCGCTGAATAATAAAAAAAAAAACATGGAGACCTAGGTTTTTTTTATTTTGAAATCATCATAAATGTCTTAGTTAGCTCTTTCTCATTCATTTGAATACCTATGTTATGGGTCTACGGCCATTAGAAGTATTTTTACTCTCACAGCGCGGGGATTGACTTTAAACGTCAGAATCTGACGTTTACAGACGTCAGGATATGACATCTACGTCAGAATCTGATGTCTACAGACGTCAGATTATGACGTCTAAAGTCGATCCCCGCGCTGTGATGGTTAATTTTAGGCCAGCCTTCTGGGCGGCGGACCAACATTAAATAAACATTGCGTCAACATTCAGAGAAGAGGATAGCTACAATGGTGGATTAATGTTGGCCCAGTGTCGCAGACGGTGGGCAAACATTAAACCGACATTGACGCAACGTGTTGTGTTTTTCCAGGCAGCTACATAGAATTATGCACCAGAATTCACCCTTTGCCCCCTGTAAATGCACGG